>CM062098.1:4560388-4572531 GCA_031163375.1 Conogethes punctiferalis | reverse complement strand
ACCTACCTATCACATTTCTAATTAAAAAGAAGTAAAACTTAAGTAGATATTGATACAAGTAGAGTGTATTTATTGTATACCAACCTATTTACTTAAGTTTTACTTCTTTTTAATTAGAAATGTGATAGGTAGGTAGTTCGTTATAAGCGTACCTACGCTACCATTAAATGGTAACTGCGTTAACTAATTAATGATTAACACAGGTAACTTTTAAATATTAAGACTTTCGAAATTGACTCTGACTAGCATTTTTGCGAATCGGCTTACGGGAGATCTTCGATAAACAAAAATATACTAGTAAATGTTGTATTTTATCTAGCCAGTGCACTGCTTAAAGACTTTATTTATATAAAAAAGTATGTTTCTTATTTTAAAAAAACCGTTTTATATAATAATAGCTCGCCCGAAAATACCAGTTTCGCCGCAAATACGTCGAATTATGTATGTGCGCTCTTGACTGTCTCATCCATTACGACGATGCGCCTATGTAAATCTTGCTTGCAATAATTTAACGCGTAACGTTTTGCTACTAATGTTGCTTTTCGATAATAGTCCGCTATAAGCAAAATGAATAAATATAATCCTAGACATGCCACGCTGGGTCACACATCGTTATCTGGTCTCAAACTAAGTTTTAATATTAATAAAATTAGTATTAGGTAGGCACTTACCACTTAAAAGTTTATTTAAGAGAGGTAGGGCATAGGGCATATCTTCGCTCGAAGGACCTCCACCCTATAAAATACCGCAGTCAAATGACCTCTGGGTCGTGTTTCTGTCGGTGAGTAGGGTTTCCGGAGCTCGTGGGGGGTTAGGGTTGGGCCGGCATGGCGGTGGCAACTGACCAGTTACTTGCCCGTTGTCACAGCGACTTGGGCTTCTCTTTCGCTTTCCATTCCAAGGCGTAGGGAAGCCAGTATGTCGAGCCACTATAAAAAAAAAAGTTATCATAAAATGGTCATTAAAGCAGGATTCGAACCCAGGGCCTATAACCGTTACTTGCAATGCAATCAACTACACATATTTGCAATCCAATACACATACTCGTATATGAATTTCCCTTCACTGCTCTACTCATAGTGATTGTAGAGTGATAAAAAGTATACTACATAATAATATAACCTGCCCAGGAGTATACCTAAAGAATAATTGTACCAAGTTTCGTTAAAAATCCGTTGAGTAGTTTTTGTTTCTGAAACGAACATACAGACAGACTGTCTGTCTGTCTTCAACATCATCATCAGCCTATTGCAGTCCACTGCTGGACATCGGCCTCTCCAGTTGTTCGCCACTTAGGGCCAACATCTGGAGGATATACCCATAATCGCCACGCTGGGCAGGCAGGTTGGCGATCGCCCATCATCGGTCTGTAGTATTTACGCCTTCAATTGTGATGGTTATACCACCAGTAGATTGCCAGCGCCTCGTTTGTTATTCGGCAGGATTCACCACGGGCAGATGAGGTTGGCTTGGAGCGAAATGATGATAGGCCGCTCCCTTACATCCCACATTCTAATATCTTTACCCATAATAATATTACCAAGTGAACCTGCTTAACCAATTCCTCTAACAATTTATAGCACATACCGTTACGCAGAAAAAAATGGTATAGGCTTAGGGGCTTCACCAATCAAATCTCTTCTTATGAAATCTCAAACAAAGTATGCCCCGTAGGGGACTTACAATCGTCATACAACCGGGAGATCCCTGATGCGACCTCGTGAACCCGTTATCTTCCATGCGCATACGCAGATTCAATAACCACCTTATAACAGACAGTTAAAGTTCAATTTTGTATACTTCAAATTAGTTGCAAATTATCGAGTACTACCCGTATAAAAGGCAAACTGGCCGATTGGAGAGCATCATTCGCAACTGAGCGTTCGAAATTCGAAATACAAATTACACATTAAGAATTTAAACTTTTAAAATGAATTTCTCGAGGTTTTTCTTCTTCGTCTTCGCTCTATTCTTGGCTGCCAGCACCGTTTCTGCAGCGCCTAAGTGGAAGATTTTCAAGAAAATTGTAAGTAAAAACTTTTTTTTTGTTTTTTATTTGATTCATACTCGTGTTTACTATGATATCTTTTTATTGTAAGTGTTACCGCATTCGGATTCGAGTTATTTAGAACCAATGTGATAATTGAAGTCTAGTCTAGCCAAACATTAGTTTTACTATCAGCGGTAAAATTGCTATTCGGAAACCAAGTATACCTTATAATAGAGAAAATTCGCTGCTTATAAATTAGTATAGAATAGATATTGTAGGAAAAAGTGATTAGATGTGGTTTTAAGTCAGTTGAGATAAAGTTTGGGAAACGTATCGTAAAAAAACTAATGTTATTGACCACAGTAGTAATTTCAGTATCATTCACACCACAGAAAAAATAACAAAAAGAAAATTCAGAAAAAAAACAATGTAGGTAATGCAAACTTTTACTCCATTTATTTTTCAATGACTTTATATTTTTTCTGCGGCTCCGGCTAGAGCATTGAGCATGTTATGTAAAGGCCATGTTTTTAAAGTTTTTTATTCTTTACAGGAAAGGGCAGGCCAGAACATCAGGGATGGGATTGTCAAAGCAGGGCCTGCAGTCCAAGTTGTCGGAGAGGCAGCTACGATTTACAAGGGAAAATGAATCTAATCTTACTATCTTAATCTATAGTATTATGTCTCATTATTTAGCCACTAGATCTAATAAGATGTATCAGATATGATTTACAGGCCATGATTTCGCACCCTCCGGCGAATAAAGCGGTTATTGCAGAATTGCTATTTTTCAGGAGAAGCAAAAAACCGAAATCGGTGAATATCTCTGAAACTATAACTTTTAAATAAATGCTTTTAACTTTAATTGAAAGTAGATTTTTGATTGTACATAATATTTAAAAACTAAATTAATTTAATGGGAAATTCATAGATAAAACCTCAAAAATATGTAATACCGCATAACAATATTATTGTTTTTGTCGTAGGGTGACATTACCACTTTATTCGCGGCAGCCTTCTATCAAAACTGCCCGCGCAGCGAGGCATAGCGACAGTATTCGTTAGTTTTTCGTGTCTATTCTATTGTGAGTAATAACTTCTTACCACTTTATTCGTGTGAAATTAAAAGTAGGTTTATATTGTAAGCGTTGAATTCGCGGATCATTCTACGTAAACCATTACTGTAACAAGTGAATGCAACAACTTTAAAAATATAGTTGTTATTGCTACATTTGTGTTTTTTTTAATTTTATTATTAAATTAACATAAAAAAATATGAGTTACAACTAAATTAACTCTCCTTAAGTCTAATTCCTATCAATATCAGGTTTTTAAGCTATGCTTAGACCACAGCACATCGAAATACTTTACGGGGTTTGGGTCATTTTGGAGTCGTTTTAAATTTTGGTGGCCACTGACGGAAGTTATAATGTTAGAAAGAGGAATTCTATCGGATTTTAACGATACTTGGTACAAATATTCTTCATACTCCTGGGCAGGTTATAGTATACTTTTCATTACGCTACAATCAATAGGAGCAGAGCAGTAAAGGGAAGTGTTGGGAAAAAGGGGGAAATTTTTACCTGTATGTTTGAATGCACATCACGCTAAAACTACTGCATAGAAATAAATGCGGTTTTTACCAATGTATTGCTAGAGGTCTAACTTAAAATTAAAGTACAATTTTATGAAGTCTATTATTTTTAAAACGCGATATCCACGCGTGCGACGCCGCTGGCACAGCTAGTCATTAATAAAAACTACAATTAAGTTGTTTCTGGTTAAATAAGATAAATATAACCACTCAGTCTTGTCTTACCAATGCTTCAAAACCCTGAAAAAGTAATCATCATCATGAGTCCACAGCTGGACATAGGGCTCTCCAAATGTTGGCCACTTTGATCGATCCTCGGCGTCTCGCACCCAGCCAGCGCACTTGCCAGCCGGCCTGCGCAAATCGTCACTCCACCTGGCCTGAGGGCGTCCTACACTCCGTTTGCTGAGACGTGGTCTCACTCCAGAACTTGTTTACCTCAACGGTTATTGATTCTGCGGCTGATGTTGCTAGCCCGATGCCCCTTCAATTTTTTTAAATCGGTGAGCTGTGGATAACTTCGGTTCTCTGCCAGTTCACCACATTTCGAATAAGACAGAGAAACCCGAGCAAAGCCCTTTCCATATGATTGCTGAACGATCTTTAGCTTGTAGACTAGCCGTACCGTAAGTTTCCACATTTTAGATCCGTATGTTATAACCGGTAGAACGCACTGACCACCTGAAGCCAGACTATTCCTAATTACCTCGTCCTCAAAGCTGGTTCCACCTAACTGCAATGTCTGCCCGAGGTATACCTACATATTTTTGAACAACTTTGAGTTCCGGTAGAGCATGTTCATTGAACATGACCTTGGTTTTGTCCAAGTTTATCCCTACGCCGATGCGCGCAAAGGAGTCAGTCAGTTCATTCAGTATTTCTTGTAGGTCCTGCAGCGATTCTGCCATTATGACTATGCTGTTTATGTTGATGACAGGTCCTTTCTAGTTCAGCGTTTTGAACACATCCTCCATTACATTAGTGAACAACTTTGGAGAAATCACATCCCCTTATCCCATTCATAGATGCAACGGTATAGGCCTTGTATACTAATTCTGTAATTGGATGCACATAGTGGCGGCTTCATAGATCACTGTTACTGTCTCATCACTGCTTGTATGGATGCCAATCTATGTGGCATCGCTGCAGGGACTCCAGAATAGACCAGATTTCAACCGAAGTCAAAGGCTTTCTCATAATCCACGAATGCAAGATACCTACAGGACTGATTATACTCTTCTGTCTTCTGTACAGCACTGTGTGGATGTGGTCTATGGTGTCGTATCCACTCCGAAACCCAGCATGTTTCGG
This sequence comes from Conogethes punctiferalis, assembly GCA_031163375.1. Classification (NCBI taxonomy): domain Eukaryota; kingdom Metazoa; phylum Arthropoda; class Insecta; order Lepidoptera; family Crambidae; genus Conogethes; species Conogethes punctiferalis. The sequence continues at coordinate 4,567,636 of CM062098.1, read as the reverse complement.
CGGTTGGAATTCATCAAGTATTCGCACAAAACGGTTTGTGATCACATTTGAAAACAGCTTATAGACAAGGCTTAGAAGGGAAATAGGCCTGTTTCGACTCCCTTTATGAAGAACAGGACAAGCACACTCCTTAGCCACGCGACCGGAGTTCTCCATTCAAGCGTTAAAAAGTTTTGGAGCTCCCTCAGTACGGGTTTATCTTCTGCTTTTACAAGCTTTGTTGTGACGTCATCCTCTCCAGGGGCTTTTCCATCTTTAAGCTGCCCAAGAGCGATCTCGATTTTGTCGATGCTGAATTCTGGCAAGTCTTTGGTAAAATGGCGTGTTAATGTGGCCATAGCATCCTCATTTTCGGGTCAGATTTATGCGAAGCGTATAACCAGCCGTAGAAGTCTTCCACCTCCAAAAGAACTACCGGCTTGGAAAAAAAGTAATAAGTAATGTAGTCAATCAACAGACTTGCATTGTCCATTATTGAACGAAGGCCTCCTATAATTCGCGCCACAATTCTTTATCCCGGGCGTGTTTCTGTTCAGCCAATGCCAGCAGTTCTTTTAAGGTTATCAGCCCATGGATTGCGGGACGTCCTAAATCGTCTGCTCCACCTATTGTTGGTTTTACGGCAGATATGGCCAGCCCACTGCCACGTATTATGTTCGTTTCGTTTCCTATTTATTTATTTATTTGCAAACATTTTTTAAGCTAACAGAAATTCTCCAAAGCGCAATAAGTTTCAAAGGCAATTACATATCAATTAATTAGTATACAATTAGGTAATGCAATAAATTATTGGAACAATAAAATTTCAAATAGGTAGGAAGGTACATCATACGAAAAAATCTACTTTGTTTAAATCATGGTCAAGTCAAAAGTTAGTACATAAAATAAATAATAATAATCCATCATAATTAACAATAATTAATACAGAACATATTACTCTATTAAAATAAAATAAAATGTCAAATAATGTCATATCAAATCAAATAAATGTCAATCCGTTGCATTCTCATTCAAAATAATCCAAAATTTATAAAAGAGATGTTGTAAGGTGTCAGCAAATAAATCGACCTCATAGTGCCAATCTTTCAACAGGATAAGCATTGATTGTCTGATATTAAATGTTTTTCCAGAATTGAGCACATTCGATTCCTGAGTGTGGCAAACGAATTTTCGAAAATAATTTACATAATGCAGTTATTTTTCTTTTTAAAAAAGAAATATTTTTTTTGTCACAAATGCTCTAGCTCAAATATTAAGAGTACTTTTCCTTCAGGCGTTGTCCTGAAATTGAAATGCCATTATCTTCGCTCCAATATTACTTACAGAAAATCTTATTTCATTAATATGTTAGTTAAGGATAGTGCTACACAATATAAAAATGAACGATGGCGGCTAAAAAAACGACGCCAATGTCCATACAAAATGACCCAAACTCCTTCGGACATTTAAATAAAATTTTTACTAGATAGTGTTAAAGAAGTGCATGGGAATGTATGGGGCCGACCCATCATCTTTTCGCTCCAAGCCAAGCTCACCTGCCCGTGGTGCAACCTGCCGAATAACGAACGAGGCGCTGGCAACCGACTGGTGGCGGTATAACCATCACAATTGAAGGGGTAGCTAAATGCTACGGCCCGATGACGGGTGGCAGCGTCACCGGAGCGAGAAGCTACGCCCTGCGATCGTCAACCCGCCTGCCCAGCGTGGCGATTGTGGGTATATCCTCCAGATGTTGGCCCTGAGTGGCGAACCACTGGAGAGGCCTATGTCCAGCAGTGGACTGCGATAGGCTGATGATGATGATGAGTGTATGGCTATGTGTATGAAAGTAAAAACGTAATGTTTTTTTTTATTGCAATACTTACGTACAAATAACGTATTAATTTTCGAATGCAATATTTTAATACAGCATTATGAAATTGAATTTAATGCAGTAATATATTATTACGACTCTATAATCATTATTTTATAACAAGAAGAATAGCATAACTTCAATTTACGATTCATCCGTTTACAAACCTGAGTAGTAACAACCTATTACAGCGTACGCGCCGTAAATTTTTCACCCGAATAAAGTGGTAAAATCGAATACTGATTTTGCGCTTGGGAGGACTATCCCGAATAATGTCGCATTGAATCAATGCGGACTAGACTAGTGAAGTTTTGTACGGTAATATTGATTTCTACTTTATTCTCGTCTAATATCTTCACATTATGTTTCGTAGAAAAAAGTGGTTGTGTAGTATAATTTCTTATAATATTGCATTTAAAAATATGAAAAAAAATTCAGGCGATGGGTTAGGTCACATAGAGGCCAAAAATCAAAAAACATTAAAAAAGTGGTAATCGTCGATAACCGCTTTATTCGCCGGGGGGTGCGATTTAGTCTTTATGATTTTTTTTTAAATTTGGGTTGTATTGTAAGACATTTAAAAAAAAACTAACATTTAATAAAAAAATATGTAAACAAGTCTTCATTTAGTGGCTAATATATAAATTCTTTGTAAATACCGAATCTCTTCTACTCGTAATTGTAAATATTAAAATAAGTGCTTGCCAAACTTAATTACTCATAATTTTATGTTGTAATAAATTATTATTTACAATATTTAGTGATTTTACTTAAAATTCCTGTTGTAAATGCTACACGTTAACATTCTGCAGTAGGTATTTAACACCGAGCTCTTTTTATCATACTCCATTCTGAAAAGAAAAAAATGTTTTATTAATTTTTTTTCAAACAAGTGTAATGAAAAAAACTTATTAATTTTGACCGATGTATGAGATACAATAGAAAATCTATTATTATTGTTCGCATATAAGTGTCACGGGCTTTTAAAGGGTTAATATTAAGATAACATATAAAAATTGCTTATATTTATACAAATTACAGGCTTTACATACACAGTATTGACACACATTTTAAAGTAAAGAAAAAAGAACTGTGGACTGTGAGACCGATATTTAACGCTTTTTCAGATGAACAGCTAGGTTCAGTTGTAAACGCACCTCTGAGTAGGTACACAATGGTCGCGGGTTTGATACCCGCATAGACACACACACACACACAATATACATTTTGTAAGTAATAAATGAGTAGTACTTACTTCTCCAACTATTACAATTTTCATACTCCATTTCACAATAATTATTGAACGTCTTATATGGTCCATCGTAATGTCTTGCGCATACGAAATGTTGCCTGTAATCAAATAATAGTTTTGTTATTTAACGCATTATACCATACCACGCTGGGCCACACAGCGCCACCTTGCCCCAAACTAAGCCGAAACTTGTACTATGGGTACTAGACAACTGATAAACTTACTTAGATAATTCTTTTTTTAGTAAATAAATACATATTATACATAGAAAACACCCAGACCGATACAAACAGACATATTCATGAACACAAATGTTTGTACTGTGCGGGAATCGAACCCACGACCCTTGGCTCAGAGGGCAGAGGTCACTACCAAATGAGCCACCGAGCCTGTCAAATGACCTCCGGGTCGTGTTTCTGCTGGTGAGTAGGGTCTCCGGAGCTCGTGGGGGGTTAGGGTTGGGCCGGCATGGCAGTGGCAACTGACAGGTAACTAACCAGCTACTTGCCAGTTGTAACAGCGACTTGGGCTTCTCTTTGGCTTTCCATCAGGCGTAGGGGAGCCATTATGTCGAGCTACTATAAAAAAAATAAACAACTGATTTTTATAGTCATTGAATTCCGAGAGTTAAAGGGTTAAGTTCAATAATTCATTATCTTCATCAGCTTATTATAATCCAGTGCACTTTGGGCAAACACCTTGAGGATTTACCCATAATCGCCACATCTATATATATAAAAGGAGAAACTGACTGACTGACTGACTGACTGACTGACTGACTGACTGACATATCAACGCACAGCCCAAACGGCTAAACGTAGGCACTTGAAATTTGGAAGGGACGTAGCTTAGGTACCGTAGGGGGTGCACTAAGAAAGGAATTCCCGAAATTCCCACGGGAACGGGAATTAGCGGGAAAATCCTTTTGTATGAAAAATCTAAACCGCTTAAGTTAGACGCTTGAAATTTGGCATGCAGGTACCTTAGTAAATATAAAGTTTAGTTATGGCTGTATTTTGAGAAATTCCCACGGGAACGGGAGTTAGCGGGAAAAAACTTTTGTATGAATGAAGTCGCGGGCAAAAGCTAGTTATATATATACTATTATTTCAGTGTGGGCACCACGGAACCTTTTTAAAAGACGAGGCACACAACAGATAGACTTAAGTATATTTATTAGAAATAGTGTAAAGCATTACTGTAAAGCTTCTTGTTGGAAATAATTTGTATTGTATATTCTATATCGCCACCAGTTACCAGAGAATAGTTTGTAATTCGGCACTTGCACTGCGGATAGGTGAACGAAAGAGGATTGATGGGCCCGCTCCTTACATCCAGATGTTAAATATTAATCTATCCTCTACCTGAGGTTGTCTGGAAGAGATCGCTTACTAGCGATAAGACCCGCCTAAATTGTACCACTAGCCTGTCCGTTTATACCTTGTCTATAAATGTTTGCATTTGTTGCAATAAAGAATATTAAAAAATATAATATATTACTCAAAATTAAACTGTTTTTATTTTTTTTTTGTGCGAGAGGCGGCAGACGAGCAAGTGTGATGCCTGATGGTAAGCAGTCGACACCGCCCATGACACCCGCAGCTCTAACCCGAGTTTAGGGTCGCTGCCGGCCTTTTAAATATAAATACGCTCGTTTCTTTAAGGTTCCCAAGTCGTAGCTGTTCGATCGTAGCTGTTCGGAAAGACTGCCGCAGGAAGTTGGTTACACAAACCGAGGCGCGAGGCAAGAAGTTCCTCATCGCCAGCCATCGAGATGATGTGGATGGAATTTCAATCGGTTACGTGTGGTTTCACTTACTTATAACTGGCAGGGCAGTCCTTGATAAAAATAATACATCCTTTATCAATAAGGTCGGATTTTCTGAAAAGGGACTGTTTAGGATAGAACCGGACCTTCCAAGGTCTAGTGTGGCTTTTGTTCACATAATCTAACGCCATTGTAGTTGTGATGAGAACTGAAAGGAAATATGGGATATTTTGAAGTAAGTAGTACCCAAATGTACGGTAAGCTTCCAAGGATACGTCTAATGTGATGTGAGGCGATTAAAAAAAATGTTTCGATGTTGTGACCAAGCGTACTTTTTGCTATTTGATTTTTTTTTCGTGTTCAAACCCTAAAGGCGATTAAAGACGAACATAAAGTTACTTACAAATACACGCCAATATAGTGCGACTCCAATACATGTTACCATAAAACATGAATAGTCTGATGTAATACCAGTTATACTGCAGCTATACAATTACAATAAAAACTGAAAATCGAATATTTGTGTGCAGTCACTGTGACAGAGTACGTTATTGATGATTCCAATTCACAATGAGAATACAATATTGGAATCATCAATAAAAATAAATCTACATACATACAAAACATCACGCCTTTCTTCCAGAGGGGTAGGCAGAGTCCACGACCTTCAATTTGCTACGATCCTGGCACACAACTTTTGCTTCGTCCACATTCATCAATCTCTTCATACATGCTCGTCGGTTAAGAGGACCTAATATTTTTTAAGACTAAACTTTCTATTTGGTTATGGAATGTCCATCTAGGTCTTCCCCTTCCAACAGACCTATTCACGCTCAATTGTCATACGATAAATAATCTACTTGTCCTCACATAGGATTTTGGATAGGAAAAAAGAAGTCCAATAAATACCACAGACCGGTGATGGGCAGCAGCGTCACCGGAGCGAGAAGGTACGCCCTGCGATCGCCAACCCGCCTGCCTAGCGTGGCGATTATGGGTATATCCTCCAGATGTTTGCCCAAGTGATGAACAACTGGAGAGGCCTATGTCTAGCAGTGGACTGCAATAGGCTGATGATGACGATGATGACTATGGTATAAGGCTAAGAAGCAAACAAATGTAGGTAAACAATAAATTAATAATTTATTTATAACATTTTTTGTAACTTTTGTATAACAACTTATAATGTAATTTTTGTATAATAATTTCTTGGCTTTATGCTGTGTACACCGTTTACTGTCACGATATTAGGTATAATTTCTCTTCTCTTTTTGGTTGTTCGTGTCAATTGTATGTGACTTAACTAAACGTTTTTCTGTTCTATTCTCTTCTTACGCTGTTAACTCTATCCTGCAATCCCTTGAACTTGACCAACCACCGCTACGGCAGGACCAGCCTTAATGATACCATCACGGACGCGCCTCACCGCCTTTTCCTGAAAAAAAAAACATACAATTTTTTTTTATTGTTGGCAACTAAAATGTTACATAGGCTATTATGGCTAAAATTGTAATTAGTCCGTCTTGTAGCTTATTCAAAAATAAAAGACACGTATTTTTTCATTTGTAAATTAGACAAAAAATTACAAAGTTTTAGCCCGTTAAAATTACGTGTGACGTCACTCGGTGAGGCATTTTTACGGGAGCGAGTGACGTCAAAGAGTCCGACTCCTAACTTTTGACGCCTTGTATCTTTGCTATAGTTTATTTAAGAAAAAAAGAAAAATACGTGTCTTTTAGTTTTGAATGAGCTAAAAGACGGACTAATTACAATTTTTAGCCATAATAGCCTATTAGCACGGAATGTTTAACGGGCAAGTCACACTACATAAACTATTATAATAAAGAATCGCAGTAAGGGACTTTAGACTTGGCACAACTTTGTCTAGATTTCATTACTTTTAGAGATAAACACGCAGCTCCATCGAGACTTGGCTGGTTTTTTACAGAATGTTTTTGATGGGATTAAGGTTGTCTGGAAGAGATCAGATTGATAGCGGCATCATCATCATTATCATCAGCCTGACACATCCGCTGCATATAGGCGTAATAGGACTACCCCATTTCATCCCGTGGGTGTCGTAGAAGACAACTATGGGAATATCAGGCAGCAGTTTGCCTGGGTAATGAAACCTACTGCTGTCACTTTTGTTTTGTTCTGATATTTTTTTATTTTGTAAGTCAAATGACCTCTGGGTCGTGTTTCTGCCGGTGAGTAGGGTTTCCGGAGCTCGTGGGGGGTTAGGGTTAGGCCGGCATGGCGGTGGCAACTGACAGGTAACTGACCAGTTACTTGCCCGTTGTCACAGCAACTTGGGCTTCTCTTTCGCTTTCCATCAGGCGTAGGTCCAAAAGTTAGGTCGACAAGCATAATAGA
>CM062098.1:4068790-4559888 GCA_031163375.1 Conogethes punctiferalis | reverse complement strand
TGTCACTTTTGTTCTGTGCTGCTGTTTTTTTTTTTATTTTATAAGAAGAGCTTTCAGGATGACCTCACTCCACCTAATGGCAAGCGGTCGCGAAGTCCAAAAGTTAGGTCGACAAGAATAATAGAACAGACACATTTCGTCTGTCGCCCTCACCCTGAAGGCCCAATGAGATGCCGTTTCACGCCCCGCCTAAAGAACCCAGGATTGTTAGAGGAACGAAACACATGAGCTGGAAGGGCATTCTATGACTTAATGGCACGGGCTAAGAACGAGGAACTAAACCTCTTGGTGCGCGCCACCATCGTCTGTATGGTATGCGGATGACAACGCTGTCCGGCACGTGTTGATCGGGAGTGGAAAGGGGAGGATGGGACGAGTTGGAATAACTCTTCGGAGCATTCCCCATTGTAAAGACGATAGAGGACACTAAGACTGTGTGGTGACTAAGGCAAATCCTCCAAATGTTTGCCCAAAGTGGCGAAGTACTAGAGAGGTCTATGTCCAGCAGTGGAATGTAATAGGCCGTTGATGATGATGATAATGATGAACTACCCTGACAAGGCAAACGATAACGGAATAAAAGTCAGCCCCTTTTGACTCTACAAATGTTTGGAGTTATTATCATAAACGACCAAGATCCTTATATACTTGTAAGACACTAAAATATTCAAAATATTAAGTCCTTTTAAGGCAGAGAAAGCGCTATAAAAATTTGTTTACTCTAAAAAGTTCGTGGACGAACAGGGCCATACTTTAGAACTCCAGCGAAGTTGTTTGAGATATTGGTTCTCAACGTTGGGCTACTTCTTGTCATAGAGATAAAAAAATTATGAAACCTTTCGAGGAAAGGTAGGCAGTACCTTTGCGCTTCCTTGGTTCGTCTTGACGGGGGCATTACGATGTCCCCAGGTAAAAGGGGAAGTTTGTGACAGGTGTTTATACAACCTTGTAGTTTTCTACAGGGTGGCATTTCGGCAAAATGCCACGGGCTCCCGGTCGTAAGGGGTTACGGTATAATAGAAAATGCCAATTTAAAATCCGATGAATCTGCAATGGGCCTAGTTATACCACTAAAATGTGATCACTGCTTCTCGTCTGATTTTGCTCCTAACCAATTTTTTGGACACAGCCAGTCTCCTTGGCTAGTCAAATGCGCACGAGTTTTCAAAAATGCACATTAATGTGAGCGCGAACACAAGAGCATTCAAATGTTCTTTCACTTTCAAGAAAGATTTCCTATGGTACGAAATTTGCCCGAGAGATCAGGCGCTGGTCCATTGTCTTAAAATTTGCTTCCTGATGTACAGGGATTTACCAAACACCTTCCACTTTCTAACTTCGAAGCTGAGATTTCTTTACAAAAAAATCTGAAAAGATTTTCTTGCCCGATTCGGGACCTCATAGACATCAGGTGCACGTGCGAAAAAAGGAAATTTAAGGAGGTTCCAATATTAACAGATTGGGAAACAATGGGCTATGTCGTTGTTTCTAATATCGAGTTGGAAAGTAATGCAAATTATTATCTTCAGAATAATAACGGCTGACGGCATACTGCGGTCGCAGAGTTTTGAATCACTTTAAAAATGTACTCATTTTTATTTAAATTGAGTGGAGAAAATATTTTTGTTATAGCTTTGCCATTGTCTGAGTTGCATCATTAAAGTGATTCTTAACCTCAAACTCCGTGAGACTCAGAAACGTTCTCGAGTTGCGACCACCAGAAGGAAGATGTAACATGGGCTGCTTCGCTGCCGATCTCATTTTAGTCTCCTTCCACGCCGCCAAAGACAGAAACCGGTGGAAAAAAACGTAAGGTTTCTTGCAGATCATGTCATGACCCTCATTATTTAGCAGCACGATAAAATAAAGAGGATCAGCGAATCCTAACACACAGCTAGACCCGGTAACGCAGGATCTAGGCTGGCCAATTCTCTCACCACAATGATCACCTGTTCATTGTGCCCCACTTTGGAGGATCTCTACCAAGCGACTGACAGCGGTGTTTCAGTGGCTAAGTTCTGGTCGGGATCTGTGTGATTTAAATTTTATAAGGGATTATCATTGATCCAAAAAGAAGAAGAAGAAGCGAATCCTGGTATCCAATTACAAGTTCAATATTATATGTATATTCATAGTTCATAGTTACCTCGATATTGTGAACTTAAGATATTAACACCCATTCATTAATCTCTAGGATCATGGTCAGACAATCCTGATGAAAACTGGGACACTCGCTATGATGATGAGGATGATAAGGATTGATGATGATGAATAATGATGACGTTATACTTACAATCTTCTTCCATCCCTTCCAACGAGGTTCTGGGGCTCCTGCCACCATGTTCACAGCCATCAAACAAAAGAAGATGGCAAACAGAATCTTTCCGAAATTCATTTTTTTTTTATTTGGTACACGCAAATGCAGTTATGGCTTGAAATAGCTAATGTATGATGTCAAACGTGACTGTAACTTTCTTTTTATACAACTTCATTAGCAAATAGATACACCTGTAGTTGATAAGCCATTTTCGTATCTACTGCTAAGGATATAGAAGTGGTGTTTGCAATTGACCTAGTTAATAAGGATAAGGCTCTTTATTCAAGTGATTATGCTGAAACTGTTACGGATTGAGGGTGTTCCCCTTGTTATTGCTGATAAAGGATTACTCTGATTAGATGTTTTTAAGATGAAATCACTTTTATGACGGGTCAATAGTAGAAATGAACCTTTGTAATTGTTCGCTGGGAAGTAAGGAAGCGACCTATCACCTTTTCGCTTCAAGCCAACCTCACCTGCCCGTAGTGCATCCTGTCGAATAACAATCGAGGCGCTGGTAACCGACTGGTGGCGGTATAACTGTCGCAGTCATCTGGTTGAATCTGCTATTCAATTGAATGACTAGCGCGTTCATTGAATGACGACATTTAATTGAATGCCTAAAGGACAACTCGTCAAGTTATTGAATGAAACGTTCAACGTCTTGACTGAACGTCATTTTAGCATAGTCGTTGAATGGGTAAAAGCCGACTGTTTATTGTTTAGTTTTTAATTTTTCTTTAAAAGTATCCGGAGGCGGCGTATTAATAGGTAAATCCATGCTGTCATACTATTTTATTACGTTTAAGTCAGTTTAAAGTAAATCTAATCAAAAAAATATCAACACTCAGGCGATCATGTTCGACGCCATATTTGTTTTAGTGACTACTAACGCCGCGCGGGAAAAAAATGAACTAAATTACAATCACTTGACTGCTTTTACGTCCGCTCTTTTTAAAGGGCTATGTTTCAATCCGCTACCTAGTTGGACGTTAAGTGACGCGTGTTTAGTCAACGTTCGGTCTAGTCATTCAATTGAATAGCAGATTCAACCAGATGACTGCGACATAACCATCACAATTAAAGGCGTAGCTAGCTACCACAGACCGATGACGGGCAGCGTTACCGGAACGAGAAGCTACGCCCTGCGATCGCCAACCCGCCTGCCCAGCGTGGCGATTATGGGCATATCCTCCAGACGTTTGCCCTAAGGGGCGAACAACTGGAGAGGCCTATGTCATCATCATCATCATTGGCAGCCCGTGGCAGGTCTCTGCTGGACAAAGACTTCTCCCACAATGACAATTGACAGGCTCGGTGGCTCATTTGGTAGTGACCTTTGCCCTCTGAGCCAAGGGTTCGATTCCCGCACAGTACAAACATTTGTGTTCATGAACATGTCTGTTTGTATTGATCTGGGTGTTTTTTGTATAATATGTATTTATTTACAAAAAAAAATGTATGTAAGTAAGTTTATCAGTTGTCTAGTACCCATAGTAAAAGCTTCGGCTTAGTTTGGGGCCAGGTGGCGCTGTGTGGCCCATCGTGGCATGTTTTGGGTTATTTATTTACTATTTAATGCGCCATTCTCGGTTAGCAGCTGCACTCACCCAGTGGCTGCCAGCCGCCCTGCACAGATCGTAGCTCCATCTAGCTGGGGGGCGTACCACACTGCGTTTACCTGTGCAAAGCATAGATTGATAGGTATTCTTTATAACAAAAAACTAAAGATTTACAGGAAAGAGTATACAGACATATAGTAGGTACAATGTAGGCGGTCTTATCGCTGGGAGCGATCTCTTTCAGACAACCTTCAAGTATTATTTAATTAAAAGCGTTTTATAATTGTACCACGGAATCCTGAAACGCATTGATTGCGGCATTTCTCAAGAGGTTTCTTTTATAGGTCAGATAAAAATAGCAAACACTATAAAAATGTTAATTCAGTATTACGTAGGGACTTCATGAAGATGATTGGGTTTCTACAATTTCAAAATAATAATAAATAATAAGCATTAGATATGATGACGGGCGCCACCTCCACCGGAGCGAGGAGCTACGCCCTGAGATCGCCAACCCGCCTACCCAGCGTGGCGATTATGGGTAAAGCCTTCAGGTGTTTGCCCAAAGTTTTTTTTTTTAATAAAAAGAGCTTTCAGGATGACCTCATTCCACCTGATGGTAAGCGGTCGTGGGGTCCAAAAGTTAGGTCGACAGGCACAATAGAATAAACCCATTGCGCCTGTCGCCCTCACCCCGAAGGCCCAATGAGATGCCGTTTCACGCCCCGCCTAAAGAACCCAGGATTGTAAGAGGAAGGAAACACATGAGCTGGAAGGGCATTCCATGACTTAATGGCACGGGGCAAGAACGTGAAAAGTGGTGAACGTGCAATATGTGATGGGCTGATGATGATGATCTATCACATCCCATGTGTGTCGTATAAGATGACTAAGTGAATCAGGAAACGGGCAGCAGCGTCTACCTGGGTACAAACAAAACCCGCTGCGGTCATCAACCTTCTTGCCAAGCGTGGTGACTAAGGCTTGACTTACTTGACTTATTGTCATATGTCCCCCGGGGAGCATCCTATTGCTCCCCGGAGCCGAGGGTAGGGGTATTTGCCCTCCCCGGACCAAAAGTGCCGGCCGCTTGTCATCTGCTGGCCAGGGCGTGCAGAGATGCGGCCGTATGCTTCGGCGTTACCCGTGTCCCTGCAACTTGCTGCCCACTGGTGATACAAGGAGGTTTAGTGGGTATGCCCTCCCATCTTCGGGAGGTGAGAGTCCTACACACCATGTGACCTCCCCCCGGAGGTGGTATGTCGGTGCCTAATGCATTCCACTCTAGAAAAAAAATTGTTCTTTGTCCCCTGGATGGGGCTGAGGGCGTCCACAGTACGTCGCCATCCCGAACGGTCTTGGGCTTCGCACTTCACTTCGCTCCAGGTCATTCCTATCGCCTTGGCTTCTGCAGTGATCGTCCACCGCCAGGATTGCTTAGGACCACCATGTTACCATTTTCTTTGGAGATTCCAGTCTAGGCTTACTTTGAATTATTGTCCTATGTCCCCTGGATGGGGCAGAGGGCGTCCACATTACGTCGCCATCCCGCGCGGTCTTGAGCTTCTCTTCACTTCGCTCCAGGTCATTCCTATCGCCTTCGCTTCTGCAGCGATCGTCCACCGCCAGGATTGCTTAGGACCACCACGTTTCCGTTTTCCTCAAGGATTCCAGTCATCATGATCATGTCGTATGGCTTACTTCTGCTCGAGTCCTCAAAGGTCAGTATCCAGTTGGCGAAGCCAATTAAACGCGGCCGGAGTGAGCTCATGGAGCTCCTGCATACCTCCAGGAAAACAACGTAAAGGACATTCCTCTACGATGTGTATAGTGGTCTGATCCAGAGCCCCACAATCGCAATCCGTCGCGTCCCTAAGACCCCACTTGTGGAGATGGTGGTTGCATTTCCCGTATCCGGTTCTGAACCGGTTTACCCTTGACCATACTGTACGGCAGCTGTTAAAGCCGGATTCCAGTCTAGGGCATGCCTCGGTATATGGTCAGGATCTCATTGGAGCGTGTGGTCGGTTTGTGACTAAGGCAATTCCCCTTAAATCCTATAGATTTAAAATAGAGTCACTTTAAATAACTCATAGAGAGAGAGAGAGAGAGGAAGCCACTATGCCGAGCCAATACAAAAAAAAAAGCAAAGCCTTAATCATAATTTCGTCGCCGTAGAGCGAAAAGTCACTAAGTAGGTCATGACGTGTTTTGAGTTATGGCAGTTTAAACTTTTATAAAACAAAAAAAAATATAACTTAATTTTAGTAAGGCTTCCTTCAGATTGACGTTTAACCGCCATCAAACCGCCGTCAAACCGCTACCCCTGTTCACACTACGAACGCGGCGGGGCGCGGCGTTCAAACTGCGGTTTGGCGGTTGATTCGCTACCCCCTACGTCACACTATCGGCGGCGGCGGCCGCGTTTTGACATCGGCGGGCTAGGGCTGCTCTATAATCAAATTGTGAATATCGATGGAAGTAGAAGACAAATGCCCATCGCGAATCTTACATTTATGCAAAGTAAGCGTATCTGCACTACGTAGTGTTACTAGGAAAATAACTTAGTGCCGACGTAAGTTCTTTAGTGTAGGTACTCTCGTAATTAATGGTTCACAATTGGTGGGCAGCAATACTATCCATATTTTGGGTAAAATTTTCAGCTACTAAATATTTTTAGCTAGAAGATATACTCTACCACAAGTCAATGTCGCAAAATTTCATATTCATTAATTCTAAAGAGGTTTGCTCTTGTCGGGTGAGCAATATCCACCATTCCCTGAACTCCGCCAGTGCCTTCAGGTCCCATTACGTAAAACAGTACTCGAAGGTAATATAGAATAGGAAAGAAAGGATGAGAGAGGCCACGACGACCATTACACAACAGCTAAGGAGAAAGTTATTTAACTATTTCCTAAATGATAATAATGGCCCGTTTGCACTATAAAAAAAAATACCTTTCTTTACTCTTTGTCGAAATATTTTCTCAAGAAACTATCCATTTCCATTTAAAATTTTACTTTTCAGCTTATTATATTTAGATATTATCGAAACTTTAATAGCACTATACCTCCATCACTAGCTAGTGACATTTCTTCTTCTGTTTTATAGAACGTAACTTTACACGGTTAAAATAAAATATGAAACAAATTTATTTGAATTTATAAATTATGGTGGAAAATATAAGTACACGATGAGGCCACACTAATTATTTATAAATGGTTATTAAACTATAGATACATTTTTAGTTAGCATTTTTCTATACCAAAAATCAAACATTATTTTCTATGAAATACGAAATAATGGAAATCTGAACATGATTAATTCATGAATACTTATATCTACCTATTTTATGTGGCTTTAGGGAAAGGATTTTTTAAAAGAACATTAGTAGATTTTAATTAGTTTTCCTTATTCAATAATATAACATATTTTATTAAATTGAAAATGTAAATCGTAAGTAAATTAAAAGCGCCGTAAACTGCCATCGGTTCCGTTAGAACATGTTGCAAAATCTCGTTCCTACTTCCCTGAGGATTCAAACCACATAGAGATTTTGGTTAACGCCTGTTTTGATTTCCACGGCAGTAAATAGGCTTTCCAGGTGTAACTGAAACTTTCAAATAAATGCTTTTAACTTTAATTGAAAGTAGAAACAAGAAAGCAGTCGTGTCTGTCCGAGTTGCAGCGAAATCTACCTGATCCTTGTCTATAAATGTAGCCACCGGTCTCCAGGAACCGCTGGCAAAACTTTTCAAATCGAAAAACGGTTTGAGTTCAGTTGAATACCCGATTGAAGCAGTGCCCTCACTTGAGCAGCTTCATCAAGTGCGATATCCATATTCAAGCTGTGTTTCTTATTACTCATCTTTTTTTGTGTCCTCATAAACTTGTTTGTTAGCGAAAACCCCCAATTGAACCGTTATCCACCCTGGGAGATTTGTTTGTGTGCGCGTCGACGATGGCACCGGCATGACTGATGTGTACTTCTCCAATTGAAAGTACCAGGAGTGCATAATCACTTAGGAAGTTTAAATTATTCAATTCCTATACAAGAAGCATTGTAATATTTGATAAGAATTTCTTTAAGTATTGTGGGAACGAAAACTCCCATTAGATCTACCGTAAAAACAGGTAGTAGAATACAACATAATACATCATAATATTAGTATGAAGTAAGTAAATACAATAATTCTTTATTTTCGCAACGCGCTTCAAAAATGGTTACGTTCTGTTAGTAGATACGTAATTGTTTTATTTTTAGTGTTGTTACAATTTAATCGTTACGTTAATGGATCATAATGATTAATCGATATGTGAAGAGTACAAATTGTAATCACAGCATGGGTCACCAGAAAGTTAAACGATCACTAGGAATCGTTAATTATTTGCTGTTCGCTTAAGACAATTGTGACAACTGTATTAAATGTGAGTTTATGAAATTTATTTCTTAAGTGAAGATGTTATTATAGATAAAAATACGATAATATTATGATTTAATCAAAACTTAACTTTTGTAAATAATATTTGAAGTTTGTAGACGTCAATAAACTTCTCATTTGCAATCAATTTAGTACTCATGGCTCTCAAATAAGTTAAATTGTATTTCTTCTTAAGGTGACCAGAAAGTAATATAGAACAGTAAACAATCGTATATCCTATTCCCAAAAACAGAGTTATTAAAGTCATACATAAATTATCTTTAAAGCGATTATCGATGTTTAGATTGTAAAATCATTTGGTACTTGAATCGATTTATTCTCACTAAAGAATCAACTATTATCTATAGCCGACCATCGATCTACAACACTACCAGCTGCCGAACCGCAAAACCGCGATCGCTAGTGTGAACACCTCGGCCGTTTTGCGGTTGATCGGCGGTCGATTTGCGGTAGCCGCCGGGCGGATCAACCGCTAGTGTGAACGAAAATAAACGCTAGTATGAACAGGCGCTAAAAGATAACTCTAATTTCATTGCTATATATCTTAAAGAATAGATAGACAAATAAGATTGTAATATCACTTTCAATTAATTATGTTTAATTACTGAGATAATGACAAAAAAACTAAGTTAGTGACTATTTCACTCATGTTTGGATCATATCGAGAGTTATTAAGAGCGCGCATACAGAATTCGACGTATTTGCGGCGAAACTGGTATTTTCGGACGAGCTATTATCATATAAAACGATTTTTTCAAAATAAGAATCATAGTTTTTTATATAGATAAAGTCTTCAAGCAGTGCGTAGGCTAGATAAAATACAAAATTTACTAGTATATTTTTGTTTATCAAAGATCTCCCGTAAGCCGATTCGCAAAAATGCGAATCAGAGTCAATTTCGAAAGTCTTAATATCAATTGCATTACATACATATGTTTTAAATATATGTTTATACAACAGCTTATATGGTCTATTAGTGCACTAGATAAAAAAACTTTCAAAAATGTGTTATTAAATTGTCCAAAATATTTTTTTAAAATAAGCTCAATTCACACTTTTCAACAGTGTTTTTCTAGTAGAAAACACTGTTTCTTTTAGTTGAAATTTTGTGTAAATGTAAAAGAAGTGTTTCTTAAGTGCACTAAATTATTATTTTATTAATATTCTATGCCTGTTATTTTATACGATTTTTTTAAAAGTGACTATAAAGCCACGCGCGCGACGCTTGCCGATTCAGTCCAAATCGGGTCATCCCAGAGGGAGGACGTGCCGCTCGCTGCTCCGCTCACGCACACATACGCACAACCACTTTTATGAGCGTATACCGCTCTGCGCGAGTGCAACTCCACGAGTTTGATACTTTGTAATATTATTTTTGTATGGAAAATTTATTAAGTTAAAATAATGTACTAAATTAATGAAATGATTTAATGTTTAGTCATGAGTATCAAATACAAACATCAGGATTATTATAATTATTATTATCTACAACCACATTTGCTAAATATTTCAAAAAATTAATATGATATTTGTTTATTAGTTCACTAATGAAGTTACAAAGTAAGGCTATTCCAATGATTATTATTATGCTCGTTAACATCAATGGTCAGAAACAACTTCCATGAAGAAACTGATAAGGAGATTCATTTGAGTTGGGATCATTTAAGGAATCTACGTCACATGTTCACGACTATAAATAAAGACATACAATGAAGCTGAAAGTCCTAGAAATCCCATAGTCGAGTTATTATTAGTATAGTTATATGTGTAAAGATGGATGATAAAATGTTTGATAGTATGCACGAAATTGATCTATTTAGATTTAGATACATCGATCTTCGAATCCAATTTTGGAATTGTCGCTTAATTGTTTAGTGTGGAATAAGTGAATCTTTGTGTCACAATAATAACAAGTATCTAAGATTAAAATTAAATCGATCAAAGTGGTTAACAATGGGAGAGGCCAATGTCCAGCAGTGGCCTGTGAGAGGCTGATAACGATAAGAGATTACTACTTTCATTCAGATAGTATTAGAAAGAAGTAAAAATTATATTTTATAGTTTCAAAATGTAAAACCAAAATGCAATATAATAGTTGTGAAACGTATGGCCATTACGGTTACTAGGGGTGATTTTAGCGAAAAGGCTGGTAAGATACGGATATGTTACGGTAACTTATTTACATACATTACGTTAAAATTACCGGCTACGTATGCTGAATGGTGGTATGGCGACGAGCAGGGCGAGCATGTAACTTGCAGTATGCAAGTCGCAAGGTGCAACGTTGCCAATGAGGGCTACCGTTTTTGTAATCACCAGAGGGCGCCACTGTATAGTGAGGTCTGCGGGCATAGCTGTTAAGGTTTGTTTTATGCATGTGATGACTGTTTGTTCGTTATAAGAAGGAGGACATAACTTTCCAAAAGCTAAACTGTTTGTTAACGGTTAATAAACAAACCAGTGAACTAGCTTTTCTTTCAGACCGCTAATTTTTACACCTCATTGTCTCGGCTCCGCTTTTAAAGCGCAGATAACCACTGAGCCGTGTCTCATATTTTCGAAAATTAATGCCAGCTATGCCAAAATTGCATAAAATAATTTAATTTTCCGAAATAAACTCGTTTAACCCACAGAACCTATGTAATTTGGCATTTCGGATACCTCACGCTGCACTAGCACCTCTGATGGCGAATTCACAGGCAATATGGGCGCCCTCATTAGTGCAGCAGTTTGCCATAATAGGTATTGTTATTTCTTTTATTTGCTTCGTCGCCGTCATTGGAATTATGTTAAATTAGAAATATTAATAGGTAATTAATTAATTCAGTTTAATTTCCAAAATGTCGATTTTGGGGGAAAAGGTAGGAACCAAAATTGCTCGGAAATTGACTCTCTAGAACTTTGTTTCTTTTCATTCATGCCGTAAAAAGTACAACATAGGAGATAATGATACAGTTTTGAATATGTCGCGGTTTGCGAGTTTTATTTCCAAAATATCGATTTTAGGGGAAAAGGAAGGAACCAAAATTGTTTAAAAAATGATTTCCTACAAGTTTAGTCTTCTTAATTTAGACCGTAAAGTAGAAAATAAACGAGATAATGACAACATTTTTTACTTGCTGTTGTATTTAATTTAAATTTTCAAAATACCGATCCTAGACAATTTTTGAATATACACAAGAGGACTCACCATACCTACCTATTCAGATAGCTCACCTTTGTAACCTGTCCATTGTATCATTTATGAAATTGCGTAAAAGCAGTATTCTACGCAAGATTTGTGCCTTATACAAAAAACAGCGCTGGTCAGTCGTAATATATTCTTTCAGAATCAGGTTCAGGACACATATTTTAGAGAATGCTGCAGTAGTCAATGACTCCTTCAATGTAACCCTTAGGATTCGGGTCACGACGAATATTGATCCCGAGAATAA
Organism: Conogethes punctiferalis; assembly: GCA_031163375.1. Taxonomy (NCBI): domain Eukaryota; kingdom Metazoa; phylum Arthropoda; class Insecta; order Lepidoptera; family Crambidae; genus Conogethes; species Conogethes punctiferalis. The sequence goes on along the minus strand of CM062098.1, from coordinate 4,548,133 downwards.
GTGATGGATTGGTCAAGCTGGATAGGAACCAGATTTTAGTTGTTGTAGGCCATCTGGGGTTTCTGCTACGAAACACAAGCACAACTTTCAGCACAAGCATCAGTAGGTATACATGATCTCTGTGATCAGTGCATAGGAGACTTAGGACCTTAATTCAAATTGACAAATTGTTTACAAACTAATCTTTTTTGAATGATGGCAACCAGCCTCTTTGTGAGATCCATTTCTGCCGAGTGAAAATGAACAAAGTAATTTTTACAAGTTAAAATATAAAACGGGTTAGAGTTATATCGTGGCAACCACGGAGACTGCTCTTTCCTTAAATAATAATACAAACATCTAAACACAGAACAAACACAAATGTTCAGCACACGAATGTTTGTCCTGGATGGGAATCAAACTCACGACCTTTGACTCATGATCAGAAGGCAAGGAAAACACAGTAGGGATTATTGATTTTTATAAAGCAACATTAATAATGTCAATCACTCACACAATACCTATGGATAGGTAAGTACCTGGTACATATAAAGATAGAAAGACAAAAATATTGTTATATTTTTCTTAAACCTTAATTAATAAGCACTTAAGAATAATGTACTTTAAAGTGTTTAAATATATTTAATAAGTACGCACCTATACTACACTAATACAATATTTAGCAATAATAGAATTTTCAAGTAATTTAGATGAATAATAAATTGTTAAGTATCAAAATATGTTCGTCCGCCCACCGACACGCCGACACGCCGCTCACCCACACAGACACAAATGATGTCTATGTGTGTTTCGGAATCGACTCCCGCGTGCGTTTCGAGTTGCTTAAAATTGTATGCGCGCTCTTAAGTCGACTTAGTTAGTTTTCGCTTTCATGTTTTGTACCGAACCAGTAATTCTAAAAGTAGTTAAGTCACTTTAGGTAATTTTTAGTATGGATTGGGTCCAAAATTATGATTTAATTTGTAAAAGAGAGAAATAACCAACTCGACTTAGGTACAGATTTGCTTTGTTAGATCATAAAAAATAGTGTTAAGTAAAATTGGTTAGTTTTCGACTGCCAATGAGTAGTGCAAACGTAAAGTTAATGTGTTTTCGCTCTCTGTAAAACAAAAACTATGGCGCGTACAGAAATGTCAAAAAGAAGAATTTGTGCAGAAAAATTTGGGGAATCTGGTTAGGTATTTAACTCCATTTTGGCCATATGTCGACTTAGTGACTTTTCGCTCTACGGCGACGATTTGTACACAATCCACATTTCTTGCCTCGCGCCTCGGTTTTGTGGAACCAACTACCTGCGACAGTCTTTCCGAACAGATACGACTTGGGATCCTTCAAGAAACGAGCGTATTCATATTTAAAAGGCCGGCAGCGACCCTAAACTCGGTTAGAGCTGCGGGTGTCCAAGGTCGGTGTCAACTGCTTACCATCAGGCATCACACTTGCTCGTCTGCCGCCTCTAGCATAAAAAAGAAAAAAAAAATCTAATGTTATAAATACGAAAGTTAGGTACTCTGTCTGTCGGTCTGTTACGCTTTCCCGCTTAAACCTCTCAACCGATTTTGATGAAATTCGGCACAGACAATCAACCTTGAGAAAGGACATAGGCTACCTTTTATTGCGAAAAAGGGATGAAGTAACACTTCTGTGACACACCTACATGAATGCGGGCGAAGCCGCGGGCACAGCTAGTTTAAACTAAAGCAAAGCCTCAATCAAAATTTGTACACAATATATATTACACAGTTTCTGGGCTTAAGTTATTCCCAAAGGTTATCAATTTCTGTGAACCAGAAACACTTATGGCTGGAATAAATTAACTTTATCACGGGACTGAACCGGTATAATGAATCATAAATAATAATGGCATGTACAGACGGTGACGCGTCAACGAACGCTTATCGGTTAAACACCAATCAATTTTCAACTAAATATACAAGGCATAGAGTCTATTTTATCCATCGTAGTATTGTAACAGAATAAAAATTGGCTGTTTGTACACTGCGTCGATCAATTTGTATGACTAACACGACTATTAACAGTAAATACAATGTTTGAACAATAGTATGGTATCTTTGCACAATTCTAGTTTTATTTTGTTTAAGCTTTCAAACAACGCGAGGTCTAAGTATAATAATTTTATTATAGTTCGGCCGCTACACTACTTATAGGTTTAAAGTTCTGACCGGAATAAGCTATGAATATGCACTCATAACTTTTTATGCCTGGGGGATCCAATACCACATTATTAGAGTTTAGCATTTGCAGTAATTATAGTGGATACTTATTAGTGTTTCAAAGTAAACAATTTGTTTCGATATAATATAGGTACGCTTGTTTGTTAATATGTCACTTGAAATATATGTCCAGCAGTGGACGGCATTGGGCTGATTGGTTGAAACATTATTTTTAACTTAAATTCGGGCTATTTAAGAACGCTAGTCTATAAATTCCGATGAGTTTCTTACTGCTTCATCACTATACTGTGAATGTTTTTACCCGAGTCCGCATAGTAGTTTTTGTGAGTGAATGCAATGAAATAAAAATTAACTGACTTTATAAAGGTAAGAATTGGCTACTTTTTTAGGGTTCCGTAGCCAAAATGGCAAAAAACCCTTAAAGATTCGTCATGTCTGTCTGTCTGTCCGTCCGTATGTCACAGCCAGTTTATTCTGAAACTATAAGAGCTACAATAGTGTAAAGTAAACCGCATTAAGATTTTAAAATAAAATACATCAACTGAAACTCTTTTTTTGCTTTATCAAACCTATACGTGTAGAGTATCTATGGATAGGTATTTTAAAATGATGTTGAGGTTTATAACATCATTTTTTTCTAAACTGAATAGTTTGCGAGACACGAAGCGTGTAAACCTGACAGGTTTGCAGGTTTTTTTTATGCAAGAGGCAGCAGACGAGCAAATGTAATGCCTGATGGTAAGCAGTTAACACCGTCCATCAAATCGAGTTCTGTCAAAGTTTTAATAAATAAATGAAAATATCCCTTGTACTCTTAAGTAGGTACTAGATGAGGGCGTCTCCTAGAACACCAAGCCCCGAGACAATTTAGAAAAGACTATTCTCAACATTGATCCGACCGGGAATCGAACCCAGAACCTTCGGATTATTCTCACTTTATCACTGCACCACCGACGAATCATCATCATCATTTCAGCCCACATCTACCCACTGCTGAGTATAGGCCTCTTCTTTCAACCGCCACTTTACACGGTCCCTCGCCAACCTTGTCCAATGTTTCCCGGCCACCGCCGCTATGTCATCCGACCATCGGGTGGCTGGTCTGCCCACAGATCTCCGGCCACCGACGACTATAAAGGTTTTTTTGTGTAGGTACTCTTGTAGTATTATAGAGGCCTATGTCCAGCAGTGGACTGCGAAGAGTTTATGATGATGACGATCAAATGATGTTGTAAGGAATAATGAAAGAAATAAACACATTCAAAAATTATAACTTGATCATATTTTATTTTTAATCTTATAATCGAGTTAAATACTTAATTTTAACAGATCTTTACTATGGCAGTAAATGTAAACAATTTTTGGCACAAACTTTCTTCATTTTGTTCACATATGACCTTTTTGCTTAAAAAGGCCTTTATTTGCTAAAAATAAAGTCTATTTTCCTTTGTATATGGTTGCTGCTTGGCCCACAACAGCGACGGCTGGTCCGGCTTTGACGATTCCGTCTCTTACGTTCTGTCCTACCCTTTCCTGTAAAAAAAAAGATTAATTACATATTTATATCCCCTATGTTTACGATAAATCTGTGGTCCGTATGGTTTTCAAATTTGGAATAGGACTACCCCATATCATCCCGTGGGTGTCGTAGAAGACAACTAAGGGATACCAGGAAACGGGCAACAACGTTTACCTGGGCAGGTACAAATAAAACCTACTGCGAAAACATCAAAACAATTGCTTTGAAGCCATGAAAAAATAACTTTTATCGTGCTGTTGTCAAAGCCTATACATTTGTATTTAACGTTCTAAGGTTCTACGAACATTTTCATTAAAAAACAAAAAAATATATTTTGATCTATCAAAAAGGTTGGTTACAATTTAAGGCTTTAAGAAAAGGAAATAGAAGGTAGATACACTTACAATCTTCTTGAAGATTTTCCATTTAGGCGCGGCCGAAACGGTACTGGCAGCTAAGAAAAGAGCGAAGACGAAAAAGAAAAACCTCGAGAAGTTCATGTTAACGTTTGAAGTTCTAAATTTGAATTTGCAAATTCAAAATTCGAATGCGACGTTTGTAGTTCGAATGATGCTCGTTCGGCGTTCGCCAAGCATTTTATACTATGAATCTCGCAGATTCCTGCTGACTAAATTATTTACTTTACCAATACAAAACTAAACTGTAGAGCCTAAGTAATAAAGTCTTAATTGTAATGACTCGTAACAAATAATTGTTCGAGTTCACGAGGGAACTCCCTAGCTCTGGACGGAGTTCCCTTCTTGTAATCAATCCCCTATGAATATATCTGTTTGTATTGGTATGGCTGTTTGCTATGCGCTATGCATAACAATGTTTTTATCTACAAAAAAAATATTACATTTAAGTTAGAAACGTGCAGCAGCGTATAAAATAAGTACAGGTTTAATCTACTGCGGTCACCAACCCGCCTGCCAAGCGTGGTGACTAAGGCAAATCCCCCAAAGTTACCGGGGGAAGCCTATATCCAACTGTGGACGTCTTCAAGCTGGTGATATAATTATGTATTGATTTTTTTGTATACCTAATAGCCGGGGTAACATAAAATAAATAAATAACTCAAGACATGCCACGCTGGGCCACACATCGCCATCTAGCCCCAAACTAAGCCGAAGCTTGTACTATGGGTGCTAGACAACTGATAAACTACTTAAATACTTTTTTTTGTAAATAAATACATAATTTATACATAGAAAACACCCAGACCAATACAAACAGACATGTTTATGAACACAAATGTTTGCACTGTGCGGGAATCGAACCCACGACCCTTGGCTCAGTAGGCAGGAGTCACTATCAATAATTGATAGTGACTCCTGCCTACCTATGGGACTGTGGTGCAGTTAGTTGTCTTTATTACACGAAAAAAGATGGATGCCTCGTCATCAAGTGATCAAAATGTTCGCAGAAAACGTGGTAAACAGAATTTTAGAGTCAAACAAAAAAATCGTCGATTACATGGGGGTGAACTTGTTTCGTACCTACTTGTACGAAACATGAAATGTTATTATTGCAAAAAAAAACACCACTATTAATTAACAAGATTAACCACAAATATTTAGTCAGTAAATTGAAAAAAAAAAGAAAGTAGTTAAATTTTTTGAACCAAAGGATATTGAAAAAAATTATATGAGAATCATGTCACAAAAATCCATTTGAAGTAGTGAATAGGGATATAAATTATTTTAAAAACTTCAGCGGATTTCTTGAACACTATGAAGATAAAAATACGACTATCTAATATTTCGTGGATCCGCATTGAAGAAATAAATAAATGAAATAAATAAAAAGATAAGTTATCTCGTGTAGATTTAATAGAATTTTACAATGATATTATAATACCTCCATATCACAATACCTAGGAATAGCGTTAACATTTTTATGAAAGGCAAGTCCCAAAATTTGTTTATAAACTACACATTGTCGGTGTTATAAGCTGGAAATAATATTTCATAAGAAAAATTTTAAGATTTGAAGGATATGCTACCATATTACACCGACCGAAAACAAAGCATTCTACAACAACTGCTTGGTCAAACCGATGCGTAGGAGCTTTTTTTATATCTTTTATGAAGGCACATAGTCCATTTTCAATGTTGCTTCAGAAGTAACTTAGGACATTCTAATTAAATGAATGTTTAGATTGTATTATTTCTTTGGATTATTTGTGTTTTAAGATTTTTATGACTTCTTATAGTTATGAGATACGTGTTTAACTGATTTACCTAAAAATAAATACATATTTCATTAAATAGTTTGTTTTATAAAGTTTTTTTGTTATATCTCTAAATATTAAAATTGGCACTTAGATCCTTTAGACTTACAACCCTTCAATTGAGCCACCGAGTCAGCCAACATAGCAGTATGTCAATAATACAACGGCTATACAATATAAATATCAATTCAAGACAAAGACCAGACGGAGAACCGAATCCGCGACCTTCGATGTCTCAGACAATATTTACACTACGTCACTGATTCGTCAGAACTTCCTGTAGTAACCAGCCGGGAAATGACCCCGACACTCTACGCATCTTTTGAACTCTCACTCATCTTCATTACCCGTAATCATGATCGATTAAATAAAAAAAAACTGCCCATCTCATTTAAGGCGACCAACCTTCCCGCATTCTGTCGGATAGTCTCATTACGAGAGTTAAGTAAAATAATATTGCATGCAACTGCAATTTACTCGGTTACTTTAAAAATTAACAGCAATTTTAGCAAAAAAACTGAATTCAATAGGGCGACAAAGGGGTCCAACATGGAAATACACACTTTCGAACAAAAAAAGATTTTTTTAGATCGGTTCACAATTATCGGATACAAATGTGGTATGTAACAAACATACAACAGAAAAAAATTCAGTCGAATTAAGAACATACTCCTTTTTTTTGAAGTCGGTTAAAAATAGGACCACCCCATCTCATCCCGTGTGTGTCGTAGACGACGACTAAAGGTACAAATGAAACCTTCTGCGGTCACCCACCACCTGCCAAGGTGACTAAGATAAATCCTCCCAGTACCTAGCTAAAGGCTGCTGCCCGTTTCCTGATATTCCCTTAGCTGACTTCTACGACACTCATGCAATGAGAAGAAGTAGTCCTATTCTTGGTCTGGAAGTAGGTAAAGTGTTGTATGTTTCTAAGTAGGTACATCTTTTCACTCCAAGCCACCCACACATGCCCGTGGTGCATCCTGCTTAATGACAGATGAGGCTCCAGCGAACGACTGGTGGCGGTATAACTGTCACGATGAAGGCGTAGCTAAATACCACAGGCAGATGATGGGGAGCAGCGTCACTGGAGTGAGGAGCTACGCCGTGCGTGCGCCAACCCGCCTGCCCAGCGTGGCGATTATGGGTAAAGACTCCAAATGTTTGACGTGACAGCGAGTGGCGAACATCTGGACAGGCCTATGTCCAGCAGTGGACTGTGATAGGTTGATGATGATGCCATCCTGTCTTGTTGTGTATTGCAGTGGATGTCCCGATGACTCATAAAAAGTTGGCTATCCTAATAAGAATCTCATTAATTTCATTCATTCTCTCAATAATTATCACAATTACGCATGTTCCTTATCGATGTCTCTTCATAACATAAACATTACTATCTCCACACGCGGCTTCTTTCTATCCCTCTCATGCTACATACAAATGAAAGAGACGGAGTTAGGTTCATCAATCTGTACAAGGCTGGGGATTAACTCCGTCCAGAGCTAGGGAGTTCCCTCGTGAACTCGAACATTTATTTTAACGAGTCATTGTAATTACGACTTTATTGCTTAAGCATTATAGTTTAGTTTTGTATTGGTAAAATAAATAATTTAGTTAGCAGAAATCTGCGAGGTTCATAGTATTTAATGCTTGGCAAACGCCGAACGAGCATCATTCGAAATACAAACGTCGCATTCGAATTTCGAATTTGCAAATTCAAATTTAGAACTTCAAACGTCAACATGAACTTCTCGAGGTTTTTCTTTTTCGTCTTCGCTCTCTTCTTAGCTGCCAGTACCGTTTCTGCCGCGCCTAAATGGAAGATCTTCAAGAAGCTTGTAAGTATTATTTCCTTTGCCTTTTTTATTAAATAGTAAATTGTAACAAACCTTTTTGATATGTCAAATATTTTTGATTCATTTTTAACCGACTTCGAAAAAAGGAGGAGGTTCTCAATTCGTCTGTATGTATAATATTTTTTTTTTTTTTTTATGTTTGTTCACCGATATTTCCGTCAATTATGGATGGATTTCAAAAATTTTTCGACAGTTCGACAGAGGACACTTCCGAGGTGGTCCCATTATCACCAAGTCAGGATCTGATGATGGGATCCTGGAGAAATTGAGGGCAACAACCGAAAATTGTATGCTCATATGGTGTTTTTGTTACGTAATCATATTTTACTCAGGTATATGCTGCCGGGCGTCAACATCTGGTGCTGATGATGAAGCCACAGAACTCTTTAACGGTTAGGAGTTAGGGGACAGTACTGACATTGGTCGATATTAAACTAGGTAGTAGTATGTACTTATGCAGGGCTAATAGGGCAGGTGATTTGGTAAGTGATACGCTTGATTCTAGATCGCAAAGTCTTCACTTGACTTATAGCAAAATTTTTCATTCCTAAGTAAAACTCTTAAGGACATTAATTAGCCTTTATTCAAGGTCACAGCACATTAACGCAACTAAAAATAGAGAAATAAAATTATTTTTTAAAAAAAAATTAAACCGACTTCAAAAAAAACACAAACGACCAAAACTAAAAAGCGATAAATAACGTAAGTAATTCTATCCTTAATACATAATTATTTAAATATTACAATTATCACTTATTTTTGAAGTCGGTGACAGCCAAACAAATAAATGTATATTGTCGTGTGGATTTGCCGGCCGCGCGCGTCATACAACAACAGTCTACGTTAGGTACCGAGAGGCTGGCACCGACTTCAAAAATAAGTGATAATTGTAATATTTAAATAATTATGTATTAAGGATAGAATTACTTACGTTATTTATCGCTTTTTAGTTTTGGTCGTTTGTGTTTTTTTTGAAGTCGGTTTAATTTTTTTTTAAAAAATAATTTTTAGTGAATTTTTTTATCACTTTATGAACTTTAAATAGATACTTTAGAACGTTAATAGCTCAAAGGTAGGAATTTATATTGGTTTTTAATTTTTAATGACAAAAATTTTCTATTTCTTAACAAAAACGTTTTTTGACATTTGATTTATATGTATTGTTTTTTGATGGTTTTCCTATAATTGTTTAAATGATGTTAATACAAGTAAAGACACAAAGGTTGAGAACTTAATATCTAGACTTAGAATAGGCACTGTGTGGCTTATTGCCTGAAGACGTCCACTGCTGGACATAGGCTCTGGATTTATATGGTATAATGTAATCAATCTTTTTTTTATTTTTACAGGAAAGAGTAGGACAGAACGTGAGAGACGGAATCATCAAAGCCGGACCAGCCGTCTCTGTTGTGGGCCAAGCGGCAACCATATACAAAGGAAAATAGAATTTATTGTTAGCTTATAAACGGTCTTAAGTGAACAAAATGAAGAAGTATGTGCCAAAAATTGTTATATTTACTGCCATAGTAAAGATCTGTTAAAATTAAGTATTTAAATCGATTATAAGATTAAAAATAAAGTATGATTAAGTTGTAATTTCAAAATGTGTTTATTTCTTTAATTATTCCTTATATTATGACTGGCTCGATGGCTCATTTGGTAGTGACGTCTGCCTTCTGAGCCAAGGGTCGTGGGTTCGATTCCCGCACAGTGCAAACATTTGTGTTCATGAATATCTCTGTTTGTATTGGTCCGGGTGTTTCCTATGTTTAATATATTGTATTTATTTACAAAAAAAGTATGTAAGTAAGTTTATCAGGTTGTCTAGTACAAGCTTCGGCTTAGTATGGGGCTAGATGGCGATGTGCGGCCCAGCGTGGCATGTCTTGAGTTATCATCATCATTTGTCTATTCACTGCTGGACATAGGCTCTCCAAGACAACAACAGTCCACAAAAAAACCTTTAAAAGCGTCCGTGGCGCAGCGGTTAACGATCTAAGTCTAAAGTGCGAATAATCTAAAGAGGTTCGATTCTCGGTCGGGTCAATTTAGGAAATGAAAATGATCTCATGATCTTCTAAATTGTCTCGGGGCTAAGTGTTATGGAAGACGCTCTAATCTAGTAGGTGCGCAAGAGTACAAGTAGGTATATCTTAGTTAGACATTTTTAAGAACTTACAGTTATCAAACAATAGGGCGACAAGCGCAATGGGTTTGCTCTATTATGCCTGTCGACCTAACTTTTGGACCTCACGACCGCTTACCATCAGGTGGGGTGGGGTCATCCTGTAAGCTCTCCTTATAAAAAAAAATAAAAAATAAATAGGTATAGCTTTAAAAAAAATGGTACTCTAATTATCATTACAGGCTCTCTACATGCTTAGTGTCTTTATTATCCAGTCAAAATAAAAAAAAACTATTTTGAATTTAACGCAATAGCCAAAGAATATCCTTAAATTGTTAGGAGTAATTTAAACTTTTCACATAATTTTCGACTCTAAGTAAGAGACATTAAGTCTTAGTTTATTTTCGAAACAACTGCCAGTTTTTTACTAAGGTTTTTTTAAGTACCCATCAATTTGCTTAACGTTCGATACAAGTTATTTCTCTTCACATAATTGATGATAACTAATACTCTAGATCACGGTTACTCAAACTTAATGGTCCATGTAGTACCCTTGTAAATTTTCTCGAACTGTTGAAAACCCCTTACCCCAAATAAAATAAGCTACCTGTAGTAGAGAACATGGTTTTTTAAATGGAATTTCGCATGCGCGCCACCTTTTTCTCTTATAGTAGCTGGACATAATGGCTTCCCTACGCATGATGGAAAGCGAAAGACATCCCCAAGTCGCTGTAACAGTGGGCAAGTAACTGGACAAGTTACCTGTCATTTGCCACCGCCATACCGGCCCTACCCACCACGAGCTCCGAAAACCCTACTCACCGGCAGACATACGACCCGGAGCTCATTTGTCTGTGGTATTCTATAGGGAAAAGAGAGGTAGGGCATAGCGAATCTTCGCTCGAATTGAGCCGCCCGTCCAGGGAAGGAACGGGCGGCTCAATTCGAGCGAAACATGCCTATCATCATCAGCTCATTGCAGTCCACTGTTGGACATAGACCTCTCCAGTTGACCGCCACTTAGGAAAAACATCTGGAGGATATCATCATCATCATCATCAGCCCATTGCAGTCCACTGCTGGACATAGGCCTCTCCAGTTGTATACCACTTAGGGCAAACATCTGGAGGACATACCCATAATCGCCACGCTGGGCAGGCGGGTTAGCGATCGCAGAGCGTAACTTCTCGCTCCGGCGACGCTGCTGCCCGTCATCGGTCTGTGGTATTTAGCTACACCTTCAATTGTGATGGTTATACCGCCACCAGTCGGTCGCCAGTGCCTCGTTTGTTATTCGGCAGGATGCACCACGGGCAGGTGAGGCTGGCTTGAAGCGAAAAGATGATAGGGCGCTCCCTTACATTCCTAATGGAGGATATACCTACCCATAATCGCCAGTAACTATTTATTAATCTGTGACGCCACGCTGGAAAAGCGGGTTGAAGATCAAGAAACCTGTCTACTCTTATAACGCCGCAGACAGAGGGTGGTTTGTATTATTTTCCGTCATCGCACGAAATAATGCAATCAATGAGATCCTATTTAGCTCATTGTAAAGTATAGACAAACACTCATTAACTTGTGCTAATTAACAAGTATGATTCGTGAGTATGTAGGTAGTCGGATCAATTGAACATTATTTTATCTTCAAGAAAAAACAAGACTCTTGACTATCTCATTCTGCATTACGGTTACCCTCGTGGCTTAGGGCCATTACGCACTGTCGACTAGTCGCCGGCGACTCAGTCGCCGGTGACTGTGACTTACTATAGTTTAAATAGGGGCTTGCGCACTTAGTCGTCAGTCGCCTTTCTCTGTTTTGGTCGCCGAGAGACTGAGTCGCCAGCGAAAAGTCGACAGTGCGTAACGGCTCTTACGATAAATTAGAATAAATAGATAGTTAACCCAAGACATGCCACGCTGGGCCACACATCGCCACCTAACTAAGACTAAACCGAAGCTTGTACTGTGGATATTAGACAAATGATAAACTTACCTAGAAACTTTTTTTGTAAATAAATATCATACCGACATAGTAAACACCCAGACCAATACAAACAGATATGTTCAATTTTAACCCGATCGGGATTCGAACCCGGGACCCCTTTTTAGGCAACATTTACTTACTACCGCTAGATATTTTTTTTAAGTAGTCAAATCTGTCAGCATGTTTCGGCGAAATTATGCAAAAGGTATTCTTTTTTTAAAAATAAATAAATATCGGACATCATCACATACATTACCTCGATCCCAAAGTAAGTAGCTTAAGCAGTTGTGCTATGGGTATCAGAACAACGAAGGTACCATAAATAAATACTTAAATACAAATATAAACACCCAGACACGGGACAAACACCAAGTGTTAATCACACAGATGTTTGACCCCGGGTGGGGATCGAACCCACGACCCTTGGTCTAGAAGGCAAGGGTCACTACCAATTGAGCCACCAAGCCATTTATTAAACATCATCATCATCATCAGCCTATTAGTCTACTGGTTAAACATATAACAACAAAGGATTCGTTTTATCCTTCGGATACGAAACCCTAAAGAAGAAGGTCATGCCATGTAAAACCGTCTTTGTGATAAGGGGGAAGAACTCAGACCAATACGACGGTACACTACCTAACTTACTAACGCGGTTTTACAATAAGTAATATCTCTTGTCTTACACTTAAGGTTCAAATTGGCAGTGAACATGATTTTATGGTTGCAAAATGCACTCGTTCAAATGAGTATATAAGCTTGCTGTCTTGGGATTAGCGGCATAATTCCAAGGAACTTGCTTCAAGTACACGTTAGCAAGTAAAGAATACTTACAACTGCCTACAAGATGAAGTTCGTTACTGTTTTGTGTGTTTTCCTTGTGTTCGCCGCTGTTATGGCAATGGTATCTGCGAATCCGGCACCTTGGGACTTGGGAAAAGAACTGGTGAGTCTTTTATTCATATAAACAGGAAGATTACTTAATAAATATCCAATTTTTCGATCGATCCCGGGCCTCTCGCATCCAGCTCTTGCCAGCCGTCCTGCGCAAATCGTCACTCCACCTGGTCTGAGGGCTTCCTACATTACGTTTGCTGAGACGCGGTCTCCACTCCAGAACTCGTTTACCCCAACGGTTGTCGGTTCTGCGGATGATGTGGCCAGCCCACTGCCACTTCAGCTTACTGGATGCGAGAGGCCCGGGATCGATCGAAGTGGCGAGTATTGGGAGAGGCCTATGTCCAGCAGTCGTATGCGGAGTCGCTGGCGGAGTCCAGGAGTGGAAAATGCTCTACCGACAAGAGCAAAGCTCGTAAATTTAGAAAGAAGTTATACTTACGTCATATTGTTATCTTATTTACAGGAAGGAATTGGTCAAAGAGTCAGGGACGCCATTATTAAAGCCAGACCAGCTGTTGACACGATAGCCGAAGCACAGAAGGTTTGGAAGGGAGGAGATTAAGAAGGCATAGAAACATACACATTGTGTTTTAAGTTGCCATGTAAATATATAAGATGTAACTAAACACTTAATACTTATAAGTGTCAGTATAAGATCTGTGATTATGACTAAAATATTTTTTTATTAAACTTTTTACTGCCAAGAAACAGCTGCTGTTTTTTTTATTATGTTTTCGGGTTTTTTTTTTATAAGTATATTGTGTCATGGATATTTTGTCCATAAATCTAACGTATTATAATGTTCTGATCTTCATGTGTCCGGACTCTGGATGATAAATACCTTTCAATTATTATGATCTCATAATACTCGTATCATAATTATCATCAACAGCCTACCGGCGCCGTCCACTGTTGGACATAGGCCCCATGCCTCGTGTTATTCACCATTTGAGTTAAACATCTGGAGGGTTTGCGCATAATCGCCACGCAGGCAAGTTGGCCATCGCAGGGTATGGCTTCTCGATTCGGCGATGCATTCACCTCTAAAAAAAGAATAAGAATAAGAAAAACTTTATTTGGCTACAATTACACAAAGTAACACAATAACTAAAAATAATCAAAGAAACAACTAAAAACGTGAAAATGTGAAGAGATCTAAGTAATGATCGTGTTCAAATGTATGGGAGCGGCCTATCATCATTTCGCTCCAAGCCAACCTCTCCTGCCCATGGTGCATCCTGCCGAATAACAAACGAGGCGCTGACAACCGACTGGTGGCGGTATAATCATCACAATTGAAGCTGTAGCTAAATACCACAGGCCTATGACGGGCAGTGCTCACCGGAGCGAGAAGCTACGCCCTGCGATTGCCAACCCGCCTGCCTAGCGTGTCGATTATGGGTGTATCCTCCAGATGTTTGCTATAAGTGGCGAACAACTGGAGAGGCAGTCCAGCTGTGGACTGCAATAGGCTGATGATGATTATGACCTCTTCAAATGCTTGCCAGTACTGTTATTTGTTGTAAAGAAAAAATGCTCTAGCCTACAATCAATTTTTTTTTTTATAGTGGCTCGACATAATGGCTTCCCTACGCCTGATGGAAAGCGAAAGAGAAGCCCAAGTCGCTGTGACAACGGGCAAGTAACTGGTCAGTTACTTGTCAGTTGCCACCGCCATGCCAGCCCAACCCTAACCCCCCACGAGCTCCGGAAACCCTACTCACCGGCAGAAACACGACCCAGAGGTCATTTGACTGCGGTATTCTATAGGGTGGAGGTCCTTCCCCGTACGGGCGGCTCAATTCGAGCGAAGATTCGCTATGCCCTACTCTCAATAATTCCCCCAGCCTTATTTATACCAAAACGCTCATCTATATTTATTTCGACCTTTACCTACCCTCTTTACTGCGGGCAACCCTGTGGAATCAATAATAATGATACTAAGGGTTCCCTTGAGAATTTAATAATATACTAGGTACCACATTTACTTTTTTCTTATTCAAATAGGTTGAGTATCTACTTAAAGATGATTATATACGGTTCGGTTCTTTTTTTGTTAGAAGTAAACCATAATGTAGCGTCCTGCAGTCTGTTTTTTTATGACAGAGGGGGTAAATGGGCTTGAAGGTCACCTGATGGTAAGTGATCACTTCAGCCCATAGACACCGCAACACCAGGGGAGTCCCAGGTGAGTTGCCGGCCCTTGAGAAATCCTACGCTCGCTTTTTAAAGATCCTTAGGTCGTATCCATTCGGGAGAATTGTAATCTGAAGCCGATTCCGAAGAACAGCTGCCGCCTATAGTAGTTATTTATAGTCTTTGACACTATTCCTATACTAGGTACAACTAGTAGGACAATAGCAGATAGTATACAAACAGTCTTTATAGAGATAAGTTCTTAACTAATTACCTACCTCGCATCCAACCGAAAACAAATTTTTTCTACAAGTCAACTTTGCTATTTCAAATACTAAGGCTCCAGTAGCCAAAATAAGTAATCGTACAGGCAATGCCAAAGGAATAATGCATAAAGAAGTAATAAGAATGAAGAAATTAAAAAATAATATATATACCTACTAATTGTCTCATAGTTCAAAGTCATTTAAAGAATAAAAAGCAGTTACATCCACAACAACTCTCAAAACTCTACAATTAAATTCACGTATAAAAACATGACATTCTTAAGGGTTCTCTGTATTACCCATCATGATCACAACCATGATCACAAGCCAAATCTCCCGGTTCCTTTTCGCAAATGAAGACGTATCTGTTCTCACACCCGACGTCGCTCAACAAAGCGTTTCGTAAGATGGATCCGCAGAACTCACCACCTGTGGCGTTGTTCGGTTCGCCCGGTGAGAACTTGTTGTAACCAGCCATTTCGAGGGTTTGACCTGAAAAACAGAGATTTTATGTTAGAGTTGCACAGCATAGTAGCTTCAGAGTGCTTGAGGTGGAGACCCCATACCGGCAAACGTAATTTAAGCCAGGTGGAGCGACAAATAGCAACGGACGGCTGACAAGAGCTGAATGCAAGAAGCCTAGGATCGATCAAAGTGACGAACATTGGAAGAGGCCTATATCCAGCAGTGGAATGAGACAGGCTGATGATGATGATGTAGCTTCAGATCTCCTGATGAAAGGAAAACAGGACCCCAATTACCAGCGGTAAAAGTAACCAGTCCAATCTCTTGTCGGTTACGACAGGTTCCTAATTCCGAATCTTGGTTTGAGCCAAAAATGAATCAAGCTACCGCTAATCAGTACCAACTCAGCTATTGGCTGAGCTAGTGATGATGTATCCGCGTTGTAGTATTTGTATCTATATAATAGGTATATACATTGTCTCATGTACACCAGTAGATGGGGCGCTGCGATCGACAGTCCGGGTTAAGCCACGGTGCTGGTCGGATCAGGCGTCTGCGCTCGGAGCTGGATGTAGTGGTGAGCCAGTGAAAATAGCAAACCCTGTCTAATAGTGACTACTACACGCGTGCATCGTAAAGTACGTTTAGTCTTTGTTTACGTTTAGGCGCAGAATGTCCAATTCGCAAAATGTCAATTTTTTAACGTTGTGTTTAGTACCAAGAACTATTGATTCCACTTAAAGTTGCCTATATCACAAAATAAATCATCATTCATTAAAATCTTCCTATAAAGACTTCATCAGGCCCCTTAGCAGTTTCTGTAAATCAAATTACACCTTACCTTGAATAGTCCTCCATTCCCCATGTTCCTTCCAATCATGTATCCCAACAAAAGCGATGTCTTTCCCGAAGTTTCCGAATAAGTTTGCAGCTGGATACTTAGCGAAGAGTTCCCTTAGGACTGTGGCTTCGTCCTCAGAGTTGATGATAGCCAGGTAAGCGCCTTCGGCCGCGCAGTTCATGTAAGCCCTGGACCACGTGCGAGGGACGCGGTGGAATTTGTAGCATTGGCCTGTTCTGGTGTCTAAATTGTATTCTGGAAGGAAAACAAAACATTATTTTGAATCACTTTCTGGAGCTACAAATCTTCTGCAGTTACGTTTTATCAATTTTATTCGCACTGTGGTCACTGATTTTAGCAGAATTCGTTTTCTTTCTTTTTTATGACAGAGGGATCAAGCGGGCTTGAAGGTCACGATGAGAAATGATCACTTCCGCTCATAGACATCTCAATACCAAGGGAGTCATAGGTGCGTTGGCAGCCCTTGATAAATTGCAGGCTCCCTCTTTAAAAATCCTTAAGACGTAACTATATGGAAAAGTCGTAGCTGAAAGCTAATTCAAGAGAATAGTTGCACATCTACTAGGAATACTTTCAAATAACAAAATAAAGAAAAAATATTATTTACCGGGATCTGTAGTTCCACAAACATTTATAACCAGGTTGACCTTTTTCTTATAGCAGAAATAATGATAACTTTCTTTAGAGCTGACGTCGGCCAGCTTCCCGTCTGGCAAAATAGCTATAGCATTCTCTTCGCCTTTATAGTTGTCTGGTTCATTTAAAGACCACGTGTGATTTATTGCCGATAGAGGAACACCTGTAAGTAATATAAAACATTACAGAGAGGTATACTATATCAGGTGACGGGAGACTTTATCAGGTGGGAGAAATGAAGCACCTTTCAAAAATCAACTTAAATTATGCTCTAACGTCACGTCAAGACGGTCTATAACCGCAGTCTACTCATGTCTCTCGGACTCCTCCTACATAAAGTAACTAAGTGGCGACTATGGCAAGTCCCCCCAAATGGCAATAGGCTATTATGGCTAAAAATTGTAATTAGTCCGTCTTTAAGCTTGTTCAAAAATAAAAGACACGTATTTTTCCTTTTTTCATTTAAATAAACAATAGCAAAGATACAAGGCATCAAAAGTTAGGAGTGGGAGTCTTTGACGTCACTCTCTCCCGTAAAAATGCCTCACCGAGTGACGTCACGCGTAATTTCAACGGGCAATAACTTTGTAATTTTTAATCTAATTTACAAATAATAAAATACGTGTCTTTTATTTTTGAATAATCTAAAAGACAGACTAATTACAGTTTTTAGCCATCATAGCCTATTGTCATTTTTTTTTTTTTATAGTGGCTCGACATAATGGCTTCCCTACGCCTGATGGAAAGCGAAAGAGAAGCCCAAGTCGCTGTGACAACGGGCAAGTAACTGGTCAGTTACTTGTCAGTTGCCACCGCCATGCCGGCCCAACCCTAACCCCCCACGAGCTCCGGAAACCCTACTCACCGGCAGAAACACGACCCAGAGGTCATTTGACTGCGGTATTCTATAGGGTGGAGGTCCTTCCCCGGACGGGCGGCTCAATTCGAGCGAAGATTCGCTATGCCCTACCTCTCTTAAAGTCATGACAGAGGTAGGCTGTTTATGGTGAGATTGAAATATTCTTTCTTGGATATATTACCTTCAATCGAAGCAAAGTCTCCCCTTGAGAATGTTGAATGTATACCAGTGAACATGGCGCAGTTGACTTTAAGGCTTTTGGCCATCGCAATCATCTCATGGTTCATTTGGTCTGTCAATGGTGATGCTAGAACGGCACCTGTGAAATTCAAATATATCTATTTCGTAAAGGATCTGAGGGATATGAGGATATAAGGGAGCGACCTATGATCGTTTTTCAGCAAGCCACCTTCACCAATCCGTGGTGCATCCTGCTGAATAACAAACGAGGCTATGGCAACCGACTGGTGGCAGTTTAACCATCATGATTGAAGAGTAGCTAAATACTACAGACCGATGACAGCCAGCAGCGTGACCGAAGTGGGGAGCAATTCCCTGCGATCGCCAACCCGCCTGCCCAGTGTGGTGATTTTGGGTAAAGCTACTTTTATAAAGTTTCTTTTATACCACTAAGGTGGAGAAATAACCCTACAGCCCGTCTGATGTTAAGTGGTTACCGCAACTTTTGGACACCTGCAACACTAGGGGCATCATACGCGCATTGCCTACCCTATCACAGATTAATAATTATTACTACGTAAGAGATACATCACTCCCATACAAAAGTGAAAATATCTATGCTATAATAGCCTACAAAACCTTAATAATAATGTCTGCATTTGCCAGCGAGAAGCAATCAACCTTAAGTACGCGTACAAAGAGTCAATATTGTGTTGTCCACCGTGCGGGCGTCACCGCACGAATACGCTAGGGTTGAATTCTGAAGATACCCTTGTCTAGTAGTGATCTGCGATGATGATGATGATGATGATAAGAGGATCATATCTGTACGGCTTCTAAATTCAGAATATCAGTCATAGATAACTACTAAGGGAATATCAGGAAACGGGCAGTAGCTTTTATCTGGATACAAATTATGACAATAATAATTGTCATTGGGAGAGGCTTATGTCCAGCAGTGGACGTTTGCAGGAATGATGATTATAATATACGATTTACCTTCCATATAGCATCTGAGACGAGCTTCGTTCCAATCCGATGGTATTTCGTGCAATTTTAGCCAGCCATGAATGGCTGGGATGTACTTGTAGTCACATCTAAACTTCGTTCCGCTAGCTATGAAAAAAACATGACATGATATGTCATTAATTAAAATATATAATATATTTCTTTTTATAACACAAAGGCTAGTTGAGATTTTGATAGAAGGAAAAAACTTGACTGAAAAAACATTCATACATAAAAATAAAAAAATCTTTCCTCTTTATTTTTTTTTATGCCAGAGGAGGCAAATTGGCCTGATCACCTGATGGTAAGTGATCACTTCAGCCCATAGATACTGCAACACCAGGGGAATCAGAAATGCGGTCTTTGAAAAATTTGTATGCTTGCTTCTTGAAGGTCCCGAAGTCATATCCACCCGTAAAAATCACAGCCGGAAGCCGATAAGATTCCAGAGAACAGTTGGGCATGAGGCGGAAAATTGAGCGCAAAACGCACTTTGAAAAACTTCCAATAAAATTATCAAGATGATAAGGATCTCGAATTAGTACCTACGAGATGTAAATAAGATGATGCAAAATTGTAATAAACAAAAATATTAGTGTGGTAGAAAACTTACCAAAAACGATCAATAGACATAACACTAAAATTTTGCATTTGATACACGTCTGCATTGTATCAGATAATATAGTACAATTAAAATAAAATATTTGACTGCGAACCATATTATATGTATTCAATTACAAATTAGTTTTCCTGCTACATAGCTATTAAAAGACACTAAAATTGTTCGAATCAAATTAATAATATAAGCGGCGCAAATATACTGATATCAGTAATACCTACCTACAATAGAAATTATAATAGGTACGACACTTTTGGTATCGCAACCTGGCTAAAGCCTTATTTAATTGCTCCCACCCAGCAAAAAGAATAAACTTCAAATATGGGCGTAAAATTCAAATCTATATCTCTATATTTATATCTACTTATAATAAATCTGTAGAGAGGTCAATTCTGTACCTACATTAAATATTTTTTCAAAATAACTATCAGGGGGTGATAAGTGATCGATACTGAAGCCAAAAATGCAATCAGTAAAATGTTTGTCTGTCTGTCTGTCTGTATGTTCGTTATAGAAAAAAAACTACTGGACGGATTTTAGCGAAACTTGGTACGATTATTCTTCATACTCCTGGGCAGGTTATAGTATACTTTTCATCACGCTACCATCAATAGGTTTTCGCGCATCACGCGAAAACTACTGCATGGAATTAAATGTGGTTTTCACCAATGTGTTGCTAGAGGTCTAACTTAAAATTTAGGAACCCGGGGTTTGTGGAAGTCCGTTATTTTTGTAAGCCGATATCCACGCATGCGGCGCCGCCGGTACAGCTAGTATTTACTTAATATAAATACTTACGTTTAATGATTTTCCTTATTGATAACAAATAAGGAAGGACCTGTTTTGCAGAGAGCAGATTTGTTTAAAATTCCCGATGTATGCCTAATACGAAATTCATTGTCCTTATCTTTTAATACCTAAGCACTTATTATTCAAAACTGACACACGCGCAAATCTGTGTGCATGAACATGTTTTATTATTTTTATATTTTGGAACCGTCTCTCGCGCAAACTATTCAGTTTTGAAAAAAGTATGTTAAAAACCTCAATATTATTTTTAAGACCTATCCAAAGATACCCCACACGTATACCCATACGATCGATTAAAAAAAAATTAGTTTCAGTTTTAAGTATGGGGAACCTCAAACATTGTTTTTTCTATTTTTGTATGAAAATCTTAATTCGGTTCACCGAATATATCTACTTACCAGTTTCCACATTATAGCTTTTATACTTACAGAAAAAAGTGTGTCTGTGACATACTGACGGACAGACATGACCAATCTATTAGAGTTTCGTTTTTTCCATTTGGCTACGCAACCCTAAAAACGATAATCTCCTAGATTAGGTAGGATTAGATGATGGCGTTATAACAGAGTTTGGAAAGGCCGGAAGAAACCCGTACTGAGGGAGTTCCAAAAGCTTTTTAACGCTGTCCTACTTGGAGGGAGAACTCCGGAGGCTGGAAATTTACATCAAGTCTGCATATCGTCGATCCCCACGATGCTTTAAAAACGAAAGTCTTCTATCAGTGTATTCTACTTCCGAAACGTGAAAACTTACGGTAGGTAATCTCGGCGTCTCTCTGCGGGATCAGATCCGAAAAAGTCACTAATATACACACCGGATTAGTTACCAAGAGGCAAGTGTGTGCAAGTAAAAAAAAGATAATTTCTCAAGTTTAAAAGTCTTTTAATAAACAAAAAGCGTATAGGAATTTGACATTTTCAATGCTTAACTGTATTAATCATCTTCATCACAATCTTGATCACAAGCCAAACTTCCCGGTTCCTTTTCGCAAATGAAGACATATTTGACCTCACAGAAGACGTCGTTAAACAAGGCGTTGCGAAATATGGATCCGCAGAACTCACCACCTGTGTTGTTGTTGGGTTCGCCCTGTCCGAACTTGTTGTAGCCGGCCTCTTCGAGGGTTTGACCTGGGAAACAGAGATTTTATATGAAAGTTGCACAGCATAATAGCTTCAGAGTGTTTGGAGTGGAGACCGCGTATCGGCAAACGTATTTTTTTTTTATGTAGTGGCTCGCCATAATGGCTTCCCTACACCTGATGGAAAGCGAAAGAGAAGCCCAAGTCGCTGTGACAACTAACTGACCAGTTACCTGTCAGTTGCCACCGCCATGCCGGCCCAACCTTAACCTCCCACGAGCTCCGGAAACCCTACTCACCGGCAGAAACACGACCCAGAGTTCATTTGACTGCGGTATTCTATAGGGTGGAGCTCCTTCTCCGGACGGGCGGCTCAATTCGAGCGAATATTCGCTATGCCCTACCTCTCTTAATTAATGTAGGACGCCCTCAGGCCAGATGGAGCGACGATTTGCGCAGGACGGCTGGCAAGTGCTGGATGCGAGGAGCTCAGGATCGAACAAAGTGGCGAACATTGGGAGAGGCCTATTATGTCTAGCAGTGGACTAATACAGGCTGATGATGATGATGTAGCTTCTGATCTCCTGATGGAAAGGGAAACAGGTTCTCAAGTACCAGCGGTGTCGTACAAGTATCCAGATCAATCTCTTATCGGTTACGAGAGGTTCCCTATCCGGAATCTTGGTTTGAGCCAAAATGTGAATCAGTACCAACTCCAGAGTAAAGAAGTTAGTTAGAGATTATATATGCGACTATGCCTACATTGGAAAGTATGTTGAGTCCTTGGTAGTATGTACCAAGGAGTATTAATTTCCACTAAAATATTGCCGTATAAGCCGATCACGGAATATTTTTCCCCCCCTTCCACGATCCCCGTCTTTGGATACCATCGCCGTAATAGATTATTACAATATCAAAATTTGGATAATGATTACAAAATCTTCATGTATAGGCTACATCAGGTAGGTACTTTTCAGATCCTGACATTCAAATTACACCTTACCGTGGATAGTCCTCCATTCTCCATGCTCAGACCAATCATGGAACCCAACAAAAGCTACGTCCTTCATGAAGTTTCCGAATATGCCCGCAGCTGGGTTCTTAGCGAAGAGTTCCCTTAGGACCGTGGCTTCGTCCTCAGAGTTGATGATAGCCAGGTAAGCGCCCTCGGCAACACAGTTCATGTAAGCCCTGGACCACGTGCGAGGAACACGGTGGAATTTGTAGCATTGGCCAGTTCGGATGTCAAAGTTGTATTCTGGAAGGAAGGTGAAAAATTAAACATTATTATTGGTCACTTTCTAGAGCTTTAAATCTTCTGCGTCAATTTTAATCGCATTAACTATGGTAACTGATCAGCAGAATTAGTTTTGTCTTTCTTTTTAAAATATAATATTATCTAAACCTACATAAAATAAATCTGTGGAGAGGTGAATTCTGTACATGAATATGTGTCATAGCAACAATAACTACTCGACGGATTTTAACGAAACTTGGTACGATTATTTTTCATACTTCTAGGCAGGTTATAAACTTTTTATCACGCTTCAATCAACAGGAGCAGAGCAGTGATGGAAAGTGTTGAAAAAACGGGAGAATTTTTTTCCTGAATATTTGATCGCGCATCACTCGAAAACTACTGCATGGAATTGAATGCGGTTTTCACCAATGTATTGCAAGACTTATGGAAGTCCTTTATTTTTGAAACCCGATATCCACGAGTGGGACGCCGCTGGCACTGTAAATAAAGTTAAAATGTTATGTACCAGAATCAGTAGTTCCACAACCATTTATAGTGCAGTCAATGAAGCATTATAGGTCCGAATTTTTTTACTGTGATCCGATTTGCATGAAATTTTGGAATTAGGCTCATCTTACCATTGACTTCAAAAGTGAAAATGATTTGAACTCCGCCACCACCATGGGGGTGGTTGCCACCCCTTCTCGGGGGTCAATGGTTGTTTTTTCAAAATAACCTCGGATATCGATTGAAGATCTAATTTTAAGCAAAAAAGTTTCTATAAAGTTTCTCGAAAAATCTAATACTTTTCAAGTTATTGGCAATTGAAAATTCGCAAATTTTCCACGATTTTCATCAGTTTTTTTCAAATATCTCCAAAAATATACGTTTTATCGAAAATTTTATAAGGAACGAAACTGTAGCAGGTAAAAAAATGAACAATTTGGTTTTTTACAAAGTATTCTAAGTGCAATATTAAGCTAGATATTAAAGATCAAAGCCGTTTTTTATTTTATCTGAAATTTCATCGATGTAGTCAATGCCATCTAGCAGCGAGCAAATGCATTTTATGCTTTCTAATCGAAAAGGGTTTTGTAGTGCTTGAAATAAGCTTTAAAATGAGCTTTATCAAAAGTCTTTTGCACGTAAAATAAGTGAGCTATATTGCAAATAAGCGGAGCATCGAATGTTTTTTCTTTTCAATCAATGGGTTTAAATAAGTGCCATTTCCACCAAAACTAAAATTAATCATATTCCGCCTAGAATTAACTTTATTATGAAGAGTTTTATAGATTGTATTAGTTTGGCTGCTTTAGGACACATAGTTTTCAAAAAAGTCACGATTAAGGGAGGCTGTGATTGCACTGCCACGCGCTCTTTAAACAATCATATCTCCGTCAATTTTTATTTGATAGAAAAAACAAAAAAACCAAGTTGTTTGTCAGAAAAATACCAAAATTTTTTATCCCTACACTTTTATACGTATCTGTCGTCATTTTTGAGATATTATGAAAAAGGGGTGGGATTTTTAAAAATTTGAAATTCTCGATTTTTTTTCAATCGTGACTTTTTTGAAAACTATGTGTCCTAAAGCAGCCAAACTAATACAATCTATAAAACTCTTCATAACAAAGTTAATTCTAGGCGGAATATGATTAATTTTAGTTTTGGTGGAAATGGCACTTATTTAAACCCATTGATTGAAAAGAAAAAACATTCGATGCTCCGCTTATTTGCAATATAGCTCACTTATTTTACGTGCAAAAGACTTTTGATAAAGCTCATTTTAAAGCTTATTTCAAGCACTACAAAACCCTTTTCGATTAGAAAGCATAAAATGCATTTGCTCGCTGCTAGATGGCATTGACTACATCGATGAAATTTCAGATAAAATAAAAAACGGCTTTGATCTTTAATATCTAGCTTAATATTGCACTTAGAATACTTTGTAAAAAACCAAATTGTTCATTTTTTTACCTGCTACAGTTTCGTTCCTTATAAAATTTTCGATAAAACGTATATTTTTGGAGATACTTGAAAAAAACTGATGAAAATCGTGAAAAATTTGCGAATTTTCAATTGCCAATAACTTGAAAAGTATTAGATTTTTCGAGAAACTTTATAGAAACTTTTTTGCTTAAAATTAGATCTTCAATCGATATCCGAGGTTATTTTGAAAAAACAACCATTGACCCCCGAGAAGGGGTGGCAACCACCCCCATGGTGGTGGCGGAGTTCAAATCATTTTCACTTTTGAAGTTAATGGTAAGATGAGCCTAATTCCAAAATTTCATGCAAATCGGATCACAGTAAAAAAATTCGGAGGTTAGCCCGTATTTTTCGCTTCATTGACTGCACTATTATAACTAGGTTGACTTTTTTTTTATAGCAGAAGTAAGGATAATTTTCTTTAGAGCTGACGTCTGCGAGCTTCCCGTCCGGCAATATAGCTATAGCATTCTCTTCGCCTTTATAGTTGTCTGGTTCATTTAAAGACCACGTGTGATTTATTGCGGATAGAGGAACACCTGTAAATAATAAAAAAATCATTAATTACAGAGGTACATATTTGTACACTTTCCTTGTGGGCGTTACCTGCTAGAATGGTTGGCTATAGCCACTAAACTACCTTAAGTGGCCAGTGGGCAGCAATGTAGGGATTCGTAGTGCCTAAGCATACGGCCGCATCTCCGCCTGCCCTGGCCTATTTATATAAAAATATGTAGTAGGATGTTTTTAAATATCCCGTTTGGATTAAGTAGGTATAGTCAAAGTCCGAGTGGTTTCCCGAATTAGAATAGAACCACCCCCCATCCAGATGGGTGTCGTAGAGGATGACTTAGGGAAGGTCTGGATAGCGTGAGGCCGCGGTAGACGCGCCCGCTCTACGCCGCCCCCGAAGGGCATACAACGCATCGTATGCCCTCTGCTGAGTGGATGACGCGGAGGCGCGATCCACACACAGGGGCGTAACGGTGCGGTGGGTGCAGCCACACGGTTGCACCAGGTCCGCTCGGGGAGCACCCTATTGCTATTACTTGTCCTCCCCGGACCAGAAGTGCCGGCCGCTTGTCATCTGCAGCTGGCCAGGGCAGGTATGCTTCGGTGCTAGCCGTGTCCTTGCAACTTTCTGCCCACTGGCAACACAGGGGGGTTTAGTCTAGCGGTGGACATTTGCTGGCTGTTTATGGTGACATTGAAACACGCAGTTAGAATTCTACTCTTGATATTATATTTTCTGTTACATCATACCTTCAATCGAAGCAAAGTCTCCTCTGGAAAACGCTGAATGTATACCAGTGAACATTGATCTGTTGACTCCAAGTCTTTTGGCCATCGCGACCATCTCATAGTTCATTTGATCTGTCAATGGTGATGCTAGAACGGCACCTGTGAAATGAAATTGTAGAGGATTGTTTATTAGAGGATCGCCAACCCGCCTGCCCAGCGTGGCGATTATAGCTATATCCTCCAGATGTAAGTGGAGAGCAGCTACAGAGGCCTATTTCCGGCAGTCGACTATAATAGGCCGATGATGATGGTTAAAGGATCTAAGGGATATGGGGATATACGGGAGTGACCTGAATCTTTTCGCTTCAAGCCTACACCTGCTTGTGGTGCATCCTGCTGAACAACAAACGAGGCTCTCTCAACCGGCCGGTGGCAATATAGCAATCGATTGAAGACGTACCAGAATTTAAGCCACACGATTGAAGGCGTAGCTAAATACCACATACCAATTACGGACAGCAGCGTTACCGGAGTGAGGAGCTACGCCCTGCGATCGCCAACCCGCCTGCCCATAGTGTGGCGATTGCCGGTAAAGCCTCCAGCTGTTTGCCCGAAGTGGCGAATAGCTGGAGATGCCTTTGTCCAACAGTGGACTACGATAACGATGATGATGATTAGAGGATCATGTCTGTGTGGATTCAGGATTCAGCATAGGACACCCCATCTTATCCCGTGGGTATTATAGAAAACGACTAAGGGACTACTAGGAAATGGACAGTTTATCTGGGTCATTGGGGGAGGCTCATGTTCAGCAGTGGATGCTTGCAGGAAGATGGTGATGGTGATTTATAAATACTATTTAGTATAGCTTACCCTAAGTGTTGCGGAGGTCTGACGGCAGTCGCTCTGTGTAAAAGCTTAGCCCTCGCCAAATCTCTCAGTTTGGAAAGCCGACCCTGAGACAATCGGGAAAAAAGGCTAGGATGATGATTTACCTTCCATATGGCATCTGAGACGAGCTTCGTTCCAATCCAATGGCATTTCGTGCAATTTCAGCCAGCCTTCAATGGCTGGGATGTACTTGTAGTCACATCGAAATTTCGTTCCGCTAGCTAAGAAAAAAATTTAAAAGTTTCTGTAACTGTATATTAAACTTCGACTATTTTCGACGACTAGAAATTTGCCCCGCAAAAAACTATAATAATATTATGGTAATGTGATTATGGGTAAAGCATCCATTCGGAGAGGGCAATGTCCAGCTGTGGACTGCAATTGTGTGAAACAGTGTCTTCTCCTTACGTTACAATACGAGTATACCTACCTAATCATTTAGTTTAGAGATGATCTTATAATTTACGACTGTTAGGGTAGGAGAAAGCGACTGGGTAGGTTGCTAATCTTTTTTAACGAAGCCTTCGTATAACTTCGTATAGCGATTGAACGAACTTACCTTATAGTGGAGGTCTATCACTATATGGTAAGTTCGTTCACGACTTACCTTATAGTGAAGATGTATTACTATAAGGTAAGTTCGTTCAATCGCTAATAATACTTCGCTAAAAAAGGCCATCTGGCGAATTTTTTCTACATAAAAAAAAAATTACAATCAAGAGTAAATCTATAGAGAAGAAATAAATAATTTTACTTATTTAAGTTTAGTTAAGGATTTTTGAAATGGCCATAGTTTTTTTGAGTTTATTCACTACAAACATAAATACACAAAAATAAAAACTCTTTCCTGTTTAAATATTGGTTTAGATCTATAAAACTTACCAAAAGCTATCAATAGACATAACACTAAAACAGTGCACTTGATACGAGTCTGCATGGTCTCAGATATAAATGTACAATTAAAATAAAATATTTGAGTGTAAACCATATAATATATTATATGTTACAGTTAAAACTCGTTAGTAGATAGAACGCGTTTTTCCTAGTTTTTCAACATTTACTTCCACTGCTCTTCTCCTATCGATTGTAGCGTGATGATGAGTATACTAGAACTTGCCCAGGAGTATGAAGAATAATTGTACCAAGTTTCGTTAAAATCCTTTGAGTAGTTTTTGTTTCTTTATCGAACATACAGACAGACAGACAAAAATTTTACTAATTGCATTTTTGATATCAGGGGCCCTACTACAAAAAACGAAAACGATCGTTCGTTGAACGAATCGCGTATTTTTGCCCCATAAATCCCTCTCATTTGTCCCTCCCGTGTTCGAATATACGAACTAAAATTCGTCAACGTCGATTTTCAACAATTTAATTGGTATATTCGAACACGGGAGGGACAAATGAGAGGGATTTATGGGGCAAAAATACGCGATCCGTTCAACGAACGATCGTTTTCGTTTTTTGTAGTAGGGCCCCTGTATCGAACACTAATCATCCCCGGATAGTTATTTTGAAAATAATTATATTTAATGTACAGAATTGACCTCTCTACAGAATTATTATTACAAGTATAGAGTTTTAACTAATTATAACTAGTTCTAACAAAGGCATTAAGTAGTAACTAGTTTCAACCACGGAAAACGAGTTTTAACGAAAAATGGGTTTTAACTGTAACATGATATAAATAATTATAAATTATAATTATGTATTAAATTACAAATTAGATTTCCTGCTCCATACCGATTAAAACACTTCACCGTAAGTAGGTACTGAATTGTTCAAATCAAATTAATAATACAAGCGAAGCAAAATGCTGATATCAGTAATGTAACCTATCACCTTTTCACCTGCCCGTGGTCCATCCTGCCGAACAACAAACGAGGCTCTGGCAAAACCGACTGGTGGCGGTAAAACCATCACGATAGAAGGCGTAGCTAGATATCACAGGCCGATGACGGGCAGCAGCGTCACCGGAGCAAGAAGCTATGCCCTGCGATCGCCGACCCGCCTGCCCAGCGTGGCGATTATGGTACGCTCTAGGGGGCGAACCACTGGAGAGACCTATGTCCACCAGTGGACTGTAATAGGCTGATGATGATGATCCCCTAAGGAGTGGATGAGAGGGATTTATGGGGCAAAAATACGTGATCCGTTCAACGAACGATCGTTTTCGTTTTTTGTAGTAGGGCCCCCTGTATCGACCAATAATCATCCCCGGATAGTTATTTTGAAAATAATTATATAATGTACAGAATTGACCTCTCTACAGAATTATTATTACATGTATGGAGTTTTAACTAATTATAACTAGTTCTAACAAAGGCATTAAGTAGTAACTAGTTTCAACCACGGAAAACGAGTTTAACGAAAAATGGGTTTTAACTGTAACATGATATAAATAATTATAAATTATAATTATGTATTAAATTACAAATTAGATTTCCTGCTCCATACCGATTAAAACACTTCACCGTAAGTAGGTACTGAATTGTTCAAATCAAATTAATAATACAAGCGAAGCAAAATGCTGATATCAGTAATACCACAAATATTTTATACGCTAGCGATGTAAGGGAGTGACCTATCACCTTTTCACTCCAAGCCATCCTCACCTGCCCGTGGTGCATCCTGCCGAACAACAAACGAGGCTCTGGCAAACCGACTGGTGGCGGTAAAACCATCACGATAGAAGGCGTAGCTAGATATCACAGGCCGATGACGGGCAGCAGCGTCACCGGAGCAAGAAGCTACGCCCTGCGATCGCCGACCCGCCTGCCCAGCGTGGCGATTATGGGTATATGCTCCAGATGTTTGCTCTAGGGGGCGAACCACTGGAGAGGCCTATGTCCACCAGTGGACTGTAATAGGCTGATGATGATGATCCCCTAAGGAGTGGAATTTATCAAAATCTTTTCTTAGGGGATGCCTTGCCTATATCATAGTAGCTTGATGCATGTAAAGTCAGCCCGATCGGTTTAAATTTGACAAAGTTTCATACAAACTTTCATCCCCTATTTTATCCACTTGGGGGTAGAAATGATCCATACCCTTTCTTGGCGATGCCTACGTCATAGTAGCTTTATAATTGCAAAGTCTCAGCCCGAACGGTTTACAATTGACGAAGTTTCATACAAACTTTCATCCCCTATTTTATCCCCTTGAAGGTAGAAATGATCAAAACCCTTTCTTAGCGAATGCCTACGTCATAATAGCTTTATACATGCAAAGTCTCAGCCCGAACGGCTTACAATTGACGAAGTTTCATACAAACTTTCATTCCCTATTTTATCTCCTTGGGGGTAGAATTGATCAAAATCCTTTCTTAGCGGATGCTTACGTTATATCATCTACCTGCATGCCAAATTTCAGCCCGATCGGTCTAGTGGTTTGGGCTGTGCGTTGATAGATCACTATGTCAGTCAGTCAGTCAGTCACCTTTGAGTGTTATATATTTATATTATATATTATATATAAGATATAAGATAAGAAGAAGATATATTTAGATTGTTAGGTACAGGTTGAAATTTGAAGTCGATAGTGTATCGAAATACAAACTAACATTTACTGGAAATATACACGAATATATTATGTAATCATAATTTATATCCTACTAATATTATAAACGCGAAAGTTTGTTTGGATAGATGGATGGATGTTTGTTCCACTTTCACGCAAAAACTACTGAACGGATTTTAATGAAACTTTACAAGAATATAGTTTGTACATCAGATTAACACATAGGCTATGTTTTATACGAAATTTCACGCGGGCAGAGCCGCAGGCAGCAGCTAGTATGTATATAAATACATGACGGTGACGGATTTTCCGTATTGATAACAGATACCTAATTATGGACATTGAACATGTCATGCAGAGAGCAGATTTGTATTAAATTCCCAATATAGTAGGTATACTCGTATATTGGGAATTTAATACAAATGATATTTTTAATTGAGTAGCACCTATACAGATACCTAAGCACTTATTATTCTGCCTGCTGACATTATGAACATTGTTTTACCTTTGAATTTTGAAACGAAAGTCTATTTTTTATTTTATTTTCAACAAGCTTTTGTCACGAACTTGGCTACTTTTCAGTTAATGTTATTGGAGACATAATTTTCACGGAGAAAATCAAAATTAAACTTGAACAGGTAAATTTAGCGTGCGTGCAAAGTAGTTGAGATTTTATGTTTGATTCATATCTGGGTAAGTAGGAATGAAAAGGTATGTTTCACAGATTGAGGACGGGTTTTAACTGTTTTTTGTTATTAAAATGCCAGACAATAAATAAATAAAAACCCAAGACAGATAGTTAGCGAGATAGGGGTAAAAACACTGATTTTCTTGGAATCAATGTTTATTATCTTTAACCGCGGATTTTTATATTGCATTAGCATGTCAGAATTACTGACTTCGGTCTGATGTTAAGCAAACGACAATCACCACTTTATTGAGCTACAGTATATTTTTGGGTACCTAAAAACACTTTTTTATTTCTTTCTTTCTTTAAAATAAAAGGTCCTTCCTTTTCGCGTCATGCCTAACTAGGCAATAACTATTGCAACATGGATCATTCAGACTATGAAGGCCTGCAGGGGCCCTATTTAAAACATTCGAAAACGATCTTTCGATGGACGGACCGCGTATATCGCCCCATCAATTTGTCCCTCCCAAATTCGTATCAATAGAGTGTTCCTGGCCTCTGGCGGACCTCTTGGAACGATTTGGCTGCACCCAACAAAGTTCACTCCATCGTAAAAATGGTCATAGCACGAAAATTAAAAATATTATGCAAATATATCACAACATTACGCTCGTTAATTGTTACAAATTATTTGTTTATCATTTAAGATAAACAAATAATTTGTATTTTGAATAACAGAAACAACGATAGCATTTACTATTGTGCAAAACAATTTGTTATTTCAATTGTAATAACGTGCTTATTAAAATTTTTGTTTAAGGTTAAATAGCTGTGAAACATTTGAAACACTTTGTTCATACATAGTTTACAATTGAATTCTTATACCTTACCTCTCTGAAACCTAGTGTGATATTAAAAGCCGTTTAAAATGGAGCCTAAGTCGAAGCGGCAAAGGGTTATTAAAACTTAGTTTTCACCCAGGTAGTTGCTCTTTCTTATATTACCGTAAATAAATTGAATTTTCTGGTGCTCCTTTGAATACGGCAGTGCCTCAAGGCTTAATGTTGGGACCCTGCCTTTTTCTCATTTACATTAATAATCTTCCCTATTATTTTCGGATATGTTTATGTAAATTTAATGCTGTGAGAACCTTGGCTTCTAAAATTTAGGTTGTCAGTTCACATCTAGTACTTAGGTATTTGATTTATTAAGAAATTTTGAACAAAATTTGACATGGTCAACCTGAGCACCTTCTTCGTCTTTATTAACTTCTATTTTGTTACATACTTTCTGTAATTTCATCAATATTTTCTCAACGTTTAAATTTTTTCTTCTTAATGGTTAGTTTTTGTCAAATACTTTTTATGATTTTGACGAGACATATTACCCAATGTCCGTGTGGGCTCCAGAATAAAAATAAAACCATCCCGTCTCATGGAGGACGACGAAGGGAATATCAGGATATGGACAGTAGCCTTTACTTAAAGTACAAAAAAGCCTACTACTGCAATAATCAACCCGCCGCCTAGCGTGGTAACTAAGGCAAATCCTCCCGAATGAAAATTGTCATTGGATAAAAGCCTAAGTGCGCGTGAACGTTTGTAATGTCATCATCATCATCAATCATCAACAGCCTAAGTTAGTCCACTGCTGGACATCATAGGCCTCTCCAGATGTTCGCCAATTAGAGCAAACTTCTGGAGGATATACCCATAATCGCCACCCTGGGCAGGCCGGTTGGCGGTTGTATTCTCATGGTGATATTTCTCAAGACATTTTTTGCTTCAGTGAATACGGAGCTTTATAATTTCGTTTCCATCGCGTGCCTTTAAAAGTTGACAGCCTTCGAGAATGCCATGAAACTGCTCTTGTAATGTTAATTACTTTCGGTGACCATTTGATTAGTGATAAGCCTTCCCATTTTACCGGCAGAAGGGCGGTAAATTATGGTTTACGTAAATTGTAATTTCCTTGTCCTTGACTTGAGTCAAGGTTAAAAGGTCACCTTACCTGAAGTAAGAATTGTAATTACAGGATAGAACGTAACTAAGTTGAATTTTTATTTCAAGTCAAATTAATTTCCTCCAGTTTTATATTAATTATTAGGAGTTGTAGAGTGTACTACATACCTACGTATGCACACACGCATCTTTCCTCGTATATAAGCAAGTGCATGCACTAATTAAAGTAAAGACCCATTTGATCGAAGTCAGTTCGTATTATTAGACCCAAACCCCCATACATTGCATGGCAATCCTGCATATGCTGCCTTCGGCAGCACTGAGGGGTTCTCGAACCCCACTTTGAGAAACCCTGGCTCATACGTATATCGAACAATATAGTCGAGTAGGCCGGTAATACTATCAAATTAGTGTCTCTTTCCTAGCAAGCGGAGCATGCCTTGTGGCCCAGTGACAGCTAATGCCATGTATTGTGCTGATGACAGGACCGTGACCACGCGCCTTGAAATAGTTGACTTACACAGGCCACGTAGACCGGAACAGGCGCCTTTGTAGCGGTTTTGTTTGCCTAAGCCTCAGTCTGCTCCAGATTGGCATACAAGTAGCATTGGATTACAGACTTTATGTAAATAAATAACCCAAGACATGCCACGCTGGGCCACACAGCGCCATCTAGCCCCAAACTAAGCCGGAGCTTGTACTATGGGTACTAGACAACTGGTAAACTTACTTAGATACATTTTTTTATGTAAATGAATGACAATGACAATGGAAATCAAAAATGCCGAATAGAACAGGCTCGTAGCGTATTTTCGAAACTAAGGATGTTTACATAAAGATACAGGGCCTCTAACACCAAAATCGAAAACGATCGTTCGTTGAACGGATCGCGTACTTTTGCATAATAAATCCCTCCCATTTGTCCTTCCTCTGTGTTCGAATCACGAAATTTGCTTCGTGGTTCGAATTTAACAATAAAATTAATTAAAATCGATTTTGACGAATTTGAGTTCATATATTCGAACACGGGAGGGACAAACGGGAGGGATTTATGGTGCAAAAGTAGGTACGCGATCCGTTCAACGAACGATCGTTTTCGATTTTGGTAGTACGGGCCTATGTTTCCGGTACAGACAAATCTGTGTGGGTCGGTACCGACCGGTGCAAGTATAACATTTATATGTTTACTTATGTGCTCCCTTATATAGAAACAGGTTAAAACTTGTTCGTGCCGACAACCCGGACCGAGCTGTACGGGTTCAAACGTTTGCGGTGAAGGTTGTATTAGTTTATGAAATAAGGACAGATTCACCTGTTTCTTTATGCAAGTTAACCCTGTACTGAAAAATTCTCTGCGACCGATCTTACATCCCAATTGTGGTTTAAGATTTCTCAACTTTTCTCTAAAAAGATTACAATAAACACTTACAGAGAAATTATAATAACAATTTAACAAAGTAAAATGATCTGTAATCGCCACCCACCTGCCCAGCTTGGCGATTATAATATGGGTATATCCTCCAGATGTTTGACCTAAATAGCGAACAACTGGAAAAGCCTATGTCCAGCAGTGGACCGCAATAGGCTGATGATGATGATGAAAGTAAAACAGTTCTCGT
This sequence comes from Conogethes punctiferalis, assembly GCA_031163375.1. Taxonomy (NCBI): domain Eukaryota; kingdom Metazoa; phylum Arthropoda; class Insecta; order Lepidoptera; family Crambidae; genus Conogethes; species Conogethes punctiferalis. Next base: position 4,513,304 of record CM062098.1, on the reverse strand, counting down.
GAAGGCACCACAGTGGGTATCTCTCTGGAGTCACTGACCTACTCTAACGGCCGTAATCGTTACTATGCGTCGCGGGAACGCACAGGTACCCAAAAACGTATAGGATTCTGGGCACTGTGCGTCCGCGCGTCGCATAGTAACGTTTGTGAATACGGCCGTAATGCTACCTGTACCTGTGACTCAAATCGTAACGCTAAGTTTTAATTCTAATGCTGAAGAGAACGAAGTATAGACTGGCTCGATAGCTCAATCCAATCCAATCCATTTGGGATGCACGTGGTGAACATTTTGTGTTTGTTCCTTGTCTGGGTGGACACCCAACTAACTACTAACGAATATGGACATATTCGTATAAAAGTATATGTTTGTCGTACCTTCGTTGACCCATTAAACAAATGCTCAAGCTACTTAATTTGTGATCGGAACAATGTTGGTAGTAGGTAAATGTGATGTTGTCTGACTGGCTCGGTAGTGGCCCCCGCCTTCTGAACCAAGGGTCGTGGGTTCGATTCCCACCCGAGACAAACATTTATGTGATGAACACTTGTGTTTGTTCCGTGTCTGGGTGTTTATATTTGTATTTAAGTATTCATTTGTGGTACCTTCGTTGTTCTAATACCCATAACACAAGTGCTTAAGCTACTTACTTTGGTATTAGAGCAATGTATGCGATGTTGTCTGATATTTGTTTATTATTATTTATTTTGTTATAGGTATTCTTTTTTTATATTTTGTAATATTATAAATAGTAAACTTTATATAGGTAGGTAGTAAACAAAATAAATGGCGATAGATTAAATGTGTATAGATGCGATTGAGGATTCAAAAGCCTATGGTTACTGTACGATCCTCCTTTGACTTAGCAGTTCAAATAGATGCAAAGCAGTAATTACTACACACTGGAGAGTAACGCCCAATTACTGATTGCTTATCATGAGGTCTAGAGAAGATATCATTAGGTCATTTAGCTGCGGTATATATAGGGGACAGCTCAATCCGAGCGAAGATTCGCTACCTACCTCTCTTAAAAAATATTAATTTGATTTAAACAATTTAGTACCTAAGTTAAGGTCTTTTAATTGTCCGATTCGCTACGCAGCTGGAAACTAATTTGTAGTTGTTTACATATAATGACATATATGGTTTACACTCAAATATTTTATTTTAATTGAACTTTTATATCTGAGACAATGCAGACGTGTTTCAAGTGGACAGTTTTAGTGCTATGTTTATTGATAGTTTTCGGTAAGTTTTTTACATTTACACTAATCTTAACTTCCTAACTAATATTATAAAGCTGAAGAGTTTGTTTGTTTGTTTGTTTGAACGCGCTAATCCCAGGAACTACTGGTCCGAATTGAAAAATTATTTTTGTGTTGAACAGACCATTTATCGAGGAAGGCTTTAGGCTATATAACATCACGTTGCAACTATTAAGATCGAAGAAATAATGGAAAATGTAAAAAAAAAACGGAGGAAAAATAACTATGCCACGCGGACGAAGTCGCGAGCACAGCTAGTATTATATAGAACAAAGATTAGTATGTATTTTTGCGTGGTGTAAGCTACTTATTACAAGAGTTTTGCTCTTGACTACGATTCACCTGATGGTAAGCGATATTGTAGTCTACAATGCAGCGCGCTCACCCAGCAAAAATCGGTTCACTCTTGCCTTGAACATCGAAAGAATATAACTAACAAAAGCTTGGTTTTTTTTTTCTTAGCTGGCGGAAGGAATTTCAGATGTGACTACAAGTACATCCCAGCCATTCAGGGCTGGCTGAAATTGCATGAAATGCCATCAGATTGGAACGAAGCTCGTCTCAGATGCCATATGGAAGGTAAATCGTATTTAATTATCATTACCATCACTCTGAAACTTATTTTTTTTATGCAAGAGGCGGCAGACGAGCATGTGTAATGCCTTATGGTAAGCAATCGACACCGCACATGGCCCTTATATCTCCATATCTTTTAGATCCTTAAATAAATAGATATAATTGCATTTCACAGGTGCCGTTCTAGCATCGCCATTGACACACCAAATGAACCAAGAGATGGTTGCGATGGCCAAAAGCCTTAAAGTCAACTGCGCTTTGTTCACTGGTATACATTCAACGTTCTCCAGGGGCGACTTTGCTTCTATAGAAGGTATAATATAACAGAAATATATCAGGGATAGAACGTTAAGCGCGTGTTTTTATCTGATTATAAAATCCGAGTCTGTTTCCGAGTCTTATTACATTCAGTTTTTAGGGTTCCGTAGCCAAAATAGCAAAAACGGGACCCTTATAGATTCGTCATGTCTGTCTGTCTGTTTGTCTGTCCGTCCGTATGTCACAGCCAGTTTATTCTGAAACTATAAGAGCCACATTATTGAAATTTGGTACATAGATGTACTCTGTAAACCGCATTAAGATGTGAAAATAAAATCAGAAAAAAATCCAAAATTTTTGGGGTTCCCCATACATAGAACTGAAACTCAAAGTTTCTTTTTTCATCAAACCTATACGTGTGGGGTGTCTATAGATAGGTATTTGAAAATGACGTTGTGGTTTCTAACAAAATTTGTTTCTAAACTGAATAGTTTGCGCGAGAGACTCTTCCAAAGTGGTAAAATGTGGGCTTCGTAACTAACGTAACTTCTAAAATATGGGCATGATAAAACTGAAAAAAATATATGATGTGAATTCAAACCAAATTTCGTTAGATAAAAACTACTAACGAAATTTGGTTTGAATGAAATCTAGACAGTAGTTTTTTCACTATATCAGTTTGATCACTTTATATCATAAGACACTGGAAGGATGCTGGCGATTATGGGTATATCCTCCACATGATTGCCCTACGTGGCGAACAACTGGAGAGGCCTATGTCCAGCAGTGGACTGCAATAGGCTGATTGTTTGGAGGACTTGCGTAGACGGCCAGGGGAGGGTTTTCTTCGTTTATCCGGCGTGCTGAGCCAGAAAAATCGTATACTAACAAAAGTTTTATAACGTTTAAATCGTGTAATGGCGAAATACAGATTCGAATGCGAATGAAGTTAACGAGTGTCAAAAGGTCGCGACGGGGGTCGGCTCGCGGCGACTTCACAGTGGCGCGCATCTCCTCGCCGCGTCAATAGATGGCGTTGAACACTGATGATGAATGTTTTAAGCTAATTGTATACAAATAATACTTTCAATTGTATGTACTTTTGAATGAAAATTGACACAATGAAGACATTGAGCGCGTTAGTATTGGGCATTGGACAGTGGACGCAAAGTTGAATCCAATGTGTGGCCGCGGCATAACTATTTTTATCACTTACAGGTGTTCCTCTATCAGCAATAAATCACACGTGGACTTCAAATGAACCAGACAACTATAATGGCGAAGAGAATGCTATAGCTATTTTGCCGGACGGAAAGCTGGCAGACGTCAACTCTAAAGACTCTTATCCTTACTTCTGCTATAAGAAAAAAGTCAACCTGGTTATAACCGGTTGTGGAACCACTGATCCTGGTAAGTAAGGCTTTTTTCTTTATTCTGTAGAGAAACTTAGTTTTAGTCCGCTTTAATGTAGACAAGAACATCGAATGCACCCGGCGGTATGGAGCTTAGAATACTAATAAGGTATCCTTGCCTGCCGGTAGTGGCAACTAAAGTAGGCTTTTGGGGGTAGTGGTAGGCAGATAATAATAATATTAAATAACTCAAGACTTGGCACGCTGGGCCACACATCGCGATCTAGTCCCAAATTAAGCCAAAGCTTGTGCTATGGGTACTAGACAATTGATAATATACTTACTTAGATAGGTACTTATTTTTGTAAATAAATAAATTTATACATAGTAAACACCCAGACTAATACAAACAGACATGTTCCTGTACACAAATGTTTGTAATGTGCGGGAATCGAACCCACGACCCTTAGCTCAGAAGGCAGAGGTCACTACTAAAGAGTCATCGATATAGTCGAAGAACAATAGTAAAAGAAAGGCACTCTACAAAGCAATGACGATTATAAACAAGATAGAAAATAACAACACCATTGCATAACTGCAGGTCTCCCGAAAAAATGTCCAAAAATAGATACATATATAACGTCACGATTTCTCCTAGAGGGGTAGGCAGAGATCACGTCCTTCCATTTGCTACGATCCTGGCACACAACTTTTGCTTCGTCCACATTCATCAATCTCTTCATACATGCTCGTCGGTTGAGAGTACTTAGTATTTTACTTTTTTTTAGGACATTTTCTCTTTGGTCATGGAATGTCCTTCTAGGTCTGGGACATTCCCATTCTTCTAGGACCAAAAATACTTAATCTTTTTTTTTACTTTATTCCAGAATACAACTTAGACACCAGAACTGGCCAATGCTACAAATTCCACCGCGTCCCTCGCACGTGGTCCAGGGCTTACATGAACTGCGCGGCCGAGGGCGCTTACCTGGCTATCATCAACTCTGAGGACGAAGCCACGGTCCTAAGGGAACTCTTCGCTAAGAACCCAGCTGCGAGCATATTCGGAAACTTCGGGAAGGAAATAGCTTTTGTTGGGTTCCATGATTGGACTGAGCATGGAGAATGGAGGACTATTCACGGTAAGGTGTAATTTGAATGACAGGATCTGAAAAGTACCTGAATACATGAAGATTTTGTAATCATTATCCCAAATTTAGATATTTTAATAATCTATTACGGCGATGGTGTTCAAAGACGGGGATCATGGATGGGGGGAAAAATATTTCTTGATCGGTTTATACGGCAATATTTTAGTGGAAATTAATACTCCTTGGTACATACTACCAAGGACTTAACATACTTTCCAATGTACGCATAGTCGCATATATATAATCTCTAACTTCTTTACTCTGGAGTCGGTACTGATTCACATTTTGGCTCAAACCAAGATTCCGGATAGGGAACCTCTCGTAACCGATAAGAGATTCATCTGGATACTTGTACGACACCGCTGGTACTTGAGAACCTGTTTCCCTTTCCATCAGGAGATCAGAAGCTACATCATCATCATCAGCCTGTATTAGTCCACTGCTAGACAATGTAGGCCTCTCCCAATGTTCGCCACTTTGTTCGATCCTGAGCTTCTCGCATCCAGCACTTGCCAGCCGTCCTGCGCAAATCGTCGCTCCATCTGGCCTGAGGGCGTCCTACATTAATTAAGAGAGGTAGGGCATAGCGAATATTCGCTCGAATTGAGCCGCCCGTCCGGAGAAGGAGCTCCACCCTACAGAATACAGCAGTCAAATGAACTCTGGGTCGTGTTTCTGCCGGTGAGTAGGGTTTCCGGAGCTCGGGAGAGGTTAGGGTTACTGACAACTGACAGGTAACTGACCAGTTACTTGCCCGTTGTCACAGCGACTTGGGCTTCTCTTTCGCTTTCCATCAGGTGTAGGGAAGCCATTATGTGGAGCCACTATAAAAAAAAACATTACGTTTGCCGATACGCGGTCTCCACTCCAAACACTCTGAAGCTATTATGCTGTGCAACTCTAATATAAAATCTCTGTTTCCCAGGTCAAACCCTAGAAGAGGCCGGCTACAACAAGTTCGGACAGGGTGAACCCAACAACAACACAGGTGGTGAGTTCTGCGGATCCATATTTCGCAACGCCTTGTTAAACGACGTCTTGTGTGAGGTCAAATATGTCTTCATTTGCGAAAAGGAACCGGGAAGTTTGGCTTGTGATTAAGATTGTGATGAAGATGATTAATACAGTTAAGCATGGAAAATGTCAAATTCCTATACGCTTTTTGTTTAATAAAAAGACTTTTAAACTTGAGAAATTATCTTTTTTTTACTTGCAGACACTTGCCTCTTGGTAACTAATCCGGTGTGTATATTAGTGACTTTCGTTCTCTGTCGGATCAACTCGTTTCGGATCTGATCCCGCAGAGAGACGCCGAGATTACCTACCGTAAGTTTTCACGTTCCGGAAGTAGAATATTTATAGTATTTATTTATTTATTTAAACTTTATTGCACAAAATGGTACAAAAGGCGAACTTAATGCTAGGAGCATTCTCTACCAGTTAACCTTTAGGTCATGCAGAGAGCAGATTTATGTGCGGTGAGTGTTCAAAGAGAAACACAATCGAAGATGATAATACCTAATATATAAAAATAAACTAATATAATAAATAAATACATATAATACATAAATATTATAATGTACCATAAATATTAAATAAATAAATATATACATATATACACAAGTACCTACATTAACATAAATATAATAAATATAATTATACAAATATGTACTTGAAACAACATCTATACTCTATACTTATAATAAATCTGTAGAGAGGTCAATTCTGTACATTGAATATTTTTAACAAATAACTATCAGGGGGTGATTAGTCATCGATACTGATGCCAAAAATGCAGTCAGTAAAATTTTTGTCTGTCTGTCTGTCTGTCTGTCTGTCTGTATGTTCGTTATAGAAACAAAAACTACTGAACGGATTTTAACGAAACTTGGTACAAATATTCTTCATACTCCTGGGCAGGTTATAGTATACTTTTCATCACGCTACGATTAATAGGAGCAGAGCAGTGAAGGGAAGTGTTGGGAAAATGGGAGAAATTTTTACGCGTATGTTTGAACGCGCATCACGCAAAAACAACTGCACGGAATTGAATGCGGTTTTCACCAATGTATTGCATATTGGTCTACTTAAAATTTATAGACACCATATTATGGAAGACCGTTATTTGTGAATCCCGATAACCACGCGTGCGACGCCGCTGGCACAGCTAGTACACAATATAAACTTGGCAAGCAATTAAATGGAATTTTAGAGATTACCTAAGCCGAATCATTTAAGAGGTGTTCTCGTACCCTCTTTTTAAACAAATCTTTATTTTGCGAAGACTTAATTTTGCTGGGCAAAGCATTCCATAGCCGAATGGCTTGTACAGTGAAAGAATGGGAATAAAAGCTGGAATGATGGAGAGGGATAGAAAGCTGCAGATTATTAGAAGAACGAAGAGATAGGTCATGAGATTGGCATAAGAATTGGAATTTATTTTGTAAATAAGAAGGGGCCAAAGGATTAAATAGAATGTTGAAAAGCAAACAGAATACACTGATAGAAGACTTTCGTTTTTAAAGCATCGTGGGGATCGACGATATGCAGACTTGATGTAATTTTCCAAACCTTACTCAGCCAAATAATAAAGGTTTGGTCTCCCTTATTTAAGAACAGGACTCGGAGTGCTGTGCACGCCTCCGGAGTTCTCCCTCCAAGTAGGACAGCGATAAAAAAGTTTTGGAACTCCCTCAGTAGGGGTTTTTCCGGCCTTTCCAAACTCTGTTATACTGCCGTCATACCGTCAAAATTGAGTTATATAGTGATTCGGAATCACCAGAAAAAGCCGCATCGACCAGTATTTTTAAATTTTGAAAAAACCTTATACTTTTGCTTTTATTAACAACGAAAAAGGACTTATCTACGAAAATTCTGGTAGACCACTAAATTGAAAAGACGTATCTGTACTATACTTAGATGAAAAGGCGTAACTACGTAGAAGCGTCTTATTCGTTTATAAAATATGTTAATGTTCATAGGTTGAAATGGCGTAACTACATAATACTAAGAAGAAAAGACGCATCTGAGTAGATACGTCTTTCCATCTTAGTATTATCATTAATCGGTAAGGCGCATATGGCAGTAGCGTCTTTTATACTATAAAATAAATAAAATAAAATAAAATAAAATAAAATAGTTTATTTCAGCAAATAGATTCACTAGTAATACTTTTGCACGTCAAACTTTTTTCCTACCAGCACTTCGACGTGTAGCCTGCTGAGAAGAAGTGCCGCAACAAACTCAACAGTTAGCCTTTTTTAAAATATATAATACAATACAATACAATAATATCGTTTTAAAAGCGCAAGCGAGCAGACTATCATGTCCATGTAATATTGTCATCCATATAATCTTGTACTTTATAATAACCTACGTCATCCATATAATCTTGTACTTTATAATAACTACTTAGTATTAACATAAATCCGTAAGGCTTATGTGGCAATAGCGTCTTTCTTACTTAGTTTTAATATAAATCGGTAAGGCGTATGAGGTAGTAGCGCCTCTTCTACTTAGTATTTATGTGTGTGCGTGGTGAAGTGGGAGCTGCGGTAAAGAACATATTTCATCAGTTACGTCCAGATACTTAACCACGAGCGCGCGGCACTCTGAGCCATGTTAACGATATCATGACTGATGGAAAAGACTTTCACGAAGTTCAAAAATAAAGTCAATGGTACCTAAATGGTATCCTATCAGCAGTCTACTTCAGATCTGATTTTCCCTACGTCTTCCAAGGAAAACATTATCATTGACGCCGATCTTGATTTTTATAATTCCGTGCTTTATACGGATTATGTATCTTCAAGAACAAGAATCCATAGAAAAATCCGAATCTTCTAATAAATTACAACGCCCCCATGTCCTGTCCTACCTAATACCAATTCTTAAGTAGAATTTGGGTCTTATTGAGAGTATTTTAAGGAACGATGCCTTAAAAATCATTTCTATTTTGATTTTTCATTATTTTATTAGAACTTAAACATAGAAATTAAACATTTACTTATTACGCCGACCAAACACAGACCGTTTGGTCGGCGTATGAATCTCTTATCAGTTCATAGTGTTTTTTTTTCTTCCGAATTGCATAATTAAGCTCAAATGTAAAGTATCAAGGAAAGAATTTAATTATAACTTTGTATTAGAAATATATTTATTATGCATGCATACGCTGATCGCAGTTTTTGTCGATCTAGATTGTTCTCATATTTCTCGGACCTTCTGAGAGCGCGGTAAGATTTTTTATGATCTTAGATCTTTATTAAACTTTAATTCATTAACAGATTCCGGTAGACTTATTTTGACTGTACACAATTCCTGTATGTAGTGTAATTTATTGCTAAGTAATGTATTGCAACCTCGGTGGTTGTGTTTGTAAGTAGTGTACGTTAGTCATCAGTTTCAGCTCTAGTTTTTCAGTTATATTTGCTTCTAGTATTATACGAAGAATTTCATTCTGATAGGAAGTAAGTTACACACATCATTTATTTCACTGTTTGCACGATAGTATCTTGTAGCGAATGTGGATGTGTACTGTTAAGGCAACTGATATTATTTTAAGTAGCAAGTAAAAACATGATTACTTTATATATTTATAAAGTAAGGTTTATGAAGGACGCGACATCACACATTTTTCCAAGCAATAGACTAAAGATATAATGAAACGGTTTTAATGAAATTAAAAATGTATAAGCAACTAGGTGGTCCGATACATAGAACCCCATACATAGGGTTCCCCATACATAGAACTGAAACTGAAAAAAAAATTTTTCATCGAACCTATACGTGTGGGGTATCTGTGGATAGGTATTTAAAAATGATGTTGAGGTTCCTAACAACATTTATTTCTAAACTAAATAGTTTGCGCGAGAGACTCTTCCAAAGTGGTAAAATGAGTGTCCCCCCCCCGTAACTTCTAAAATATGAGCATGATAAAACTGAAAAAAATATATCATGTGTATCACTATGCAAACTACTAACGAAATTTGGTTTGAATCAAATCGAGCCAGTAGTTTTTTTTTTAAACGTCATAAATAAAATTACCTAATTTTTTCATTTAATTAACTCCAATATAATAACACGTAAAGAAAATCATTTATTTAGCTATATAGTGGTACGGAACCCTATGTGCGAGAGTCCGACTCGCACTTGGCCGGTTTTTTCTGTAACTATAAGAGCTATAATGTGGAAACTGGTAAGTAGATATATTCGGTGAACCGCATTAAGATTTTCATACAAAAATAGAAAAAACAATGTTTAGGGTTCCCCATACTTAGAACTGAAACTATATTTTTTTTAATCGAACCCATACGTGTGGGGTATCTATGGATAGGTCTTAAAAATAATATTCAGGTTTTTAACATACTTTTTTTCTAAACTGAATAGTCTGCGCGAGAGACGGTTCCAAAATGGAAAAATAATAAAACATGTTCATGCACACAAATTTGCGCGTGTGTCAGTGTAGAATAATAAGTGCTTAGGTGTTGTGGATAAAATCAGACAAAAATATAAAAGGTGAAAACATAAAACGCCAATTTCAGATGACAACTAATTTATTCTTATAAACAAAACATCAAAAAATATCAAAAACCAATGAGTCGGCAACATGGCGCCCCCCGTGCACAGCACTAATTAGGAAGCCGACTATAAACAGACGTCGAGTTGGCCACCACTGCCAGCCGCTTCACAGGTCGCCGATGACGATGTCAAGTCAACCACCCGGGTAATGTCATCCTTGCCCGGGTGAGCGCGTACCACCCGCCCTCTGGGCCAGGTGCCGCGTGGGAGGTTGCCGTCTGCCACAAAAACCAAAATCTCCCACTTTGACGGGAGCTGGAGCTGGCGACGCAATCTGTGGACGTGGGGTTAGCTGTGGCAAATATTCCTTAACCCATCTGTGCCAAAAATGATCAGCTAAGCGAAGACCCCTACGCCAGCATACTCGACGAATAAGGTCTGCGTCGTCAACCCGCGCCAGGTGGTGGTACGGCGATGAAGTGCCTAAGAGGAAGTGACTGGGAGTGATGGCTTCCTCGCCGTCCGGCTCGTTGGAAACGTGCGTCAGGGGACGCGTGTTGACCAGCGCCTCGGCCTCTAACATATTGTGGTAAGCCACGACGCGCGATGAATCTTCGTAGCGCCATCATAGCGGAGTCCGTGGATAGGCTCGCAACAGTTTCCAGGTGCACGGCACGTACTGTCGGGCACGTAAGAAGGGCGACCCAACGTTTCTCCACTCGTCGGCCGACGGAGACAGATACAGGACCGAAGCAATCTAGCCCAGTGAAGTTGAAGGGGAGATACAGGACCGAAGCAATCTAGCCCAGTGAAGTTGAAGGGGCGCTGGAACGCAGCCATCAGCTCGATCGACAGGTCCCCCATGGGTGGCGAAGCTGGTGTGGATCTTGAGACCACCAGACATCTCTGGCAGGATCTCGCGGCTCTCTTCACTGCTGGGCGAAAATGTAATAGCGCTGGCGAAACTCATTTACCACAGTTTCCAAATTCGCGTGTGCGCATTTCTCGTGGTAGTGCGCTATAAGAAGCTGCACGATCTTGTGCTTAGCGTCTAGGACGATAGGGGTATGCGTAAAGCTTTCTGCCGTCATGGCATTAGTGAAAGCACCGGTTCTGCCTCTCAAGCGTATCAAACCGTTGACCCGGCACGAGGATAGCTTACTTATACGGCTTTTCTTATTAACAGGGAGGCCCGCTAACAAGGCCCCATATTCTTCCTTGAAAGCGTCCACCTGAACCTTTATGAACAAGCTCTCCTCGGCCACTTCCAAATCCCTAGCGCTAATGAATTTTGAATTTGTATGCGGGAAATTATTTAACAAAGACCGAAATAATTTACAAGCCAGATGTGTGCGAGCGGTAGCACGTGATAACCGAAGCCACTTACTAAAATGAGTGGCGTCTGCTACTACCGGTGAAGGTAGTAAATGTGCAGAGTCTACAATCACACCTACCTGTTCCGGTTGACATTTCAAGTCTTCCAATACAGGGAGGTTTGAAATAAGGCTTAACGGGCCAGTCACTAGATTGAATGTAACTAGAGTACGCATCGGCATATAAAACATAAATAAATATAAATAAATATGATCTATCTTTACGAAATTTAATAACTCTAACTACACGGAATTTTGACGGCTGACAGATATCGCCAAAGGAGTCCGGTTTCAAAATGACCCGACGACAGCCGACGTGTAGTCTTGTTTAGAATGTCAATGGCTCGCTGATCGTCAATGGAATTATAGACTTTCTTTATAATACCAATAGAGTCTAATTTAAAATGTTCTTTCAAAATAAATTCTAAAGACGAATCAGTAGTGTTACAAAAATTGATTCTTTCACCAAGCGGCGTACATTTGCTGGTGAAACAACCATAAAACACCCAACCTAAAGCTGTACGAACCGCTACCGGTTGAGAAGAGGTGCCTCGCACCGTAGACTGCGAAATGGTTAGCGGCCGATTGTCAGCACCGATGATTAGAATCGGCTTAGCATCCTCATAGCAGAGGAGGTCGGAAAAAAAAGACAAGAGAACCTCTTTGTGCCTAGGAACGCAGGGAACGAACACTTTATTAGGCGGAGCCGGCGTCGACACCGCAGTAGGCGCGAGGGGAAGCGCGCGGTCGCCCACCGCGGCGTACAAGCCGTCGGTGCCGTGTGCGACCACGCGTCCGCACCTAGATGCCGGCGCAGAGGGCTTCGTCGCGTCCAAAGGCGCCGCGACGTGATAGGCAGGTCTTGGAGCATATTGCAGCTCATGTCGGAGGGGCAAAGCAGGCGGAGCCGGCGTCGACACCGCAGTAGGCGCGAGGGGAAGCGCGCGGCCGCCCACCGCGGCGTACAAGCCGTCGGTGCCGTGTGCGACCACGCGTCCGCACCTAGATGCCGGCGCAGAGGGTTTCGTCGGGTTCAAAGCCGCCGCAACGTGACAATATTGCAGCTCATGTCGGAGTCGAAAAGCAGGCGCGACCGGCGTCGACACCGCAGTAGGCGCGAGGGAAAGCGCGCGGTCGCCCACCGCGGCGTGCAAGCCGTCGGTGCCGTGTGCGACCACGCGTCCGCACCTAGATGCCGGCGCAGAGGGCCTCGTCTCGCTCAAAGATGCCGCGACATGAGAGACAGGACTCGGGAGCGCGTGCAGCGCGTGTCCGCCCGCCGCGGCGAATACACCGGCGGCGCTGGGTGCGGCCACGCAATCGCCCTCGGTGGGCCCCGTCACGGTGCATTCATGGACCTGCGGGCAAACCGACAGATTTGAATGAGCACTACTTATCACGGACTCTACCCACCTCTGTGTTCGTGACTTGGTCTTGGAGCTGGAGACCTTTAAGGCTGCTAACTGAGCCTGCAGCTCTAGCTCGGCGACTGCGCGCTCGCGCTCGGCGGCACGCTCGGCGACTGCGCGCTCGCGCTCGGCGGCAAGCTCGGCGACTGCGCGCTCGCGCTCGGCGACTGCGCGGTCGCGCTCGGCGGCACGCTCCGCCGCTAAGCGGTCACGCTCCGCTTCCGAATCCAATAAACGGCGGGCATGAGCGGCTTCTAATGCGAGCTGACGAGCCCTGAGGGAGCGCGAGGAATGGCCGGAGCGGTATGCAGAGGCAGCAGCCTCCGACTCCGGCCGCGCGGGGTCATTATATTGGCTCCTTGTTTTCACCATAATAAAATCACGCAAAATCACACAAAATCGGTAATAAATTCGAATAATTCACTTCTGACACCAAAATGTTGTGGATAAAATCAGACAAAAATATAAAAGGTGAAAACATAAAACGCCAATTTCAGATGACAACTAATTTATTCTTATAAACAAAACATCAAAAAATATCAAAAACCAATGAGTCGGCAACATGGCGCCCCCCGTGCACAGCACTAATTAGGAAGCCGACTATAAACAGACGTCGAGTTGGCCACCACTGCCAGCCGCTTCACAGGTCGCCGATGACGATGTCAAGTCAACCACCCGGGTAATGTCATCCTTGCCCGGGTGAGCAAAATGTTGTGGATAAAATCAGACAAAAATATAAAAGGTGAAAACATAAACGCCAATTTCGGATGACACCTAATTTATTCTTATAAACAAAACATCAAAAAATATCAAAAACCAATGAGTCGGCAACATTAGGTATTAAAAGATAAGGACAATGAATTTCGTATTAGGCATACATCGGGAATTTTTAACAAAATATCTGCTCTCTGCAAAACAGGTCCTTCCTTATTTGTTATAAGGAAAATCAATATATTAAATGCTAGCTGTACCGGCGGCGTCCCACGCGTGGATATCGGCTTACAAAAATAACGGACTTCCACAAACCCCGGGTTCCTAAATTTTAAGTTAGACCTCTAGCAACACATTGGTGAAAACCACATTTAATTCCATGCAGTAGTTTTCACATGATGCGCGATTAAACATAATGATAAAAATTTCTCCCTTTTTTCCAACACTTCCCGTCACTGCTCTGCTCCTATTGATGGTAGCGTGATGATAAGTATACTTTAACCTGCCCAGGAGTATGAAGAATAATCGTACCAAGTTTCGCTAAAATCCGCCCAGTAGTTTTTTTTTCTATAACGAACATACAGACAGACAGACAAAAATTGTACTAATTGCATTTTTGGCATCAGTATCGATCACTAATCACCCCCTGATAGTTATTTTGAAAAAATATTTAATGTACAGAATTGACCTCTCTACAGATTTATTATAAGTAGATATAAATATAGAGATATAGATTTGAATTTTACGCCCATATTTGAAGTTTATTCTTTTTGCTGGGTGGGAGCAATTAAATAAGGTTTTAGCCAGGTTGCGATACCAAAAGTGTCGTACCTATTATAATTTCTATTGTAGGTAGGTATTACTGATATCAGTATATTTGCGCCGCTTATATTATTAATTTGATTTGAACAATTTAGTGTCTTTTAATAGCTATGTAGCAGGAAAACTAATTTGTAATTGAATACATATAATATGGTTCGCAGTCAAATATTTTATTTTAATTGTACTATATTATCTGATACAATGCAGACGTGTATCAAATGCAAAATTTTAGTGTTATGTCTATTGATCGTTTTTGGTAAGTTTTCTACCACACTAATATTTTTGTTTATTACAATTTTGCATCATCTTATTTACATCTCGTACTAATTCGAGATCCTTATTATCTTGATAATTTTATTGGAAGTTTTTCAAAGTGCGTTTTGCGCTCAATTTTCCGCCTCACGCCCAACTGTTCTCTGGAATCTTATCGGCTTCCGGCTGCGATTTTTACGGGTGGATATGACTTCGGGACCTTCAAGAAGCAAGCATACAAATTTTTCAAGGACCTCATTTCTGACTCCCCTGGTCTTGCAGTATCTATGGGTTGAAGTGATCACTTACCATCAGGTGATCAGGCCAATCTGCCTCCTCTGGCATAAAAAAATTAAAGAGGAAAGATTTTTTATTTTTATGTATGAATGTTTTTTCAGTCAAGTATTTTCCTTCTATCAAAATCTCAAGTAGCCTTTGTGTTATTAAAAGAAATATATTTTAATTAATGACATATCATGTCATGTTTTTAGGGTTCCGTAGCCAAAATGGCAAAAACGGGACCCTTATAGATTCGTCATGTCTGTCTGTCTGTCTGTCTGTCTGTCTGTCTGTCTGTCTGTCTGTCTGTCTGTCTGTCTGTCTGTCTGTCTGTCCGTCCGTATGTCACAGCCAGTTTATTCCGAAACTATAAGAGCTACATTATTGAAATTTGGTACGTAGATGTATTCTGTAAACCGCATTAAGATGTGAAAATAAAATCAGAAAAAAGTCCAAAATTTTTGGGGTTCCCCATACATAGAACTGAAACTCAAAATTTTTTTTTTCATCAAACCTATACGTGTGGGGTATCTATAGATAGGTATTTGAAAATGATGTTGAGGTTTCTAACAACATTTTTTTCTAAACTGAATAGTTTACGCGAGAGACTCTTCCAAAGTGGTAAAATGTGTGTCCCCCCCCCCCCGTAACTTCTAAAATATGGGCATGATAAAACTGAAAAAAATATATGATGTGTATTACTATAAAAACTACTAACGAAAATTGGTTTGAATGAAATCTAGACAGTAGTCTTTTTTTAAACGTCACAAATCAAATTACCTAATTTTTTCATTCAATCAGTGGTACGGAACCCTACGTGCGCGAGTCCGACTCGCACTTGGCCGGTTTTTTTCATAGCTAGCGGAACGAAGTTTAGATGTGACTACAAGTACATCCCAGCCATTCATGGCTGGCTAAAATTGCACGAAATACCATCGGATTGGAACGAAGCTCGTCTCAGATGCTATATGGAAGGTAAATCGTATATTATAATCATCATTCCTGCAAACGTCCACTGCTGGACATAAGCCTCTCCCAATGACAATTATTATTGTCATAATTTGTATCCAGATAAAAGCTACTGCCCGTTTCCTGATATTCCCTTAGTAGTTATCTATGACTGATATTCTGAATTTAGAAGCCGTACAGATATGATCCTCTTATCATCATCATCATCATCATCGCAGATCACTACTAGACAAGGGTATCTTCAGCATTCAACCCTAGCGTATTCGTGCGGTGACGCCCGCACGGTGGACAACACAATATTGACTCTTTGTACGCGTACTTAAGGTTGATTGCTTCTCGCTGGCAAATGCAGACATTATTATTAAGGTTTTGTAGGCTATTATAGCATAGATATTTTCACTTTTGTATGGGAGTGATGTATTTCTTACGTAGTAACTATTTATTAATCTGTGATAGGGTAGGCAATGCGCGTATGATGCCCCTGGTGTTGCAGGTGTCCAAAAGTTGCGGTAACCACTTAACATCAGACGGGCTGTAGGGTTCTTTGTCCACCTTAGTGGTATAAAAGAAACTTTAGGCAAATGCCTGGCTCTAGCCAGAATCGCCACACTGTGCAGGCGGGTTGGCGATCGCAGGGAATTGCTCCCCACTTCAGTCACGCTGCTGGCTGTCATCGGTCTGTAGTATTTAGCTACTCTTCAATCATGATGGTTAAACTGCCACCAGTCGGTTGCCAAAGCCTCGTTTGTTATTCAGCAGGATGCACCACGGATTGGTGAAGGTGGCTTGCAGAAAAACGATCGTAGGTCGCTCCCTTATATCCTCATATCCCTCAGATCCTTTACGAGACAGATATATTTGCATTTCACAGGTGCCGTTCTAGCATCACCATTGACAGACCAAATGAACCATGAGATGGTTGCGATGGCTAAAAGCCTTAAAGTCAACTGCGCCATGTTCACTGGTATACATTCAACATTCTCAAGGGGAGACTTTGCTTCAATTGAAGGTATGATATCACAGAAATATATCAAGGAAAGAATGTACCAATCTCACCATAAACAGTCCACCTCTGTAATGACAATAGGCTATTATGGCTAAAAACTGTAATTAGTCTGTCTTTTAGGTTATTCAAAAATAAAAGACACGTATTTTATTATTTGTAAATTAGATTAAAAATTACAAAGTTATTGCCCGTTGAAATTACGCGTGACGTCACTCGGTGAGGCATTTTTATGGTAGCGAGTGACGTCAAAGACTCCCACCCCTACCTTTTGATGCCTTGTATCTTTGCTATTGTTTCTTGGGCTTATGGGAATCTTGATAAAAAATCTTGTTCCTTTTTAGTAGACTTTATTTATCAGATAACTAATTCACTCGTGCACATAACAAAAAGAACAGTGTTACCAACTTACACTAGTGTTGCAAGTTATTATCAAAAATGTACATGTTTAATATTTATTGCCATTTAAATTTTCTTTTATCTCTAATACTCCCACTAAAATTTAACTCTACTTATTTATGCTCAAAGTGACAATTTAAAAAAAAATAATAAACATTATGTAAAATCTGATCTCTTAGATATGTAAAGGTTTGAGTGGGCAACGCTTTTGTTAGAATGTCTGCTAATTGATTATTGCTTGGGATATAACTAATTTTAACTAAACCCATTTCTACTTTTTCCCTTATAAAATTGTACTTCACATCTATATGTTTTGTGCGCTTATGATAAACTGGATTGTTGATCAATCTGATTGCACTTTGATTGTCTACATTTAGTGTAATACAATTATAATTCTCTCCTAAATCAGATAATAGCTGTTGTAACCACAATATCTCTTTAGCACATTCACTGGCTGCTACAAATTCAGCTTCTGTGGTGGAGAGAGCAATAGTCTTTTGCTTTTGACTGGACCATGTGACTGGTCCTCCATTCATCATAAACAAATATCCTGTAGTGGATCTACGTGTGTCAACATCACTTGCAAAGTCTGAATCTGAATAACCAACCAGACTATTCATCTCTCCTCCATCATACTTGATGCACAAATTTTTAGTCTTAATTAAATATCTAATTATGCGTCTAACAGAATTTACATGTTGTTGACTTGGATTGTTTACATATCTACTTAACATGTTTACAGAAAATGATATATCTGGCCTTGAAACAGAACTCAGAAACAGTAAGCAACCTATAGCTTCTCTGTATGGAAAATTAATAGCAACTTCAGAATCAACATTCTTTGAAATAATAACATTAACATCTGCTGGAGTGTTAGCAGGATTTGCATCACTCATACAAAACTTCTCAATAATCTGACTTATATAATTTTCCTGGTGAATAAATATACTGTTATCTATACATTCAACATGCATACCCACAAAATACTTTAATTTTAATTCTTTTATTTTAAAAGCTTGTTTCAAGTATTCTATTATCTCTTTTATAAGTTGTTTATTTGAAGATATTACAAGAGCATCATCGACATACAATATTAAGTATACTTTAGTTCCATCAAAAAATCCTATGTAAATACAATTATCGGCCTGAGATTGAACAAAACCATATTTTAGCAAGAATTCTTTAAATGTTTTGTTCCAACATCTAGATGCTTGTTTTAATCCGTACAATGATTTATTCAATTTTAACACAAAATCACCTTTAATAAACAAACCTTCAGGTATATCTATAAAAATATCCTCTTCAAGATACCCATTTAAAAAGGCAGTCTTTACATCAAACTGTTGTATTTTTAGGTTATACTTTGCAGCCAAAGAAAGAATAATTCTTATCGAATCATAACGGGTTGTTGGAGAAAATATTTCTTGATAATCGACATCTTTAACCTGATTATATCCTCTTGCACATAAACGAGCCTTATAACATATAATTTGATTATTTTCATTCCTCTTTATGGTAAAGACCCATTTTGTAGTAAGGCTTCTTTGACCAGACCTTTTTACTGCCGTCCAGGTGTTGTTTTCTTTATGAGCTAACAATTCTTCTTTGATAGCTTCCGACCACTCAGCCTTTTGTGGACTATTCAGCGCTTCTGCATATGTTTGAGGCAATGTCAGTTCTACAAGATTTGCTTCATATCTTCTATTAGTCCGTGGTCTCAAATTTACTGTACGTATAGCCGAATCTACCAATTCTCGAGATGGTTCATAGTCTGGGTCATCACTGGAACAACTCTGCATGCTACTTTCACTCTCTGGACTGTCAACTTGAGTGTCATCCACACTGGTTTCCTGTGATTCAGTTTCATTTATATTTGTCACTTCATCATCAACAATACTTATCTGTGAAATATTTTTCTTAGTGTTTGGAACACGATTTTCATCAAAAATAACATTTCTTGAAACAGTTATTTTCTTTGTATTCATATCATACATTCTGTAGTTAATGTTGTCATAGCCAACCAGAATCATTTTGTTGCTTTTCTTCTCTAACTTAGTTCTTAATTGATCTGGAATATGAACATAACCTATACTACCAAACACCTTCACATGTCCCAATTGAGGCTTGATCCCGTTCCACAATTCAAACGGTGTCGTGTTAGGAGTTTGGGTGGATGATGTTCTATTCATTATATATGCAGCACATTGTATAGCCTCTGCCCACAACTCCAAAGGAACATCTCGTGCATACAACATTGAACGGGCACTCTCGACTAAGGTGCGGTTTTCCCTTTCTGCTCGACCATTTTGTTCTGGTGTATAGGGTGCGGTACGCTCATGGATAATTCCCTCTCTCTCCAAATACTCCTTAAAAGATTTATTCACATACTCTGTTCCATTGTCAGTATGTAATGTTCTCACATTGTGCATGAATTTATTCCTAATCATAGCATTGTACTTTTTGAAGACTTCCAAGACATCACTTTTATGTTTTATAAAATACTAGCTTTTGCCCGCGACTTCGTCCGCGTGTTTAGATTTTTACATTCAAAAGTTTTTTCCCAATAACTCCCGGTCCCGTTGGAATTTTGCAATATCGTGTTGTAAGTAATCTTTACGTTCATTAAGGTACCTTGCATGCCAAATTTGAATCATCTATCTTAACGCGATTTAGATTTTTCATACAAAAGGTATTCCCGCTAACTCCTGATCCCGTGGGAAGTTTGCAATATCCTGTTGCAACTGAAAATCACTAAGGTACCTGCATGCCTAATTTCAAGATTTTCCCGCTAATAGGGAATATGGATGACTTTTTTTATGAATTTAAAAGATCAAAGATCTCATCTTTTATCTTTTCGTAGATCGTAGAATTTTTTAAATATCTTTTCTATTAAGCGTGTTATAAAGCGTAAAATTATTGCTTAGACAGAGAGATCCGACGTGGCGGATGACGTCATGTACCGTGCGCGCCATACAAACCCCATAGAAAAACCTGTTTTCGTGAGAGAGACGGATATATTAATTTTCAACGACTCTATCTCGCCCAATTTTCAGCCAATTTTGATTTTGTTTTCACTGTGCATAGTATATTTTTATCTATTTTATGATATATTATACATATACATGTAACTATTTCTCAAGCATTTCCCTATTCTCGTTCCCGTGGGAATTTCCGGAATTCCTTTCTTAGTGCACCTCTACGGTACCTAAGCTACGTCCCTTCTAAATTTCCAGTGCCTAAGTTCAGCCGTTTAGGCTGTGCGTTGATATGTCAGTCAGTGAGTTTCTTTCCTCCCTTTATATATTTAGATTTAATTTGACCTGTAACGCCATTTATTGAGAGGAATTAGTAGTTTTGGGCTATTTTATTTCTCGGCCTTTCTTCTCCTATTTTATCACATAAAGGGTCGATTTAAAATTTTGATATTTCATCCCTTTCGGAGTGGAATTTATCAAAACCCTTTCTTGGCAATATCTACCACGTCATGGTATAGCTTTGTAAATGCAAAGTCTCAGCCCGAACGGTTTAAAATTGACAAAGTTTCATACAAACTTTCATCTCCTATTTTATCCCCTTGGGGCTCGAAATGATCAAAATTCTTTTAAGCGGATGTTTAAACGTCATACCACGTCGTAGCTTTATACATGCCAAGTCTTAGCCCAATCGGCTTAAAATTGACAAAGTTTTATACAAACTTTCATCACCTATTTTATCCCCTCGGGGGTTGAAATGATTAAAACCCTTTTTCAGCGGATTCCTACGTCATAGTAGCTTTAAACATGCAAATTCTTCGCCCAATCGGCTTAAAATTGACAAAGTTTTATACAAACTTTCATCCCCTATTTTATCCCCTTGGGGGTAGAAATGATCAAACCCCTTTTTTAGCAGATACCTACGTCATAGTAGCTTTACACATGCAAAGTCTTAGCCCAATCGGCTTAAAATTTACAAAGTTTTATACTAACTTTCAACCCCTATTTTATCCTCTTGGGGGTGGAATTGATCAAAATCCTTTCTTAGCGGACGCCTACGTCATTACATCTACCTGTATGCCAAATTTCAGCCCAATCGTTTCAGTATTTTGGGCTGTGCGTTGATAGATCACTATGTCAGTCAGTCAGTCAGTCAGTCAGTCAGTCAGTCACCTTTGAGTTTTATATATTTAGATTTAATTACATCTATCATTTTATTATTATATCTGTCTATTCTATATAGTATGTCTATCTATAAGTATGATATCTGTCTATTATGTCTTTATTATCTTTATTTATTTTTCATTTTTGTTTTGTCTGTTTGTCTATGTTTTTAATTCAGTGCTGCATGCGCGTCGCGCGGCACCTACAGGACTGGTGGTGGTTGAAAATCAGTGGTTTGCTCGTTGAACAAACAATTCGCTGAGCCATCACCTTTTTGCGTCGCTGCTGCACTCACACCCACATCCTTGCACGTTGTAAACTTTTGATAATTTTTCGTGTATGTATTTGTCTTATTTGCTATTGTCTTTTTTTTGTTTGCTGTACTTATTTGTTGTGTGTGCCAGTTTATGTAAATAATTTTTTTATCTTATCTATCTTATCAGTGATGGAAAGTGTTGAAAAAAGAATTTTTTTTCTGAATATTTGAACGCGCATCGTTCGAAAACTACAGCATGGAATTAAATGCGGTTTTCACCAATGTATTGCAAGACTTATGGAAGTCCTTTATTTTTTAAACCCGATATCCACGCGTGCGACGCCGCTGGCACTGCAAATAAAGTTAAAATGTTATGTACCAGAATCAGTAGTTCCACAACCATTTATAACTAGGTTGACTTTTTTCTTATAGCAGAAGTAAGGATAAGAGTCTTTAGAGTTGACGTCTGCCAGCTTCCCGTCCGGCAATATAGCTATAGCATTCTCTTCGCCATTATAGTTGTCTGGTTCATTTAAAGACCACGTGTGATTTATTCCGGATAGAGGAACACCTGTAAGTAATAAAAAACATTAATTACAGAAGTACATGTTTGTATCAATTTCATCATAATTTTTTATAGTGGTATTAGGCACTTTCCTTGTAGGCGTTACGTGCTAGAATGGTGGGCTATAGCCACTAAACTACCTTAAGTGGCCAGTGGGCAGCAGCTTGTAGGGATTCGTAGTGCCTAAGTATGTGGCCGCATCCTCCGCCTGCCCTGGTCTATTTATAAAAATATGTAGTAGGATGTTTTTAAATATCTAAATACTAGCTGTGCTCGCGACTTCGTCCGCGTGGAATAGTTATTTTTTCCCCGTTTTTTTTACATTTTCCGTTATTTCTTCGCTCCTAATAGTTGCATCGTGATGTTATAATAGCCTAAAGCCTTCCTCGATAAATGGTCTATTCAACAAAAGAATTTTTCAATTCGGACCGGTAGTTACTGAGATTAGCGCGTTCAAACAAACAAACTCTTCAGCTTTATAATATTAGTTAAGATTAAGATTAAGTAGGTATAGTCTTGGTTTAGAATAGGACCACAACCCACCCAGGTGGGTGTCGTAGAGGATGACTTAGGGCAGGGCCGTCTTAAGTATATTCGGCGCCTACGCCCGGCAGGCGCACCGCACCCCTTGCACCCCCTGGTAGAGACGGCCCTGACTTAGGGAATGTCTGGAAAGCGTTAGGCCGCGGTAGACGCGCCCGCTCTAGCCGCCCCCGTAGGGCATACGACGCATCGTATGCCCTCTGAACCTCTCCTTCGTGCTCCGAGTGGATGACGCGGAGGCGCGATCCACGCACTGGGGCGTAACGGTGCGGTGGGTGCAGCCACACGGTTGCACGAGGTCCGCTCGGGGAGCACCCTATTACTATTACTTATCCTCCCCGGACCAGAAGTGCCGGCCGCTTGTCATCTGCAGCTGGCCAGGGCAGGTATGCTTCGGTGCTAGCCGTGTCCCTGCAACTTTCTGCCCACTGGCAACACAGGGGGGTTGAGTCCAGCGGTGGACATTTGCTGGCTGTTTATGGTGACATTGAAACACGCGGTTAGCGTTCTATCCTTGATATTATATTTCTGTTACATCATACCTTCAATCGAAGCAAAGTCTCCTCTGGAGAACACTGACTGTATACCAGTGAACATTGTTCTGTTGACTCCAAGTCTTTTGGCCATCGCGACCATCTCATAGTTCATTTGGTCTGTCAATGGTGATGCTAGAACGGCACCTGTGAAATGCAATTATATCTGTTAATTAAAAGATCGCCAACCCGCCTGCCCAGCGTGGCGATTATAGCTATATCCTCCAGATGTAAGTGGAGAGCAGCTACAGAGGCCTATTTCTGGCAGTCGACTATAATAGGGATATGGGGATATACGGGAGTCACCTGGATCTTTCCGCTTCAAGCCTACACCTTCTTGTGGTGCATCCTGCTGAACAACAAACGAGGCTCTCTCAACCGGCTGGTGGCAATATAGCAATCGATTGAAGACGTACCAGAATTTAAGCCACACGATTGAAGGTGTAGCTAAATACCACATACCAATTACGGACAGCAGCGTTACCGGAGTGAGGAGCTACGCCCTGCGATCGCCAACCCACCTGCCCAGAGCGTGGCGATTGTCGGTAAAGCCTCCAGCTGTTTGCCCGAAGTGGCGAATAGCTGGAGATGCCTTTGTCCAACAGTGGACTACGATAACGATGATGATGATTAGAGGATCATGTCTGTGTGGATTCAGGATTCAGCATAGGACAGCCCATCTTATCCCGTGGTTATTATAGAAAACGACTAAGGGACTACTAGGAAATGGGCAGTTTATCTGGGTCATTGGGGGAGGCTCATGCTCAGCAGTGGATGCTTGCAGGAAGATGGTGATGGTGATTTATAAATACTATTTAGTATAGCTTACCCTAAATGTTGCGGAGGTCTGATGGCAGTCGCTTTTTTATTTTTTTTTAAGAGGGGATTGCATTAGGCACCTTTATGCCGTCTCCGGGGGGAGGCGGCATGGTGTGTGGGACTCACAGCTCCCAAAAGGGAGGGCATACCCACTAAACCCCCCTGTGTCGCCAGTGGGCAGCAAGTTGCAGGGACACGGGTAGCGCCGAAGCATACGGCCATATCCCTGCCTGCCCTGGCCAGCCGACCCTGAGACAATCGGGAAAAAAGGCTAGGATGATGATTTACCTTCCATATGGCATCTGAGACGAGCTTCGTTCCAATCCGATGGCATTTCGTGCAATTTCAGCCAGCCTTCAATGGCTGGGATGTACTTGTAGTCACATCGAAACTTCGTTCCGCTAGCTAAGAAGAAAATTAAAAGGTTTCTGTAACTGTATATTAAACTTCGACTATTTTCGACGACTAGAAATTTGCCCCGCAAAAATTATAATAATATTATGATAATTTGTGATTATGGGTGAAGCATCCATTCGGAGAGGGCAATGTCCAGCTGTGGACTGCAATTGTGTGAAACAGTGTCTTCTCCTTACTTTACAATACGAGTATACCTACTAATCATTTAGTTTAGAGATGATCTTATATTTTACGACTATTAGGGTAGGAGAATGCGACTGGGTAGGTTGCTAATCTTTTCTAACGAAGCCTTCGTATAACTAGGATAGACCTTCACTATAAGGTAAGTTCGTTCAATCGCTAATAATATTTCGCTAAAAAAGGCCAGATGGCGAATTTTTTCTAGAAAAAAAATTTACAAGCAAGAGTAAATCTATAGAGCAGAAATAAATAATTTTACTTATTTAAGTTTAGTTAAGGATTTTTGAAATGGCCCTAGTTTTTTTGAGTTTATTCACTACAAACATAAATACACTATCTATAAAACTTACCAAAAGCTATCAATAGACATAACACTAAAACAGTGCACTTGATACGAGTCTGCATTGTCTCAGATATAAATGTACAATAAAATAAAATATTTGAGTGTAAACCATATAATATTATTATAACCATATAATATTATGTTACAGTTAAAACTAGTTAGTAGATAGAACGCGTTTTTCCTAGTTTTTCAACATTTACCTCCACTGTTATCGATTGTAGCGTGATGATGAGTATACTAGAACTTGCCCAGGAGTATGAAGAATAATTGTACCAAGTTTCGTTAAAATTCTTTGTAGTAGTTTTTGTTTTTTTTATCGAACATACAGACAGACACAAAAATTTTACCAATTGCATTTTTGGTACATCAGTATCGACCACTAATCATCCCCGGATAGTTATTTTGAAAATAATTATATTTAATGTACAGAATTGACCTCTCTACAGAATTATTACAAGTATAGAGTTTTAACTAATTATAACTAGTTCTAACAATGGCATTAAGTAGTAACTAGTTTCAACTACGGAAAACGAGTTTTAACGAAAAATGGGTTTTAACTGTAACATATAATATAAATAATTATGTATTCAATTACAAATTAGATTTCCTGCTCCATACCGATTAAAACACTTCACCGTAAGTAGGTACTGAATTGTTCAAATCAAATTAATAATACAAGCGGAGCAAAATGCTGATATCAGTAATACCACAAATTTTTAATACATACAATACCTCAAACCTATCACCTTTTCACTCCAAGCCATCCTCACCTGCCCGTGGTGCATCCTGCCGAACAACAAACGAGGCTCTGGCAAACCGACTGGTGGCGGTAAAACCATCACGATAGAAGGCGTAGCTAGATATCTCAGGCCGATGACGGGCAGCAGCGTCACCGGAGCAAGAAGCTACGCCCTGCGATCGCCAACCCGCCTGCCCAGCGTGGCGATTATGGGTATATCTTCCAGATGTTTGCCCTAGGGGGCGAACAACTGGAGAGGCCTATGTCCACCAGTGGACTGTAATAGGCTCATGATGATGATGATGCCCTTATGAGTGGAATTTATCAAAATCTTTTCTTAGGGGATGCCTTGCCTATATCATCGTAGCTTGATGCATGCAAAGACAGCCCGATCGGTTTAAATTTGACAAAGTTTCATACAAACTTTCATCCCCTATTTTATCCACTTGGGGGTAGAAATTATCCAAACCCTTTCTTAGCGATGCCTACGTCATAGTAGCTTTATACATGCAAAGTCTCAGCCCGAACGGCTTACAATTGACGAAGTTTCATACAAACTTACATCCCCTATTTTATCCCCTTGAGGGTATAATTGATCAAAATCCTTTCTTAGCGGATGCTTAAGTTATATCATCTACCTGCATGCCAAATTTCAGCCCCTATCGGTCCAGTGGTTTGGGCTGTGCGTTGATAGATCACTATGTCAGTCAGTCAGTCACCTTTGAGTTTTATATATTTAGACTAGCTTTCGCCGCACGCTCTTCGCGCGTGCGTGCTCAAGCTAGGTCTGCGACGCTGGACGCTCCGGGCTTCGCCCTACGCGGAGCTCGGCCTGCGGCCTCGCGATACGCAGCTCGGCCTGCGGCCTCGCGAAATTACTTTTCTGGGTTGTACCGTCCGCGTGGGCGGGCGCGGTGGGCTTTTTTGTGGTTCGTTGATTCGGTTTTGTGTGGGGGCTCCTTGGGGCGCCAGCCGCTCCGGGCTTCGCCCTCCGCGGCGTTGTTTTGGCGGCTTGGGTGGGCTCGCTCGGCCTGCGGCCTCGCAAAGTTTTTTTTTTCATAGGTGGGTGCAGACTCCTTGGGGCACTGCTCGACCTTCGGTCTCGCATATCCCATACAAGTGACGAACATTCATACGTTACTTGACCTGACGAACATACTTACGTTACTGTGTAAGAATGTTCGTCACTTGTATGGGAAATCGTGATTTTTGAGTTATCTTTTTTTTTCTTCCTGGTGGGAAAAGGCGATCATTTGGGGTCTTAATGGAGTTTGTGGACCATTTTTGACAGGACCTCATACTTGGTTTTTTTAATTTCGTGAATTTACGTTTCGGGGTAAATCTCGGAAATTACCCTAAAAGTGGGGTAACTTTTTGCAGCAGTTATTAGATAATTAAGAGACCTTCAAAAGAGCCCCCGGACTTTTTCTTCTCAGACGCACCCTTCTACCACTAAGTCACTTTAAAATTTTCGAAAACCTAACTTTTTTACAAAATGGCCGCCTGTGCATCCGCCATTTTGTTTTTCCAACTTTTGGTACCCAGTGCTCAGTAACAACTATATTACACACCAAATGGCATTCACAGTTTTTTTTCGCGTCATACAAAGTGGGCGACCAGGGCCCCTCGAAGGGACCCCTTTGAAAAAAGTTTGAGCCACCGTCCATCCCAGTGTTGCCAGATGACGGAGATAAAAATAGTCAAATGTCATTTTAATGGGCCCCATCTCTATGCTCCTGGGAATAATTTTTGTGAAATGTCATTATTTCTATTTTCGACTTTTTCGGGGCATTTCTCAAAAACTACCAAAAATGTCGAAATTATTTTTTTACCTGGCAATACTCTATGACCATACACACTTTGCCCTAGTACATTGCACCCCGCTCAAATGTTGCTATATACCCAAAAATCCATTTTTTAACTTTCGAAAACGCCATTTTTTCACAAAATGGCCGCCAGCGCGGCCGCCATCTTGAAAGTCTGACGTTTCAGATTTTTCCCATATACTACACTATATGTGGCGTCGATTGGCATTTTTACTTTTTTTCTGCCAAGCGTCCTGGCGGCCAGACAGCTCGGCGAAAAAGGCATTGCCAAAAAATTTCTTCTCCCCGCCGTGCCGAGTGTTGCCAGGCCACCAAGATAAAAATGGTCAAATGTCATTCTAATGGGCTAAATCTGTGAGCACATGGCAACTTTTTATTTAAAATGTTGGTCCTTCTACTTTCGACCTTTTTGGGCCATATCTCAAAAACTATCACAAAAGTCAAAAATATTTTTATACCTGGCAACACACAATGACCCAACTGATAACCGACTCGTACAATAAAATTTTGTAAAATGTTGCCATCACATTGAAAATCCATTTTGAAATTTTCGAAAACCAAACTTTTTTACAAAATGGCCGCCAGCGCCGCCGCCATCTTGGATATCGACTTGGCCGTATTTTTCCTGTATTCTAGACTATATACCGGACCAGAGCCAATTTTTACTTTTTTTTTTAATCGATACCCCGGACCCAGAGAGACTTTGGAAAATGATTACTGCGAAAACACATTTTTGCCCGCCAAAACCAGTGTTGCCAAAATTTTTTTACATAACAACCCTGTGGCCAATACCAGCCGGGGTTGCCATAAAACTGCATACTCGAAAATCGGATACACGTCAAAATTTTTCCACCCCTATTTGGGGTCCTGAGCCAAAAACTACCATCAATTTGGTAGAAATTAAAAAACCTACCAAGAGACTGATAAATATCCTACCACCGCCCAATACTAACCCAATCGATCCAGTGTTGCCAACAGTATGAAAAATCAATTTGAAAAACGCAAAAATTTTTCTTGGGACAAAATGGCCGCCAGCGGCGCCGCCATATTGTTTTTCTATAGTCTATGGTCACCGGTCGACACTCGACTATATCTGTGGCAATAATGAAAAAAAATCTTGCCGCCATCTGTAAACATCGCGACGCTATGACCACGCAAACGTGAGTCCAAAACCAATTTTCAATCCAAGATGGCGGCGCGGCCATCTTGTTTTTTTATTTTTTTTCAACTTTAACGTTCACATCTGCCATAGACAATTCAAAGACACTATGCGCACCACGGTCATTCTATACATTTTAATTTTTTTTTTTCGCGAAAAACCGCCGCCATCTTGGATTTTTTTTATTTTCTCCCCGTAAAGCTGCTTTGATTAAAAAATTAAATACCCCTAAATCAACATTTCACCCAAAATCACCCCCCAACTACCCGAAAAAAACCCCCGATGAGTGAGTGAGTCAGTCAGTGGTAATCGAGCTTTATATAATATAGACTAGCTTTCGCCGCACGCTCTTCGCGCGTGCGTGCTCAAGCTAGGTCTGCGACGCTGGACGCTCCGGGCTTCGCCCTACGCGGAGCTCGGCCTGCGGCCTCGCGATACGCAGCTCGGCCTGCGGCCTCGCGAAATTACTTTTCTGGGTTGTACCGTTCCGCGTGGGCGGGTGTTGGGCTTTTTTTGCGGCTTGTTGATTAGGTTTTGTGTGGGGGCTCCTTGGGGCGCCAGCCGCTCCGGGCTTCGCCCTCCGCGGCGTTGCTTTGGCGGCTTGGGTTGGCTCGCTCGGCCTGCGGCCTCGCAAACTAATTTTTTTTTTAATGAATAAACAAATCTTGGGGCACTGCTCCGGGCTTCGCCCTACGCAGGGCTCGACCTTCGGTCTCGTATCTTTTAGTAGCGTAAAAAGAAGGTGGGCTCGCTCGGCCTTCGGCCTCGCATAGTTTTTTTTTCATTAGTAGGTAAATACACCTTGGGACACTGCTCCGGGCTTCGCCCTGCGCAGGGCTCGACCTTCGGTCTCGCATCTTTTAGTAGCGTAAAAAGAAGGTGGGCTCGCTCGGCCTTCGGCCTCGCATAGTTTTTTTTTCATTAGTAGGTAAATACTCCTTGGGACACTGCTCCGGGCTTCGCCCTGCGCAGGGCTCGACCTTCGGTCTCGCTTATTTTAGTAGTGTAACAAAAAGAGGGTGGACTCGCTCGGCCTTCGGCCTCGCATAGTTTTTTTTTCATTAGTAGGTAAATACTTCTTGGGACACTGCTCCGGGCTTCGCCCTACGCAGGGCTCGACCTTCGGTCTCGCCTGTAACAGTAGCGTAACTAAAAGAGCTTGGGCTCGCTCGGCCTGCGGCCTCGCATAGTTTTTTTTTCATAAGTAGGTGAATATTCCTTGGGGCACTGCTACGGGCTTCGCCTTACGCAGGGCTCGACCTTCGGTCTCGCGTATTATGGTAGCGTAACTAAAAGAAGATGGGCTCGCTCGGCCTACGGCCTCGCATTGTTTTTTTTTTTCATAAGTGGGTGAATACTCTTTGGGGCACTGCTCCGGGCTTCGCCCTGCGCAGGGCTCGACCTTCGGTCTCGCGTATTATGGTAGCGTAACTAAAAGAAGATGGGCTCGCTCGGCCTGCGGCCTCGCATAGTTTTTTTTTTTCATAAGTAGGTGATTATTCCTTGGGGCACTGCTCCGGGCTACGCCCTACGCAGGGCTCGACCTTCGGTCTCACGTATTATGGTAGCGTCACTAAAAGAAGATGGGCTCGCTCGGCCTGCGGCCTCGCGTTGTTTTTTTTTTCATAAGTGGGTGAATACTCTTTGGGGCACTGCTCCGGGCTTCGCCCTGCGCAGGGCTCGACCTTCGGTCTCGCGTATTATGGTAGCGTAACTAAAACAGGATGGGCTCGCTCGGCCTGCGGCCTTGCATAGTTTTTTTTTTTCATTAGTGGGCGCATACTCCTTGGGGCACTGCTCCGGGCTTCGCCCTACGCAGGGCTCGACCTTCGGTCTCGCATGTCATAGGAGATACCATAAGAATGTTAGTCACGTTATACTTAACGTTCCCATACAAGTGACGAACATTCTTACACAGTAACGTAAGTATGTTCGTCAAGTCAAGTAGGTAATGTAAGAATATTCGTCACTTGTACGGGAAATCGTGATTTTTGAGTCGCGTTTAAAAAATCTTAATTGTAATATGTGTGTAGGTAACTTTATTTTAGTGGCTGTATTACTATTTTAGATAGGTACCTACCTACCTAAACTTAATGATGAAATTAAGATCATATTATTTCAAAACATAAAACGTCCCTATAATAAAATGTCTGAAACTTTATTTCCTATTGGCAGATTCTGGCCAAGCGTGTATTTAGAATTCCGCGTGTGCTTCGGCGCTACGGGAAGTGCAGCCCCTCTGCCCTAGCGTAACAAAGTGCAGGCACCCACGCTCTCCTTCGCAACCTCGGCTTGTTGGTCGCCTTGGGCCGAGAGAGCCCGGGCGCCTGGACCTTGTTACAGCGGGCAGGGGCTGCCTCCCTCCGCGACTCCGCCTTTTTGGAATTACACCCTAGGGGTAGGGCAGACCAGTACCACGTGTAGTCGAGGTTGGCCGATTCGGTTCTGTCACAAATTTGATAATGAAATCTTAATTACCTATATCAAGATAACCCTACTATTAACAATTAGTATAACCATCATTCGGATTAACATGGTTTATCAATGTAGTACCTGAACATGTGACTTTATAGCAAGAAAAATATTAGGATATCTAATTAATAAAACACTAAGATTTTAGTGTTATGTTCCTACAACTATTTCGTGTCGTTTTGATTTTCACCTACCTAGGTACCTATTTGAATATGAGCAGTCAATATAGCAATTGTGTAGGATGTGTGTAAAGTGGTTAATATATTTATAGATCAAAATATTCTACGAACAATGAAAATAAAAATTGACTAAAAAATGGGCGAGAGACATGTATGTAGTCGCTGAAAGTAAATCTTGAGAGATCAAGAAAACAGATTTTTGCACATCGATCGTGCTGCCAACTGGTGTCATAAAATTGAATGTTTTACCTTAATTTATACTACCTACGTAGTGCTGCCACCTATAGTTTGTGCACGGTCCCTATAGTTTGGCGCGCACGGTACGTGACGTCATCCGCCACGGCGGATCTCTCTAACTAAGCATTAACTTTAAACAGGAATATAAAAGATCTCTCCATAAATCCATAAAAATGCATATTCCCTATTCTCTTATATTAAAACCATTTGGAAAACTGCAGACATTGATGTTGTTTTCCTCCCTATATTGAAATTGAAAATTTTATAGAATAAAATAAATCGAGTTTGTTATAATAAAAACATACATTTATTGACCAAAAGAAAAGCCTATTAACTACACAGCATTGTTGTTGAAAGCTAACACGTTGATAAATAATCATTGATTAATTTAAATAAATAAATATTGTTTAGAGATGTAACAAACTACAATATTGATGTACCGTGAAGGATAAATTTGTAGATATTTTTGTAATCTTAATTCACTATTTAATCGATTAAAGGAACAAGTGTTTTTGTATAAAGAATAGACAAATCAAGATATTTTTATAACATAAGGGTAGCTATATTAATCTTATTGAATGTAGTCAACTATTACAAACATCAAGACTTTTTTGCCTATACAAATAAATTAACTTCATTGCGATCATCATAATTCGTGGAAATTTTGGGAATATGTTCGGTTTTTTTAAGAAGTTTAGTAATTTAAATTAGCATTATAAATAAATTACAAAAATATCTACTTAATATTTATGTAATAATAAAGAAGGTTTTCTATGGCCATATTCCATGTCTTTTGGATGTTTCACTTATTGGTGTTTCATTAGTCGGTTATCCAAAATGGCGCCATATTCTGCATACACATCTGAAAATAACAAACAATAATTAGTAAAAATAATCACATTTTATATGTAAAGACATAGGATATGAACCAAAATAGGTACCATAGATAATTCCTAAGCTAAATATCATCCCATAAATATAGCCCGAACCAATTCATTCTAATTGAATATGCTAGTTAATTCAATTATTTATTTAAGATGATGATTAGCATTACAGGCGATGGTTATGGTTAATTGCAAGGCGTTTTTAAAATTACAAATTAAGATAAAGGATAAGATCAGAATGCTATACTAATGTAGGTCAAATAATTACTAATGCTGTCAAATATTTTATTTATTGAAGGGAAATTGAAGTCAGGTCACATTATTAGACATTATTCTTTTGACTGACCCGATGGCTCATTTGGTAGTAACCTCTGCCTTATTAGTCATGGGTTGTGGGTTCAATTCCCACACAGTACAAACATTTATGTGCATGAACATGTCTGTTTGTATTGGTCAGGTGTAAGTCATCATCATCAGCCTATTGCAGTCCACTGCTGGACATAGGCCTCTCCAGTGGTTCGCCACTCAGAGCCAACATCTGGAGGATATACCCATAATCGCCACGCTGGACAGACGGGTTGGCGATCGCAGGGCGTAGCTTCTCGCTCTGGTGACGCTGCTGCCCATCATCGGTCTGTGGTATTTAGCTCCGCCTTCAATTGTGATGGTTATACCGCCACCAGTCGGTTTGCCAGCGCCTCGTTTGTTATTCGGCAGGATGCACCACGTGCAGGTGAGGTTGGCTTGGAGCAAAAAGATGACGGGTCGCTCCCTTACATCCCAGGTGTAAGTAAGTTTATCAATTGTCTAGTACCCATAGTACAAGCTTCAGCTTACGTTGTGCGGCCCAATGTGGTTTCATGGGTTACTCTCACTTTTATTATGACTCATAAAATCATAGTAATTTTAATGTAATATATTATTAGAAAATGAATAGCTACCTTTGTATGTGGCTATGTTGCACATAATTGCTAGATGTATACTCTCGTAGAATTTTCGTTTGGAGTGGTGTTTCTCTGGATTGATTATCGTCATCAGTCACCATAATTAGGAGATTTCTTATGGAGTTTATCTTGAAGATAAGTCTGAAAGAAAATAAATCATTTAAAAAAAATGTTTTTACAATGATGATTGTTATGAACTCGCATGTAGGCATAAAATGACTTTGCTATCTTGTTAAGTAAGGTTAACATGTGACATTCAAAGTCGAAATTCTAAAAAATATGCTCTGAGACCATCTTATTTGTATTGTCGATGTCTAAGCTTTAAACTAATGTGTTCAAATTTGACAAGCGCACTGACCGAATTATGTATGGTTTCATGGATAAATTAAGTAAGTTACTCTTTTAATGTATACTAAACCGCTCTATCATTGATACATTTATGAGAGTGTCTTTATTTATTTTAGTCTTGGGCAATGTCTGTTGGTAAAAATGAGAAGGTACTGTACTAAGTATGAAGGTACTATGAATGTATAATGTGAACTATGCTAAAAATTGGTTCAGGTAAGTAAATAATTTGCTGGCCATCCATCATCAGCCTATTGCAGTCCACTGCTGGACATAGGCTTCTCCAGTCGTTACTTAGGGCTAACATTCATATTAGCGGCTAACGTTATCAATAAAATCGTTAACTACAATATTAAAGCTTGTACTGTTTTTTATCCTAACGTATTTATCCCTAAACATAATTACCATAATATTTTCATATTTCTTAATATTTACATGGATTTATATATGAAAAAAAAACCGTGTGTATATTAGTGGATAAATAATATTGGGCGTGTGAATTAAGAAGCAACAAAAAGTATAAGTGTAAGGCGAGATTAGGTAATCACCACTTTCGATAAGGAAATCAATAAGTATATATTACTGAAAGGACCGCATCAAGAACATAATCATGAACCAGATGCTTTGTTGGAAAAGGTTAGTTATAAACTTTTTCTTGTGATTTTGACGGGATCGTTTAGCTAGCGGGATTTCTGGCACTTCGCCGGCCGCTGCCGCGGCACGCTCGCTTCGCTCGCTCGGCTCGTGCGTTGCGTGGTCACAGTTCTAACCTAACCTAACCAAGAACTATAAATATAACCTATTTGTTAAATAAAATTATATTTCTGGCACTTCGCCGGCCGCTGCCGCGGCACGCTCGCTTCGCTCGCTCGGCTCGTGCGTTGCGTGGTCACAGTTCTAACCTAACCTAACCAAGAACTATAAATATAACCTATTTGTTAAATAAAATTATATTTCTGGCACTTCGCCGGCCGCTGCCGCGGCACGCTCGCTTCGCTCGCTCGGCTCGTGCGTTGCGTGGTCACAGTTCTAACCTAACCTAACCAAGAACTATAAATATAACCTATTTGTTAAATAAAATTATATTTCTGGCACTTCGCCGGCCGCTGCCGCGGCACGCTCGCTTCGCTCGCTCGGCTCGTGCGTTGTGTGGTCACAGTTCTAACCTAACCTAACCAAGAACTATAAATATAACCTATTCGTTATATAAAATTATATTTCTGGCACTTCGCCGGCCGCTGCCGCGGCACGCTCGCTTCGCTCGCTCGGCTCGTGCGTTGTGTGGTCACAGTTCTAACCTAACCTGACCAAGAACTATAAATATAACCTATTCGTTATGTATATAAAATTATATATGGGGTATACCTGTTCTTCACTACCTAAATATGAACCATGCCTATGGAGCACGTATGTTTTAAACGAGGTAAACATACCACGTACTCAAAATAGTGCTGAATCATAGCATAATCGTTTTCAACAATTCGTAGATCAGCACCATGTAGGATTTTATTTGTTATCTAAGAAAATTGTTCTAGAATTACCTACAGCATCAAGCTGCAGAAATCCAAAAACATCTTAACGGGGCTCCCCCTGCCGCCAAGAAAAGAAAATACAACGACAAAGATGATTTGAAAATGTAGGTGAACTTTGGCGCACCCGATCGTAGGATGTAGCTCCGCGCTCCGGCGACGACTGTCCGTCTGCCTGTGGTATTTATAATTTGTTGATGAAAAGCAATATTATACTTACACATTAAGGATTTTTCCATTTTGAACCCGGGTCGACGACGTAGGCATTGCGGTCTTCATGATCTGAAAGAAATTTACTTATTATTAAATTAGAGCAAAATAAGTTAATATTAATATCGTTAATATTTCTTTTTAATAAAAGAATGGGGAAGATATATTTAATACTATTTCTTAGTTGTTTTTCGTATCGCTTTTGTCATTTCATAAGTTCTTTCTGGCGTTTATGTCAACCTAACACGCTCAGCTGTCGAATTTGTTACAGGATTTGGTCACAATAAATTAGTAATAACGAGATTTATATGAAAGGATTGTATATGGAATGAACATAATAAAATTACATGTCATTTTACCAAAGTTTATAGGAACCAATCATGAGAGAGGTAGGGCATAGCGAATAACCCTATACAATACCGCAGCCAAATGACCTCCGGGTCGTGTTTCTGCTGGTGAGTAGGGTCTCCGGAGCTCGTGGGGGGTAAGGGTTGGGCCGGCATGGCAGTGGCAACTGTCAAGTAACTAACCAGTTGCTTGCCAGTTGTCACAGCGACTTGGGCTTCTCTTTGGCTTTCCATCAGGCGCAGAGAAGCTATTATGTAGAACAACTATAAAAAAAAATTGAAAAAAAATAACAATTATAATATTATCATACTTACAGTTTTATTATTCCTTGCTTGTCATCATCATTCTTTTCTGCCCTTATGTCGGTGTGTGTATGTCATGTTATAATATCTTCAACGAAAATTGCATTTCTCTGATCATCTAAACACCAGAAAACAAGGCCATCGTAATTCTTATAAAGTGGTTCAAGCTTCCTTGGTTTCTTAGTTGGTCTCTTTAATTATTTATTTGATATTGATTTTTCACCACCTGCAATACATTGGACATAATTAAAAAATTACAATATAATATTTTGTAAATATTTATTACTCTCAATGTAATATAAAAAAGCCAGCGCCTCGTTGGTTACGCAGCAGGGAGCACCGCGGGCAGGTGAGGTTGGCACATGGGATATGATACATGGCGTCGTATCGCTAAGGATTCTAACGGATAAACAATAATATAAAAAGCTTTAAGTCAAAACCCTTCTAATTATTAGTATTTTAATAAAAATTCCACATCCACACAATTAAACCAAAATTATTTTTTAAACCAAACCTTTTATGAGAGTAGTGATGAGATGCCATGCATATGTTGTGGGTGTACAGGATTAAAAAGCAAATATCATGCGAAAATGTTACCAATTCAATATTACATGTTACACAAGTTATATTGAAAAGGTTGTCAAAAATACATTTAACTAAAAAAAAGTGCTGGGTTAAAACACATGGTTAAATGATAATGTGTTAGAGCAAAATCAAACATAATTTAATAAGCATTAG
Organism: Conogethes punctiferalis; assembly: GCA_031163375.1. NCBI lineage: Eukaryota > Metazoa > Arthropoda > Insecta > Lepidoptera > Crambidae > Conogethes > Conogethes punctiferalis. The sequence continues at coordinate 4,476,264 of CM062098.1, read as the reverse complement.
TGACAAATTGATATTTTTTTCTATGGGTTAGTTAATCCTGTAGGCACTTATGACATTTTATTATTTTACTATTGCCGATAAAGTATGTAATAGTAAAATAAATAAAATGTCATATACATCAGGTTTGCTGAGATTTGGTAATATATTTTTTATTTTGCAATTTTACAATCAAATAGGTACGTTAAATGCACTATTTATAATAAAAAAAATCACATATCTCAACAAATCTGAACACAATCCCTTTTACTCCCCAGTGTATAGTGTAACTGAGTGTGTGTACAAATGCATTAAAATTGGTTGGTTTAGTGCTGCAGGTATCATCAAATAACATGCATTACGAATGAGTAGTGTGAATGAGATACACGGTGGTATTTTGGGACATCCAGTAGGAGACTCCACGTGGTCCGGGACACCGTCAGTGTGACGGCGTCACTCGAAGTGGTCAGTCCACTGTCATTGGTACATGTCTGGAGAACAGAAGAATCCTTGCGGCTGTCTGACCGGATGGGGCATGCAAGAATGTAGATCGAACAGGCCGAGCGACGAGTGGACGCTTCGTTTGAACGAAGAGCTGTATTGCACGCAATGAGACGCTACTGCCACTTGATAAAATGCAATCACAATATGATAACGTAGGGTTGCCATCCCCGTCCGGGTTTCCCCGGATTTGTCCTAGTTTGAAGGACGTCCGGGGTCCGTCCGGCTGGGGCTTTTAAATGTGTCCGGGTAAAATCCGGACACTTTTGAAATCGATACTCAAATTTTAATAGATACCTAAGCGATAAGCCCACAATCGAGCAGGCACGGCAAAATAATAAAAAGTGAATGAAAAAATTCTGATGTGTCCGGGGAAAAAACCATATTTCGCCCAAATGTCCGGAATTTTAGCGGTGTTATCTAGCGCCGGCAATTTAAGTGATGGCAACCCTATGATAACGATACACTCCCCCCACTCACCCTACACGCACTCATGTACACTCGCACACATCACTAACAAGTTCATATTAGGCGCACAATTGAATTTAGGGCTATTTAATAACACATTTTTTGTTTTACTTAGTCTAAGCAATAGTTGTAAACTTACAATTCTCAATGACTAAATATTGAAATTAATAAACATTTTATTCATTTATACGGAACTTATAAGTGACAAATCGTTCTCTTTGAATATTAAAAAACCTAAGTGAGAACTCCAGTGGAGTACAAACATGTACAGTAGTAGTACCACGTTAATAAGTTACATCGATGTATCTGATATATATTTATTTATTAAAATGATTCCACTGTGCTTACATTTTAATTCACACAGAATTTATAATTGAATGTACGATTATGTAAAACTACAATTGAAAATTGTTATTCGCCAAAAAATACATTTATCTATGATTGATGACATTTAACTATTAAGTCCTGTTGAATTTATAACATTTTAAATATGGAATATATTCATAATTAGCAGTATACATGCTTAATAAGGTACATAATTTTTTTTATTTTTTTTTTTGCTTTCTTTTAATTTTTTTCTTTTTTTTTTGGATTCTTTTTGTATTTTTTTTTTATTTTTTTTGTATTTTTTTATTTTTTTTGTATTTTTTTTCTTTTTGTTTTTTTTTCTTTTTTTTAATTTCTTTTTGTTTTTTTTTCTCTTTTTATGTACCTTAGTCTTTACATAAATAAATATCTAACAAATTAAAATTATTTTCTTAGAACAATAAAATTGAAAATTGGTGAAGGATGACTCGCATAACATGTTCAGGGCATTGCTGTAGACAACATGTTCGGGGCGTTGCTGTAGATAGAAGAGTTTGGTTGAATACGTAGATTTCGTTCTTGAAAGCTGTCGACGCAAAACAGGGGCAGCCCGTTGGTGCTGGAGATAGTCCTTTTTGGCGTTTCACGTCGATTATTTTAAGATTTAGTGCACTAAAAAATAGACGGCACCTTGCCGGTAGTGTGCTTGTAGATCTTCTTCTTTGGTAATGTGACAACTGTCACTCGACAGCTGCGTTGGTTATTGGCCGCGAGCACGTCGGCGGCTGTGATTGGCTCCATGCGTGTAATAGGGGCGCTTGCTTCGCCTTAATTGGACGCGATGAAGTTGGTGGCAGACGATTGGTTGTTAACGCTCGATAGTGGCGCGAACAAAGGCTGATCCTGATTTTATAGTGATTCGGTGGTGGTCATTCAATTACAACGTGTCCAAACCAATATGGAAACATCTTATGAGGCAAGGAATTATAATTTCTTTAATGAACCAATGTTCGTTTGTTGTACATAAAATAACTTTTATAAGTGAATTTTACGTTTCTGTTGTGGTATGAAAATTAATGGATGGTTTCCATTTTTAAATTATTCACCGCTCTTCTTTTCGAAGTTTGATGATTTTGAAGTGCTTGAACTCTTGTGCCTGAATGGGCAGTAATAGATATAGGCAGTACCGACTGCGACTGCGCCGGTGGTCCAAAATCAGAATGTTACTGCAATAAACACCACCGCAGAAGTTTCATATAAAGTTGGTAAAGGTTCTGTGCACGTTTGGGCAAGGCTGTTGATGTTACAACTGATGCAAGGCGAATGCATGAAAAGTCAGTATCTTCAGCGCTTTTCTCTTCGTAATTTGATGATTTAGTAGTGCATAATAAACACTCTTGTGCCTGAATGGTCTAAAATCCGCAGTAGTAGATGGGTAGACCAACTGCGACTGCACCGGTGATATAAAATCAGAATGTTACGGCATTAAGCACCACAGTAGAAGTTTCTTCTAAATCTGGTCGAGGTTCGCTGCACGTTTGGTGAATGCTGTTGATGTTAAAACTGATGCAGGGTGAACCCATGTAGTCAAAAGTGCTTCCACCGATGTACTAAAGTCTTCTCTTGATTTGTCGTACAACAATGTACTTGCTTTTCACAACAACCCGATACGTAAAGTGTAACAATTGTGAAAATGTATGCAGACTTTGGTTAATGCCCAAATTGATTATGTTCTTGGGCAACAATTACTTATAATTATTTAATCTAGTGTCAACGTCGATTTTGTTAAAACAATTTTATCGACGTTGACGTTACAATTTTTTTTTTTTGCATTCTATCAAGTGGCGCCCGCCCTCCATTCCCTCACGCCACATTGCGTGCTGGCGCTCCTCGTTCAATTCAACGAAGCGTCCACTCATCTCTCGGCCTGTTCGATCGACATTCTTGCACTCCCCACCGGTCAGACAACCGCAAGGATTCTTCCGTTCTCCTGACATGTACCAATGACAGTGGACTAACCTCCTCGAGTGACGCCGTTACACTGACAGTGTCCCGGACCACGTGGTAAGTCCCCTACTGGTTAGTCCCAAAAACCATCGTGCATTCACATTCATACCACTCATTCGTAGTACATGTTATTCGATAATACCTGCGTAGCAACCAAACCTACCAACCTAATGCATTTTGTGTGTATAGCGCATGTTCAGTGTAGTAATATATAAATAAATATAATATAATAAGATAAATAATTAAATGTAATAGATATATACTATAATTAAATGTAATACATAAGATACTTATATACAAAGATAGATAATTAAATATAATAAATAGATAAGTAAATGTAATACATAGATACAATAGATAATTAAATGTAATAAATAGATACCTATATACAAAATAACTAATTAAACATAATAAATAGATAATTAAATGTAATAGATAACATAATTAAATTTAATACATCGATACTTATATACAAAGATAGATAATTAAACATAATACATAGATACTTATCCACACAGCCAGATAATTAAATGTAATAAATACATATATACAAAATAGGCATGATAAAAAAAGTCGCAACGCAATTAAAAAGTAAAAAAAAAGTAATATAAAAAAACGCAACAATGTATAGAGTTGTCGGCATGATTCCCAATGATTTTAATATAATTAAAATTGATTTTATTTACAATAAGTTTGCCATCGGAACGAAGTGAACAATTTTATCACAGAAAGCTGCCAGAGATTCCTAATCATCTAATAACTCACGGAAGACAATATTGGACGCAAAGAATTTACCGTTAACTATTCTATCCTGAGAAACTAAAACTTTTAAACTATCCCTACTCTGAACTCTACCTAAGGCCACATATAGTTGACCGTGACTAAAAACATCAGATCTTAAATCGACACCTACTCGGCCTATGGTCTGTCCCTGGCTCTTATGTATGGTCATAGCATAACATAATTGCAATGGGAACTGACGACGCGTCATCTCGATAGGGCTGTTTGGCTCTATCGGTGATTTGAATAAGATCCGCGGAATAAAGTACTCAGTCCATTCCCCCGGCTTTCGAACTGTGACTAAGCGTGGGGTAGTACGGACAACGATTACTTTACTACCGTTGACCAACCTATCAGCAAAACTTAAATTGCGGATAATCATGCACACACACCCAACCTTCAGGACTAAATCGTGGTCTGGTACCCCCTTCGGTTGCAATTTATTTAAAGAATCCGCGCCTAAAAATATATCGTCAGTATTGTCAGTATTGTCAGAAACTACTTCGTCAATGGAATAAAAATGCAAAACATCACCGGGTAATCTTTCCAAAATGAAAGAATTAATTTCGCGGACGTTACTATTGTGGGTGGTCAAAATGGCTCGATGTGCGCAAACATCAGGTTCGTCTATGACGACATTAGGGAAAACAAAGTCTATGAGTTCATTAAGTTTAGTGACATAAGGTACCGATGTACTCAAGTCTACTAAATTTAATGTACTTCTGTTAATTTTAACCGACTGAATGGGCAAATGATTGGAACCTAATTTCAGAAGGAAATCAGAGAATCCGGGATCGTCTCTACAACGTTGTGATGTTTTGAGAGGGAAAGTTTTGATTCGAGGCCAAATGGGGGAAGACTTTACTGAACAATTAACTATGTCCGAATTAGTTTTGGCATTAATAACCACCGGTGGTATTTGGCGAAAGTCGCCTGCAAAAATTATTATTTTGCCGCCAAAAAGCTTATCTGACTTCATCAGATCTTGAAGAGATCTGTTGAGCAGATTTATGAGAAATTTGTGAGCCATTGGGGCCTCGTCGTAAATAATAATGGCGGCATTACTAATCAACTCGGCCCTTTGCGAACCGTTGGTGATATTCCAGTAGCCATGATCGTCAGCTGGGTTGAGCGGAAACCGGAACATACTATGTGCTGTGGTGCCTCCCGGATAGTTCTGGGCCGCAATACCCGAACTGGCAGTACACAACACGATAGCGTCCAAGTGACCGCGTGCGTGTGCAGTGATTACATTTAATAAGAGCGTTTTCCCTGTTCCGGCAGGGCCGTCTATAAAAATGGCTGTATCATGAGAGTCGCGGAAATTCTGGTCCCGTAAAAGATTCTCGACATATTCGTAAACCGAATTCTGATCGTCCGATAATTTCGGTAACCAATCAGAGACGAAACCCGCTAATTCATTTCGGTCATATTCATACCGTTCCCGGCCTACTTCGGTGGTATCGTCTACTATTTCGGGTAAACCTTGTTCAACAAGAGTCGTCCCGTGCCTACGCATTAACCTATCAATGTAAACTAAACTGAGATTGTACGCGCGGGTTTCGTCATTCGGAAAACGATTTAAGAGATCCTGACTAAGCTCATGTTTAAATTTTTCCCATAGTGCTACTACCCTAATTCCATTAACAGCTAACAATACGAAAAAACTACGCAGGCGCGGTCCGGTCAAAAATGAAGATGCTTCCTGCATAGCTGTTTCGTATTCTGTCTCGTCGTTAGCGATCCCTAAAGCTTTGGCAGCCTCCTGGAAAGTATTACAATTCGGACCTCCAAGACTATACAAGTCCTGATAACTGCGACAAGGCTGTGAAATTAACAGAAGACGCAAATAAAATTGTTCACCTCTGTTTGGCGCGACCCAGAATAAGCGAGCGACCAACTCGCCCCTTTGACGCCTAGTTAGAAATTTACCATTGCTCAATTGATATATCTGTACATTTTTAGTAGTGGGACGTCTACTATGTACGATATACTGCTCGTAAAAATCTAAGTAGGTCAACTGATCGAAATCGTCACCAGGAGGACGGTGGAAATACGTGATGAGATCAGAATCGCGACGAGTAGTCGCAGCCTCCGATTCAGAACCCGGTTTAAAAAATATCGATTGTTGCCCTTCCAAATGAACGGCCAGCTGTTTTACGTTAGGTTCGCGCGCGGTGATATCAAACTCTAAAATGCGCCATGTCGCCTCGCAAGAACCAAGGTAACGTTTGGTGACATACTGCTCGATTTCATTATTCTTATCAGAGTCCGGGATCACCGCTATGCGTGATTCATCCGGACCTTTCGTCATGTATTTAAATAGATATTTTACTATAGCTCGGGCAGAATATACTAATAAATTAATATGACAATCGTATTTCAAAAGAAGGGCGGCATTATACGGAACAACCCACAAATCGTTAATAGTTACATCCCTACCCCGATATTTAATGGTACCCTCGTTAGTGCTATTACGGCGTAAATGAACAAAACCTCTATCATCGCAATAGGTGGTGGTAGTCTCCCGTTTCGGGAAGAACTTTGAACATTTCTGTTTGTCGTGATCCCAGCACGGCAAATCAGTCCTATTGGGAGGTCCACATGGGCCATGTATCATGTGATCAATCACGGCCTTGCGTAGTCTACCACCCGCTTCGGATGGATCGGGAAGGTCTGCCCTCACAAATTGATCAATGTCCGTATTTTGGACAGGACCACCACCCTCAACTCTAAAGCAAATGTGCGCGTGGGGCAGACCGCGTTTTTGAAACTCAATGACATGCATTATGTACACACTATTGCCAAACCACGCACCTGTTCTGATATCTTTTAACAATTGAGTTAACTTTAAATTGAAAACGCGAGCACAAATGAGGGGATTTGGCCTTTGTCCTTGTGGAATAGATTGTTGGATTTCAGGCCATTTTGGGTTGCATGTCATCGTTAAAAAGAAAGATGGGGTACCTGCTCTATTGACTAACGCAATTGCATCCATATATTTAGTTTTCATATAACGTGGACCTCCAGTAAAAGTATTAGGCAAATAAATACGTCCCGGTACAACGCCACCCTCCCCTTGAATAGTTTCGTCAGAATTTACTGTCTCTAAATTACGTTGTAATTCCTGCAACGGTGCAGATCTAATAGCAGTATCAGAGTGATGCTGCATGTTATTAATATAGCGGAGACGTTCCTCCGAAATTCGACAATACATGTCGACTATCCATTCTTCGGATAGTCTGCCCAATTCTGAAAATCTACATTCTGATAGTAACAGGCATCTAATGTATTTATTTTGTGTTAATTTAGAGCCTTTATTATCTACTTTATTCGGTAACCATCCGGGATTACCATGAGGATACAAAAGAGGAAACTGGAAACTCTCATAAAGTGGGTGTAAAATGTCCACAGTATGGGGTTTTCTAGCACCTATCCTCCAAATTACTATAGCCTTGGGTACGAAACGTTCTCGTTCCGTACTTAAAATAGCGGCTACTTCAGCACCGAGTGGTAAGTCACCTAAAATATTACCATGGGAGCGACGCGACGTGGGTTCAAAAATTAAATGAGCTTCCTCAGAAACCTCCCGATGTAACCGTTTAAAGCATTCTATATAGGGATTCACCTCGTGCATATAATGAGTAATGGAACGGACAATGTCAACATTCAAATGTTGACCCCTAGCTAAGCGATCCCTCTCATCGTTATCGTAAATATATAATCCAATAGGATTAGTGGTATCTGTATAAGCTAAATCAAAAACGCGATGGTAAGTACGGCCTTGGATTTTTAAAAAAGAAATGCCAGTGTCTGGGTGATGAAAACCGTGCGATACACCCAAAGCACTAAAGGCAAATAGATTATTATATGCACGGGACCTATCAAGAAAAGATCTATGGGAATAAAAATCTTCGGTTACGGGTTCGAATTCTTGGACGTTATACGCACCATTGCCGCAACACCATTTTACTCTACTTTTTTCTTCATGGAAAAGACGTCCATGACAATGGGGGCATGTTAAGCTATTATTTAAAGAATTTCTAAGGGAAAACAAAGGGACTGACTCTAATTGATCTGAATGCTTTTGGCCAATTAAATTATCGGATCTACGTAGGCTACTGTCTACATTTCTAACGGAATTATAACGCTGTGCAGTAGCTCTACTAATTTCAGTGTGTGTTTGCGTATAACGCCTCACTGACTCCCTATGAACATCCGGATGTTCCTGACTATACCGCGCGACAGCTTTTTGGTGAACATCGGGATGTTTTTGGGAATACTTTTTTGTAGCTTTACGATGTACGGCTGGATTACGAACATTGTATTGCTTCACCGCCTCCTGATGACGTTTCTTTTTTTCATAGTTATGTGCTGGGGACTCTACGTCGATTCTTTCAAGAACAACTGCTGGACGCATCAACAACTTTGGGTCAGAATAATTTATTTCATACCCTTCGGATGTCGTCTTCCGTTTTTTAGGCCGACCACGAACAGTCTTGGTCATGTCTGTCGGTTTTGTCTTTTCGATATCAACAAGCCTATTAAGTACTACAACCGGATCCATTTTTAACTTCGGATCAGAGGGATCCGACTTGGAATTAACTACCCGTTTCTTACTATCGCGGTGGCTCGCGGCGGTAGCCACTTGTTTCCTTTTTGGTGGTCGACCTTTCGGCTTGACGACTTTGGGTAAAGTAGAGGAATCTAATCGTTCAAGAACAACTATTGGTTGCAGTTTTATTAAGGATGAGTCCAGCTCGGTATCAATGTTAACATTCTGAATGTTAACATTAACGCCTTGATCTACGATAGAATGATGCAAAACTCTAAGTTTATTTATTGAATATTCGGCACCATCAGAAGGATGACTACAAAGCAATAAGCCGGCAAGATCTTTAACAGTATTACAGGAAAACAATCGGGCTTTATTAAGCATTCCATCAGGGTTGTGGAGATTTTGCCTATCAACTGCATGACTATTAAATAAATAAAAAATATTATTAAATCTCCAGAACGATACTGTGGAATTATGCCCCGTGAAAAGGTAACTATCGGATTGATCTCGATGAGATCCATCAAAAATTACGTTCGTTAATTGGTTGGAAAGCTCCAAGATCTTTACATGTAAAGATCTCAGAGATCCGGGGAAAAGACCGTTCATTTTCCAGCTGTCTTCCGTGTTAGCAATACGGACTGAAAAATGACCTACACGAAATTCCGATGGCAAGTCCTCCTCAGGAAGTAAAAACGTATGTTGAGCTGGTTTTACGCGTAAATACAACGAATCTCCACTATGTAAAATAGTGTCGATATCTTCGGTGGAAAATATGGCTCTACCTTTAATGACGGAAAAGCTGGACGCACATGCCGACATTGCTACACATTGAGCGTTGTTACCTTTGAAGACGCCACGATCGCCTTGATGGGTCGTGCCTACAAAAAATGTTAGTAAATAATATATTACTAACATGCATTTATTTATTGGTTAATTGGACAATGTCCAACATCATCAACAAAATCAGGAGCAGAGGTCATGCTAGAAGCAAACATTCAACCATTGATCGAAGCCGTCAAACGTATTTTAGTGAGCATATACCTATAAGCTCTGGATACCTAAACAGATTTCAATCGAAAAATTCAAATTCAAAAATATTTATTTGGAACAAAAACGATTTAAAACTAATACAAATAAACGTTAACAGTTGTGATAGTCTAGGACTGTGTTACAACTTTTTTATAAATATTTTAATAAATAATAAAAAATTAATAAATTTTAATGAGGTTAATATGTTCCACTCTTCCTAAACAATGCGTGCATAAAATTATTGTAAATTTTATGTGCAAGCCTAAAAATGTACCGAATCCAGAAAATATAACCAAAAGTTTGCAAGGTGATCCATTCTGCCCTCACGAAATGTAAAGATATATAAGCCTAAAATATTTAGCAAAGCCTTTATTCAAACCAAGGAAAAAAGTACATTCACTTAAAAAATAACACAAACGTCAAACTTAATTAACAGGTCATGCTGTTGTATTGGTAGTGCTTAAAGATAATTATTAGTACCCCATTCAGAAAGCATTAAAATTTAAAAGCAACAATTAAAATTATCTTCCTAAATAATAACATACCTAATCATAAATGAAAAGCAGACATCCTGAGTAGTGGTGATATACCGCACTTCCTTTTAAAGGAAAAGAATTCTTGAAAGTCATATATTAAAATTATAATTATTATGGTATGGTATTCATTTATATCCCTATTAAATTAAATAATAAATAAAGCAAACCTGAAAAGTTAAACAAAATAAAATAAATCTATTACATAATATAGGATATAATTTCTCTAAAATCCAATAATTATTAAAGTAGGTAGTACCAAATTGCATTGAAGTATTCTTTTCTTTCCATTACTTATTAATGATGAACTAATAATAAAAGTAAGAGAGTAGTTTTATGGTATGTATTAATTATGTCACTTGAATTTTAATAAAATGGCATTAATTTTGTATGGTTTGTTTCATGAAATTAAAATTGTATTTGAAGTGGTAAGTACCTACTATGTCAAGTTTCATATAAACAAGACAAGAACTTGAAACTATAAAATTAATGCACCATTTACCTAATTTATTTCAAGATAAAACAAGTGACCTCCCCAAGTATCCAAGTTCTGTAGTTTGACTAATGTACTCATACCTACTACCTATGTTTTAAAATTAATGTTGAATAAAAAATGAATAATATTTCATATTCTTATGTATGTACCTACTTATACTCTGAGGATTATTACATAATATAGGTAAGTGTTATTACTATTATGTGCAAGAATAGTATAGAAAATGTACTATCACATCATTATATGATGTGTAGGCAGTCGCACAATACAATAGTTTAACTAAAAAATAATAATTTAAAATTAGAGATCAATACTTATGGAAGCCATGCCAGGCATTTAAAGAATGTGCATATTTTGTTATATATACTTATACAAGTAACTACTTACTGTGTAGAATTTAATAATTTCTTTGAACCAAAGATTTACTCATTATCCACAGACTATAATGGTGACTTTACTGGCATTGTCTCGAAGAACACTTAGACCTGAGCCAATTCAAAAAAGCTTACTGGGAATTGAACCCAGAACATAGGATTTATCATGGCTGTAAGTGAGAATACTTTTATACAATGAACCTTTATGATTGCAGTAAAAATAAATTTCAGAGCACAAAACCAACCCGATGAATCTTTTTTAAGTTCTGATGGTTGTGACTAATATTATAAATCATTATTTAATGTATCTATCTGTATTTGCTTTCTTTATTGTAATGACTAAAACTGGCCACTTTTATACACAATTAAGTACTGTGTTGGTCACAATAATATTTATAACCCGCAGAGGAGCTTTCATGTTAGTGTAAATAAATAAACCGACAAATGAGATAAACTTCGTTTATATAAAAAATCACAGCTAGACACTTTTTTAAAGAATGTATTATTCACTCACCTTTAAGTAGGTATAATAATCAAGGAAATAACTTTACTTTATAAATGAATTTTTTATAAATCTCATTAAGTACCTACATCCAATGTCTATTTCATAATTTAATGGTATGTTGAAACATAAGTCAGGTAGGTATCTATCTACTATGGTACTTATTTAACATCACTTTACTCATTACAACCTATAAATTTAAACTGAAAACGGAGTTGGTAATACCAATCTCTGACAGCCCAGGTTCATTTTAGTTGCATAGGTACTGAAATGCATTGGCAAACATAATCAAATAGACATAGACCTAATACCTACCTATATTCTATTCTTCTATTCGAAAAAGATCGCTATTAGCCGCTGATAAAACGCCTAAATAGTAAGTACCTACCTACTTTGTTAACTTTGTTTTATGTGTGTTAGGTATGCAATAAAAAGATATCTACCTATCTATTATACCTACTTATATCTAATGCGGCAATCAAAATAGACAATAAATAGGTAGGTACCCAAGAAACATTCTTATTATACCTAAATTGTTATACTTTTAGCAACTTGTGAAAGCTTCCCAAGATTTTTAATATACCTGGGTACCTGATATTTATACGTTTTTACTCAGGAACTAAAAAGATTAGATATTAAAGTACTATGTAAACGTTTTTAAGTTAAGTAGGTAGGTATTAACACTACTAACCTGAAACAATGCAGGAAAATGAAGGGGTGAATGAAGTTGCAGATGCAGCCATTTCGGGATCGAATCTAAAATATAAAAAATCATATTAAAATCCACACAAACGTTAATTTACAACCTGCTATGAAATAGTTAAATCCTATTAGGTACCTATATTGATGAGTATCAATGTAAAATAAGTACCTTGATAGGTATAGGCACCTCTCGAATTAGTTAACCACGTGCATTTTACACAAACAATTGAAAGTGACGCCATTTTCAAATTGGACCAGTGTCAGTGTACCTACTTCTCAGATAACCCCTACACACTTGAATTTGTATTTTAGGCTAAATGACGTTGTCGATTTGATTAAGACAAATGTGAGTGAGGATGTTATTATAATGGGCAACATAGAAAAGTATCTTCGTAAAAAAATAACCACAATGAATGAAAATTTAAAAACTACTATGTACCTACTTGTTATTCAAACCTGTATGTACAGCAACCAGCAGCTAAAATACTTATTAATACTTGGGTTCTCTGAAGATATTAATTGTTTAAGATAGGTAATTACACATTTAGAAAACAAATATTTTAGTCAGATGCCTTGCCTTTCGCCATTATGATGCTAACACAGTCAAAATCCGATGGGATTACATGATCAATAATTATTAGTCTTCTTCTCTAGTATTATCTATGTGTACAAACTACACTAATGCCAAATCATTTACTTCCAACTTATATTAATGAAAATTAACTCACATTGAAAAATTAACTAAAAAGAAGTAGAAAATCTAAAACTCGTACATACCTTGACCGAAGAGAGCAAGACGCAGAATGAAGGGCAATTGGGCGAACACAAAAAACTTCAAAAAAGGCGCGTAGAAAAGCCGTTACATAAGGATGGCGAACAGATTTATTCGTTTATCGATTTAATTAATCGATATGTATTCTAACATAACCATGTTATTAAAAATTAATTTAAAATTATTTTAATAATTATAATATTATTGTAATTTTAATAAGTCTAATATTTTTTATAATAAGGTATATTAGCTCTAAGGAAAATAATTATAATCGGAATAATAAATCTATAATAATGAATCGTGCTGTAATTGTAAGAACACGAGTAACTGCGCTAATTTAAATAAACGTTATAATCATCATCATCAGACCGTGTCAGTCCACTGCTGGACATAGGCCTCTCCTAATGTTCGCCACTTAGGTCGATTTTGGGCTTCTCGCATCCAGCACTTGCCAGCTGTCCTGCGCAAATCGTCATCAATCTCCACTTGGCCTGAGGGCGTCCTACATTACGTTTTCCGATACACAGTCTCCACTCCAGAACTCGTTTACTCCAAAGGTTATCGGTTCTACGACTGATGTGATCAGTCCACTGCCACATCAGGTTACTGATCCGGTGAGCTATGAGCTACGTTAATAAGTAAAAAAAACACATTTTACCACTTAGGAAAAGTCTCTCGCGCAAACTATTCATCTGAGAAAAAAATGATGTTAGAAACCTCAACATCATTTTCAAATACCTATCCATAGATACCCCACACGTATGGGTTTGATGAAAAAAAAATTTGAGTTTCAGTTCCATGTATGGGGAACCCCAAAAATTTTGGATTTTTTTTTCATTTTACTTTAAAATCTTAATGCGGTTAACAGAATACACCTACGTACCAAATTTTAATAATGTAGCTCTTATAGTTTCGGAATAAACTGGCTGTGACATACGGACCGACAGACAGACAGACAGACAGACATGACGAATCTATAAGGGTCCCGATTTTGCCATTTTGGCTACGGAACCCTAAAAAACAACCATTCGCAAGCAAAAGATAGATTCTTCCTTTTCATAAATCTCATATTGTCCAATCGAGTTATTCTGTTGCATTAAAAACCCTCCTAACTACTTTCTTAATTCCTAAAATTATAACCATAATTTATTTAAATCATAATATCAATATCAATTGAAAAAAAAGTGGAAAACAACAAAATATCGATAAATTTTTAATATGATCTAATTTATAACATTCGATTTGCTGCATCTGGCTGCATCCCTATCATAGCGTCCCTAAGTTTTTTTTTTGTAAACGTTGTTGATTTTTAGCCCTGGTTTTTATAAAGCTGCACTCAAATTATTATCATATTAAAATTCAAAATTAAGACAGTTTAGAAAACGTAATTGAACTTTTATTAATAATAAGATGATCTATTTTGTATGAATTGCCACTTAAAATAAAAAAGCACAATAATTATGATAGTCATGCTTCTGACCGTTAACTCTTTTAAATTTTAAAAATATGACTACTCAGCAAAATATTATATTTTGTTTAACAATTTCGAAAAGACTTTTTTCGGCGAAAACATATTATTTTATTTCTTTTAGAAATAATATTAAATTAGAAACAATTACTGCCGTAGAGTAATTTTGGATTGGTTATTGCTGTTTAGCCATTATATAGATATCCATTGCTATTATGTATTACTATTGACAGATGTGTTATGTCAAAACTGTCTACTGTCAGAAAAGTAAAGTTTGTTTTGAATCAACAAAGTTATGTGGAATTGAGGGCTGATTTCAGAAAATTATAAACATACAAATAGAAAATCTTAATTGTGTATTAACAAATAAGTGTTAATAATCTTAAGTATATGTAAGTATGAAGTTCTTTAGTACCTAACATATCTTATTCATAGTTAAGTTTATCTTTATCCTTCTACGGGTTTAAAATTATTTCTATGCCCGTTAGTAAATGTGTCAGAAGAATGAATGTCAAGGGGTGACCCATCATCTTTTCGCTACAAGCCACCCTCACCTGCCCGTGGTGCATCCTGCTGAGTAACAGACGAGGCTCTGGCAACCGATTGATGGCGGTATAACCATAACCAAAGCATAGTTTAAATATCACATACCGTATAGCAACCGTCATCGAAGCGAGAAATTACGCCCTACGATCGCCAACCCGCTTATCCAGGGTCGCGCTCCAGGTATTTGCCCAAAGTGGCGAACAACTGGAGAGACCTGTGTCCAGAGGTGGACTGCAATATGCAAATGATGATTCATGCAAATGTAATAAATCTGTATCACTGTACCATCCTGCTATGAGAATCATAAACTATTTAGATGACAAATTTATAATCATTATCAGCCTATTCAGTCCACTGCTGGACATAGACCTCTCCAGTTGTTCGCCACTTAGGGCAAACATCTGAAGGATATACCCATAATCGCCACGCTAGGCAGGCGGGTTGGCGATCACAGTGGGTAGCTTCTCGCTCTGGTGACATTGCTGCCCATTATCGGTCTGTGGTATTTAGCTACGCCTTCAATTGTGATGGTTATACCGCCACCAGTCGGTTGCCAGCGCCTCGTTTGTTATTCGGCAGGATGCACCACGGGCAGGTGAGGTTGGCTTGGAGCTAAAAGATGATAGGCCGCTCCCTTACATCCCAAGTTTATAATGAACAGAGATAATTATTTTTTATTGTACATTGAAAGTCATTTCAATGGGTACTTACATGAACTGCATAACATATTTTAAAATGACTCCACAAAAGTTGGTGTGAAACTTACTCGGTTAATTCATTTAATAAATATTATATTCATGAATAAACAATATGGTGAAATAACCATATTCTCTACCTCCTTTCTAAATAGGTTCTACTAATAATCGTTTTTCAACAATGATGTATAACTGTGAATAAAGTTGAAATCATCTTACATGTTTTGTTATTATGTACATATTCAGACTAAATTATCCTACACATAAAGAAATTATGATCCTTGTTTAAATTCATTAACTTCATTGACATGAATATTTTTGTTTCAGTTACCTACAAGTTGAGATCCAATAGATATTAGATAAATTACTGGGAAGAAAACTAAATAAAGCAATGATGACACTGTAAGGAAAATGGATGGAAGAAAAAAACAAGTAATATTATGTCACTTTCAAATGAACAGCTCAACAATTTAACAGTTATACTGACTGTGGATGATATAATAACATACAATTTTAATAGCTAATAAAATTTGTCAATATTGAAATTTCTTTCTTTTATTTATGTTATTCTACTTTAGAAATGAAACAGTTTGTTAAACAAACAATTGGCCCGTTGACTCATTGAGACCCTGCTGTGCAAGCAAGGGCTATAAAATATATGACTCTATATGTTTGAACTGAACACCTGAAATAGATAGGTGCCTACTTAAACTCTACAATATAATCTGATTAATAAATTTGAACTCCCAAAATAAAGAGTTGTATTTGATATTTTTAATGAAGCATCTTTGATTAGTCTTAATGACTAATTATAGGTAAAAGTATTAATGAATTATTTTCATCATGTTATCAATGGAAAAAAGTATCTTCTGTCATAATAGGTAAAGTTGTTTTTGGACAGATTAATGTACTGATCCTACCAAACACTGTTGTGCATTACAGAGATAGGTCATCTATAACAAACAAAAATTATAGCATAAAAAAAAAGATGCATTTTGCCATGACTTGATTAATACATTAATATATCATAACTTTAATGTAAAATGTAATTTTACATGAAGAAAACATTTGACCGATCTTCTTAAACATTGTATCGTTTTTAAATTAGTTAGGTCGGCATAGCGTCATCGAATAATTGTATGAATTAAATCACTTAAGTAGGTACCTATACCTTTTTTTTTCCTAGAGGGGAATACGTTAGGCACCTTCATGCCGCCTCCGGGGGGAGTCGGCATGGTGTGTGGGACTCACACCTCCCAAAATAAGAGGGCCTAGGTACCCACTAAACCTCCCTACGTCGCCAGCAAGTTGCAGGGACACGGGTAACGCCGAAGCATACGGCCACATCCCCGCTAAGTAGGTACCTATACCTAACCTAACTTTACGTTCTAAACCATCTGAATGTATATTACCAATTTCTAAACTATTCAATTGAATGTACCTACATAGGTACATCGACCTAGTGGACTGTTCCCAATTAATTTTGTTTGCTACCTACGGGACAGACCCACACTTATTGTAAATTTACCTACATCATAAATTATCTTTAAGAAAAGGGAATCCTTAATTTATTTTCTTTTCTTGGTGATGTAAGTCGACATCATACCTATTTAGTCTAAATATTTAGTCGAAATTCAGATTTTGTTAATGGGATAACTTTTGAAAAATACCCAATAACTGGAGTAAATTTCTACACGATTGTATGGGTAATTTGAAAGCTTCTATCACTTTTTTTCTAAAAGGGTTCTACCCCAAAAATAAGAATGAAGTCGCGTTGCATACCTACTAAATAGTAGGTAAGTATGCAACGGATTTTCCATACATTTAGACTACAGGGTCAAACTTCAGTACAAAATGTATGGGACACGTTGATTTTTCAGCTGCCTTTTTTTTTTTTTCTTCCTGGTAATTTAATGGGGTTATTAGGGGCCTTAATGGAGTTTGTGGACCATTTTTGACAGAACCTCATACTTGTTTTTTTTAATTTCGTGAATTTACGTTTTGGGGTAAATCTCGGAAATTACCCTAAAAATGGGGTAAATTTTTACACCAGTTCATAGATAATT
This sequence comes from Conogethes punctiferalis, assembly GCA_031163375.1. NCBI lineage: Eukaryota > Metazoa > Arthropoda > Insecta > Lepidoptera > Crambidae > Conogethes > Conogethes punctiferalis. The sequence continues at coordinate 4,458,485 of CM062098.1, read as the reverse complement.
AAGAGACCCTCAAAGGAGCCCCCGGACTTTTTATTCTAAGAGGCACCCTTCTGCCCCAAAAGTCACTTTTGCCACATGTTCGTCACATCACTTGTATGGGAAATCGTGATTTTCGAGTTGCCTTTTTTTTTCTTCCTGTTAAATTTTTGGGGTCATTTAGGATCTTAATGGAGTCTGAGAACCATTTTTGATAGGACCTCATACTTTGTTTTCAAGATTTCGCGAATTTACGTTTCGGGGTAAATCTCAGAAATTACCCTAAAAATGGGGTAAAATTTTACACCAGTTCATAGATAATTAGGAGACCTTCAAAAGAGCCCCCGGACTTTTATTTCTCAGACGCACTCTTCTGCCCCAAAAGTCACTTTGAAATTTTCGAAAACCTAACTTTTTTACAAAATGGCCGCCTGTTTATCCGCCATTTTGTTTTTCCAACTTTTGGTACCCAGTAGTCAGTAACAACTATATAACACACTGAATGGCATTCACAGTTTTTTTTCGCGTCATACAAAGTGGGGGACCAGGGCCCCTGGTAGGGACCCCTTTGAAAAAAGTTTGAGCCACCGTCCATCCCAGTGTTGCCAGATGACAGAGATAAAAATAGTCAAATGTCATTTTAATGGGCCCTTTCTCTATGCTCCCGTGAATAATTTTTGCGAAATGTCTTTATTTCTATTTTCGACTTTTTCGGGGCATTTCTCAAAAACTACCAAAATTGCCAGAATTATTTTTTTTCCTGACAATACATAATGACCATACACACATTGCCCTAGTACTTTGCACCCCGCTCAAATGTTGCCATCTACCCAAAAATCCATTTTTTAACTTTCGAAAATGCAATTTTTTCACAAAATGGCCGCCAGCGCGGCCGCCATCTTGAAAGTCTGACGTTTCGGATTTTTCCCATATACTACACTATATATGGCGCCGATTGGTATTTTTACTTTTTTTCTGCCAAGCGTCCTGGCGGCCAGACAGCTCGGCGAAAAAGGCATTGCCAAAAAATTTCTTCTCCCCGCCGTGCCGAGTGTTGCCAGGCCACCAAGATAAAAATGGTCAAATGTCATTCTAATGGACCAAGCCTATGAGCACATGGCAACTTTTTATTTAAAATGTTGGTCCTTCTTCTTTCGACATTTTTGGGCCATATCTCGAAAATTATACAAAAAGTCAAAAATATTTTTATACCTGGCAACACACAATAACCAAACTGATAACCGACCAATACAACGAAATTCCGTAAAATGTTGCCATCACACTGAAAATCCATTTTGAAATTTTCGAAAACCAAACTTTTTTACAAAATGGCCGCCAGCGCCGCCGCCATCTTGGATATCGACTTGGCCGTATTTTTCCTGTATTCTAGACTATATATCGGACCAGAGCCAATATTTACTTTTTTTTTTAATCAAAACCCTGGACCCAGAGAGACTTTGGAAAATGACCACTGCTCAAACACATTTTTGCCCGTCAAAACCAGTGTTGCCAGAATTTCACTTCAAAACTACCATGAGGCCAATACCAGCCGGGGTTGCCATAAAACTGCATACTCGAAAATCAGATACACGTCACACTCTTGCCACTCACATTTGGGGCCCTGTGGCAAAAACTACCATCAATTTGGTAGAAATTAAAAAACCTACCAATAGACTGATAAATTACCTACCAACGCCCTATACAACCCCAATCGATCCAGTGTTGCCAACAGTATGAAAAATCAATTTGAAAAATGCAAAAAAAAATCTTGGGACAAAATGGCCGCCAGCGGCGCCGCCATATTGTTTTTCTATAATCTATGGTCACTGGTCGACACTCGACTATATTTGTGATGGTGATAAAAAAAAAGTTTGCCAATATCTCAACAGACCGCGACACTATGATCACGCAAAGATGGGTCTCGAAACGGTCAAAACCGCATTTTCAATCCAAGATGGCGGCGCCGCCATTTTTTTTTTTTTGACATTTTTTTTTTTTACTCAATGGTGTAACCCACTCTACAGACCCCAAAAATTTGACAGCGATCCGATAGATAATTGAAGAGATACAACTACCACCATGGCCGCCATCTTGGATTTTGAAAAAAAAAACACAAAAAACCTGTTTCGATTGGCGCCCGATCCACAGTCACCCTACATCATTTTCCCATTTTATCCCTCTAAATAACCGAAAAACACCCCTGATCAGTCAGTCAGTCAGTGGTAATCGAGCTTTATATAATATAGATTGTTAATAGGTACAGGTTGAAATTTGAAGTCGATAGTGTATCGAAAATACAAACTAACATTTACTGGAAGTATACACGAATATAATCATAATTTATATAGGTAAATACATGACGGTGACGGATTTTCCGTATTGATAACAGATACCTAATTATGGACATTGAACATGTCATGCAGAGAGCAGATTTGTATTAAATTCCCAATATATACCTACTTATAATATTTCAATTGAGTAGTACCTATACAGATACCTAAGCACTTATTATTCTGCCTGCTGACATAATGAACATTGTTTTACCTTTGAATTTTGAAACGAAAGCCTATTTTTTATTTTATTTTCAACAAGCTTTTGTCACGAACTTGGCTACTTTTTAACCGACTTCGAAAAAAGGAGGAGGTTCTCAATTCGTCTGTATGTATAATATTTTTTTTTATTTTTTTTTTATGTTTGTTCACCGATATTTGCGTCAATTATGGATGGATTTCAAAAATTTTTCGACAGTTCGACAACAACAGTCGCGCGCGTCATACAACAACAGTCTACGTTAGGTACCGAGAGGCTGGCACCGACTTCAAAAATAAGTGATAATTGTAATATTTAAATAATTATGTATTAAAGATAGAATTAGGTAGTTACGTTATTTATCGCTTTTTAGTTTTGGTCGTTTGTGTTTTTCAGTTAATGTTATTGGAGACATAATTTTCACGGAGAAAATAAAAATTAAACTTGAAACAGGTGAATTTAGCGTGCGTGCAAAGTAGTTGAGATTTTATGTTTGATTCATATCTGGGTAAGTAGGAATGAAAAGGTATGTTTCACAGATTAAGGACGGGTTTTAACTGTTTTTTGTTATCAAAATGCCAGACAATAAATAAATAAAAACCCAAGACAGATAGTTAGCGAGATAGGGGTAAAAACACTGATTTTCTTGGAATCAATGTTTATTATCTTTAACCGCGGATTTTTATATTGCATTAGCATGTCAGAATTACTGACTTCGGTCTGATGTTAAGCAAACGACAATCACCACTTTATTGAGCTACAGTATATTTTTGGGTACCTAAAAACACTTTTTTATTTCTTTCTTTCTTTAAAATAAAAGGTCCTTCCTTTTCGCGTCATGCCTAACTAGGCAATAACTATTGCAACATGGATCATTCAGACTATGAAGGCCTGCAGGGGCCCTATTTAAAACATTCGAAAACGATCTTTCGATGGACGGACCGCGTATATCGCCCCATCAATTTGTCCCTCCCAAATTCGTATCAATAGAGTGTTCCTGGCCTCTGGCGGACCTCGTGGAACGATTTGGCTGCAACCAACAAAGTTCACGCCATCGTAAAAATGGTCATAGCACGAAAATTAAAAATATTATGCAAATAAATCACAACATTACGCTCGTTAATTATTACAAATTATTTGCTTATCTTAAATGATAAATAATTTGTATTTTGAATATCAGAAATAACGATAGCATTTACTATTGTGCAAAACACAAACATTTGTTATTTCAATTGTAATAACGTGCTTATTAAAATTTTTGTTTAAGGTTAAATAGCTGTGAAACATTATACACTTGAAACACTTTATTCATACATAGTTTACAATTGAATTCTTATACCTTACCTCTCTGAAACCTCTTTCTTATATTACCGTTAATAAATTGAGTTTTCTGGTGCTCATTTGAATACGGCAGTGCCTCAAGGCTTAATGTTGGGACCCTGCCTTTTTCTCATTTACATTAATAATCTTCCATATTATTTTCGGATATGTTTATGTAAATTTTATGCTGTGAGAACCTTGGGTTTTAAAATTTAGGTAGTCAGTTCAAATCTAGTACTTGTTTGATTTATTAAGAAATTTTGAACAAAATTTGACATGGTCAACCTGAGCACCTTCTTCGTCTTTATTAACTTCTATTTTGTTACATACTTACTTTCTATAATTTCATCAATATTTTTTTAACGTTTACATTATTTGTCCCTAACGGTTAGTTTTTGTCAAATACTTTTTATGATTTCGACGAGATCTCGTGGAGAACGGCTAAGGGAATATCAGGAAATGGACAGTAGCCTTTACATAAAGTACAGATAAAGCCTACTACTATACTGCAATAACCAAACCGCGGACTAGCGTGGTAACTAAGGCAAATCCTCCCGAATGAAAATTGTCATTGGATAAAAGCCTAAGTGCGCGTGAACGTTTGTATTGTCATCATCATCATCAATCATCAACAGCCTAATTTAGTCCACTGCTGGACATAGGCCTCTCCAGATGTTCGCCAATTAGAGCAAACTTCTGGAGGATATACCCATAATCGCCACGCTGGGCAGGCCGGTTGGCGGTTGTATTCTCATGGTGATATTTCTCAAGACATTTTTTGCTTCAGTGAATACGGAGCTTTATAATTTCGTTTCCATCGCGTGCCTTTAAAAGTTGACAGCCTTCGAGAATGCCATGAAACTGCTCTTGTAATGTTAATTACTTTCGGTGACCATTTGATTAGTGATAAGCCTTCCCATTTTACCGGCATAAGGGCGGTAAATTATGGTTTACGTAAATTGTAATTTCCTTGTCCTTGACTTGAGTCAAGGTTAAAAGGTCACCTTACCTGAAGTAAGAATTGTAATTACAGGATAGAACGTAACTAAGTTGAATTTTTATTTCAAGTCAAATTAATTTCCTCCAGTTTTATATTAATTATTAGGAGTTGTAGAGTGTACTACATACCTACGTATGCACACACGCATCTTTCCTCGTATATAAGCAAGTGCATGCACTAATTAAAGTAAAGACCCATTTGATCGAAGTCAGTTCGTATTATTAGACCCAAACCCCCATACATTGCATGGCAATCCTGCATATGCTGCCTTCGGCAGCACTGAGGGGTTCTCGAACCCCACTTTGAGAAACCCTGGCTCATACGTATATCGAACAATATAGTCGAGTAGGCCGGTAATACTATCAAATTAGTGTCTCTTTCCTAGCAAGCGGAGCATGCCTTGTGGCCCAGTGACAGCTAATGCCATGTATTGTGCTGATGACAGGACCGTGACCACGCGCCTTGAAATAGTTGACTTACACAGGCCACGTAGACCGGAACAGGCGCCTTTGTAGCGGTTTTGTTTGCCTAAGCCTCAGTCTGCTCCAGATTGGCATACAAGTAGCATTGGATTACAGACTTTATGTAAATAAATAACCCAAGACATGCCACGCTGGGCCACACAGCGCCATCTAGCCCCAAACTAAGCCGGAGCTTGTACTATGGGTACTAGACAACTGGTAAACTTACTTAGATACATTTTTTTATGTAAATGAATGACAATGACAATGGAAATCAAAAATGCCGAATAGAACAGGCTCGTAGCGTATTTTCGAAACTAAGGATGTTTACATAAAGATACAGGGCCTCTAACACCAAAATCGAAAACGATCGTTCGTTGAACGGATCGCGTACTTTTGCATAATAAATCCCTCCCATTTGTCCTTCCTCTGTGTTCGAATCACGAAATTTGCTTCGTGGTTCGAATTTAACAATAAAATTAATTAAAATCGATTTTGACGAATTTGAGTTCATATATTCGAACACGGGAGGGACAAACGGGAGGGATTTATGGTGCAAAAGTAGGTACGCGATCCGTTCAACGAACGATCGTTTTCGATTTTGGTAGTACGGGCCTATGTTTCCGGTACAGACAAATCTGTGTGGGTCGGTACCGACCGGTGCAAGTATAACATTTATATGTTTACTTATGTGCTCCCTTATATAGAAACAGGTTAAAACTTGTTCGTGCCGACAACCCGGACCGAGCTGTACGGGTTCAAACGTTTGCGGTGAAGGTTGTATTAGTTTATGAAATAAGGACAGATTCACCTGTTTCTTTATGCAAGTTAACCCTGTACTGAAAAATTCTCTGCGACCGATCTTACATCCCAATTGTGGTTTAAGATTTCTCAACTTTTCTCTAAAAAGATTACAATAAACACTTACAGAGAAATTATAATAACAATTTAACAAAGTAAAATGATCTGTAATCGCCACCCACCTGCCCAGCTTGGCGATTATAATATGGGTATATCCTCCAGATGTTTGACCTAAATAGCGAACAACTGGAAAAGCCTATGTCCAGCAGTGGACCGCAATAGGCTGATGATGATGATGAAAGTAAAACAGTTCTCGTGAAGGCACCACAGTGGGTATCTCTCTGGAGTCACTGACCTACTCTAACGGCCGTATTCACAATCGTTACTATGCGTCGCGGGAACGCACAGGTACCCAAAAACGTATAGGATTCTGGGCACTGTGCGTCCGCGCGTCGCATAGTAACGTTTGTGAATACGGCCGTAATGCTACCTGTACCTGTGACTCAAATCGTAACGCTAAGTTTTAATTCTAATGCTGAAGAGAACGAAGTATAGACTGGCTCGATAGCTCAATCCAATCCAATCCATTTGGGATGCACGTGGTGAACATTTTGTGTTTGTTCCTTGTCTGGGTGGACACCTAACTAACTACTAACGAATATGGACATATTCGTATAAAAGTATATATTTGTCGTACCTTCGTTGACCCATTACACAAATGCTCAAGCTAGGTACTTAATTTGTGATCGGAGCAATGTTGGTAGTAGGTAAATGTGATGTTGTCTGACTGGCTCGGTAGTGGCCCCCGCCTTCTGAACCAAGGGTCGTGGGTTCGATTCCCACCCGAGACAAACATTTATGTGATGAACACTTGTGTTTGTTCCGTGTCTGGGTGTTTATATTTGTATTTAAGTATTTATTTGTGGTACCTTCGTTGTTCTGATACCCATAACACAAGCGGTTATAATAATAATAATACATAATATCATTTATTTCTCACCCCAATAATTAGTACAATTAACATAACAATATCTGAAAGTATAAATCATTATTGTGGGAGACTGATCCCTAATCTAAGCCTAGGGCTTGTATTTCAGGTCATCAGGCCCCCCCTTGTCTATCACTTTACTGTTAATGGCAGAATACTGTACAATTCAAAATAATTTTATTTCAATAAGCCAATTAAATCAATTAAATAATAGCAATCATCGCACTATGCTACTTACTTTGGTATTAGAACAATGTATGTGATGTAGTCCGATATTTGTTTATCATTATTTATTTTGTTATAGGTAATCTTTTTTTTATATTTTGTAATTTATAAACAGTAAACTTTATATAGGTAGGTAGTAAACAAAATCAATGGCGATATATTAAAATGTGTATAGATGCCATTGTGGATTCAAGAGCCTATGGTTATTGTACGATCCTCCTTTGACTTTTCAAGCAATTCTAATAGATGCAAAACAGTAATTACTAAACACTGGAGAGTAACGCCCAATTACTGATTGCTTATCATGAGGTCTAGAGAAGATATCATTAGGTCATTTAGCTGCGGTATATATAGGGGACAGCTCAATCCGAGCGAAGATTCGCTACCTACCTCTCTTAAAAAATATTAATTTGATTTAAACAATTTAGTACCTAAGTTAAGGTCTTTTAATTGTCCGATTCGCTACGCAGCTGGAAACTAATTTGTAGTTGTTTACATATAATGACATATATGGTTTACACTCAAATATTTTATTTTAATTGAACTTTTATATCTGAGACAATGCAGACGTGTTTCAAGTGGACAGTTTTAGTGCTATGTTTATTGATAGTTTTCGGTAAGTTTTTTACATTTACACTAATCTTAACTTCCTAACTAATATTATAAAGCTGAAGAGTTTGTTTGTTTGTTTGTTTGAACGCGCTAATCCCAGGAACTACTGGTCCGAATTGAAAAATTATTTTTGTGTTGAACAGACCATTTATCGAGGAAGGCCTTAGGCTATATAACATCACGTTGCAACTATTAAGATCGAAGAAATAATGGAAAATGTAAAAAAAAACGGAGGAAAAATAACTATGCCACGCGGACGAAGTCGCGAGCACAGCTAGTATTATATAGAACAAAGATTAGTATGTATTTTTGCGTGGTGTAAGCTACTTATTACAAGAGTTTTGCTCTTGACTACGATTCACCTGATGGTAAGCGATATTGTAGTCTACAATGCAGCGCGCTCACCCAGCAAAAATCGGTTCACTCTTGCCTTGAACATCGAAAGAATATAACTAACAAAAGCTTGGTTTTTTTTTTCTTAGCTGGCGGAAGGAATTTCAGATGTGACTACAAGTACATCCCAGCCATTCAGGGCTGGCTGAAATTGCATGAAATGCCATCAGATTGGAACGAAGCTCGTCTCAGATGCCATATGGAAGGTAAATCGTATTTAATTATCATTACCATCACTCTGAAACTTATTTTTTTTTATGCAAGAGGCGGCAGACGAGCATGTGTAATGCCTTATGGTAAGCAATCGACACCGCACATGGCCCTTATATCTCCATATCTTTTAGATCCTTAAATAAATAGATATAATTGCATTTCACAGGTGCCGTTCTAGCATCGCCATTGACACACCAAATGAACCAAGAGATGGTTGCGATGGCCAAAAGCCTTAAAGTCAACTGCGCTTTGTTCACTGGTATACATTCAACGTTCTCCAGGGGCGACTTTGCTTCTATAGAAGGTATAATATAACAGAAATATATCAGGTATAGAACGTTAAGTGCGTGTTTTAATCTGATTATAAAATCCTAGTCTGTTTCTGAGTCTTATTTCATTCAGTTTTTGTTTAATTAATATTGTAAATTTACCTATTTCTGTCAAACTTTCGCAAGTTTTTAAGTATCAGTTTGATCGCTTTATATCCTAAGACACTGGAAGGATGCTGGTGCTTATAGCTCGGGTTTACCTTTTTTAAGCACCAGCCGCTATACTGTAGTCTGTAACAATGAAGTTTAAGACGCTACGCCCTGCGATCGCCAGCCCGCCTGCCCAGCCGTGGCGATTATGGGTATATCCTCCAGATGATTGCCCTACGTGGCGAACAACTGGAGAGGCCTATGTCCAGCAGTGGACTGCAATAGGCTGATGATGAATGTTTAAAGCTAATTGTATACAGATGATACTTTCAAATTGTATGTACTTTTGAATAAAATAAACTTTTATCTATACTAATAACTAGCGACCCGAACAGCGTAGTATTATCCACTCAATAGTTAGTATCCACTAAATATAAATGCCTATAGATGTTACTTAGTGATAATATAGCTTTCTAATAAAAAAAGAATTATTAAAATCAGTCCAATACTTTTTTAGTTTATTGGTTACATACAAAAATACAAATCTTTCCTCTTTATAATATTAGTGTAGATAAATCTTTAGAGAAGTCAATTATGTACACGAAATTGGCTATAATAAGCCAAGACAAGACATGTGATTTTGTACTTCTTAATATACCTACATTTAAAGGAAATTTAAAACATTGTAATTTAAAACATAGTATTTCTATAGCTATTTATCTTGTTGGCTGTGTCTGTGGTATCAGAAACTATCTACAACATTGACAACACATTATTACTTGTGGTTATTAAAGACACAACCAATTAACTAATAACTGAATCGATTATTAAAGCAGAAAAACAGTAATAAGAAGAAGTTAATTAATTTTGTTAATGATCACTTCAATACTTATGATTTGGTTTTATTGTGTTACTAATGACTTATTCCGGCTTCGCATTGGTGCAATACTATATTTTATTAACCGACTTCGAAAAAAGGAGGAGGTTCTCAATTCGTCTGTATGTATAATATTTTTTTTTTTTATGTATGTTCACCGATTATACGCATAAACTTTCCTCCTGAATCCCTCTATCTATTAAAAAAATCGCATCAAAATCCGCTGCGTAGTTTTAAAGATACATGTCCTTAGGTTAGACAGAAAAAAGCGACTTTGTTTTATACTAAGTAGTGATGACTAGCTGCAACCCGCGGCTTTACCCGCTTCCCGCTTGAATATCGGTGATCTGAAATGATAATCTTATAATTTATACTTGTAGTCTATGTGTTAATCCGATGTACCTATATACCGGCCCAACCAGGGTAGACAGGGACATGACCATTTTATTTTTTAACGAACCTCAAAAAAGAGGAAGGTCTCAATTCGACTGAAATTTGTTTTATTTTTGTATCTTTATACCTCATGTCTCCGAGAATTGTTAACCGATTTGAATAATTATTTTTTTGTTCAAAACACCAATAGCTGTCGGTTTTTTTTTGTTAAAAATGCTGTTATTTTATATACCTCTGTAATGCTATGTTAAGCTTTTTACTTCTAAAGGAATGAATTGTAGAGAATCTAAAGCCGCAGCCACACATTGGAGATATTTGCACCAACGTAACGTTTTGCGCCCAATGCACCAATGTGTGTTTCGGTACTTTGAAACAATGAAGACATTGAGCGCGTTAGTATTGGGCATTGGACAGTGATTGGACACAAAGTTGAATCCAATGTGTGGCCGCGGCATAACTATTTTTATCACTTGCAGGTGTTCCTCTATCAGCTATTAATCACACGTGGTCTTCAAATGAACCAGACAATTATAAAGGCGAAGAGAATGCTATAGCTATTTTGCCGGATGGGAAGCTGGCAGACGTCAACTCTAAAGACTCTTATCCTTACTTCTGCTATAAGAAGAAAGTCAACCTGGTTATAACCGGTTGTGGAACCACTGATCCTGGTAAGTAAGGCTTTTTTCTTTATTCTGTAGAGAAACTTAGTTTTAGTCCGCTTTAATGTAGACAAGAACATCAAATGCGCCCGGCGGTATGGGGCTTTGAATACTAATGAGGTATCCTAGCCTGCCGGTAGTGGCAACTAAAGTAGGCTTTTGGGGTAGTGGTAGGCAGATAATAATAATATTAAATAACTCAAGACTTGGCACGCTGGGCCACACATCGCGATCTAGTCCCAAATTAAGCCAAAGCTTGTGCTATGGGTACTAGACAATAATACTTACTTAGATAGGTACTTCTTTTTGTAAATAAATACATATTATACATAGTAAACATCAGACTAATACAAACAGACATGTTTCTGAAACAAATGTTTGTAATGTGCGGGAATCGAACTCACGACCCTTAGCTCAGAAGGCAGAGATCACTACTAAAGAGTCATCGATATAGTCGAAGAACAACAGTAAAAGAAAGGCACTCTGAAAAGCAATCATTACCATAATAAACACGATAGAAAATAACACAATTGCTTATCTGTAGATCTCCAGAAAAAGTGACCAAAAAGATTTTTTTTCTCTTCCTTCCAGAATACAACTTAGACACCAGAACTGGCCAATGCTACAAATTCCATCGCGTCCCTCGCACGTGGTCCAGGGCTTACATGAACTGCGCGGCCGAGGGCGCTTACCTGGCTATCATCAACTCAGAGAACGAAGCCACGGTCCTAAGGGAACTCTTCGCTAAGAACCCAGCTTCGATCATGTTCGGGAACTTTGGGAAAGACATCGCTTTTGTTGGGCTACATGATTGGACGGAACATGGGGAATGGAGGACTATTCAGGGTAAGGCGCAATTTGAATGACAGGAACTGAAAAGAGATAGCTAGAGCTAGATTTATTTCACGACAGATTGTTATGGCAATTTTTAAAAAGTATCGGTTATGCCGCTTTACCGTGGGAGTCGAGGTACCGTCCCTACTTGGGTATCCTGACTCCCCTGAGTTTGGCAGCAATGGTGGAGGTTCATGCAGATTCGTGGCAGATGCTGAAGGTCCAAAGGGGTTTCTCAAGAAAAGTTCTACAGGTCGGTGACATCAACGTCATCATAATCAGCCTTTCGCAGTCTTCTGCTGTAGGTATATAGGCCTCTGCAAGTGTTCGCCACTTTGATCAATCTTAGGCTTGCAGCAGATGCCAGCCGTTTTTCGCAGATCGTCGCTCCATCTAGCCTGAGGGTGGTGTATATCCTGAATAATCTTACAAGGCAGCATGACAGTGGCAACCCATCAGAAATTGACATGATTCGTTGCCGCAGCAACATGGGTTCACAAAAGATTGATGTGGTTATTTGTCTGTTGCCGCAACAACTTCAAGTTCTCTATCACTTTCTATCAGGCAATCTGAAGCCACTGCTGTACGTACAGCTCTAAAATAAAATCTTTATTTCCCAGGTCAAACCCTTGAAGAGGCTGGTTACAACAAGTTCTCACCAGGAGAACCCAACAACGCCACCACTGGTGAGTTCTGCGGATCCATCTACCGGAATGCTCTGTTCAACGACGTCTGGTGCGAGAACAGATACGCCTTCATTTGCGAAAAGGAACCGGCGAGTTTGACCTGTGATCATGATGATTAATGTACAAAAGCCGTGGGAATGTCAAGTTTCAAGATACTATGTATATGACAATTGAATTGTAATTCTTTTATTGAAAATCTTTTAGCTATTATATAATAATATATCAAATCATGACGTGTTTTATTTCCATACCGACTTCATCTGGTAGTCATCCCGCCTACTTCTTTTTCTTAAACGATACGATGACAGTCAAGGCGCTTATCATCAAGAGAATATAAGGGTCTCATTCTATTAATCACCTCACCTAAGTGTCGCATCGACCTATGACGGATGTCATCATCATCACCACCCTATTTAATTGCAGTCCACTGCTGGACATAGGCCTCTCCAGTTTGTTCGCCACTTAGGGCAAACATCTGGAGGATATATCCATAATTATCACGCTGGGCAGGCGGGTTGGCGATCGTGGGGCGTAGCTTCTCGCTCTGGAGACGCTGTTGCCCGTCATCGGCCTGTGGTATTTAGCTATGCCTTCAGCTGTCATCTGCATGCAGAAAAAAATAACCATCAACATTTTTCAAATAGCTGTACTTTTGCAATTGTGTAAATATTATTTTATTAATATTATCCAGTACATGCCAAGCCTCGCTGGACCAATGCGGTCTGTTTTGACTTAGTTTATGTATTATATTAGTTCCACCCAACCCTAATTCTGTAAAAACGCACCCTAAACATAAATTAACTTATCTAGTTTACGAGTATAAGGCGTTGATAGTACGTAAAGCTATCTACATGCAAAGCCTTTGTTGCACTAAAATTTCATGCTTAATAAAAGAAGAAACTATTGCAAAGACATTATTGGGTAGATAGATAGATAGATATTCTTTATTGCGCACCATACAATTGACTTAAATCTAGGTATAACAGACACTCGTTGCACAATTTACATTATTGGGTTTATAATTACAATCATATTCCTATTCCTAGTTTCTCCGTTGGTCAAGCCCCAATAATCCAGCATTAAATTATAACATGACAACTACATCATATGAAATGACAGTAGAGCAAAGTGAAAATATACACACGGAGTTGACGAGGGCCGTTCCAAGCGAATGAACGCAAACCTTATATGAAATGTGTAGGAATTGATGGGCTGGAGACGTGCCAACAAGGTCGAAAATCTTCTACAGAAAATCTTATCTTAAAAGGTACGAGTAGATAAGACATTTATTTATTTATTTATAAACTTTGTTGCACAAAATGTTAAAAAAGGCGAACGTAATACTAAAATGCTTTTCAACCAGTCCACCTTTAGAATGTCACCATTCTCCTGCCCTTATCCCGCATTAAATAGGGTCGGTACAACATGTATTTTTCTTCTCCTCTTCTCTATCAGCCGTCATCTACACACTAACACCTTTGACAGGCATATCATTTCTCACACAGTCCATCCATTCTTTTTTCGGTCTGCCTCTTCCTCTGTATCCTTCCGCATTCATACTCAATACTCGTCTCGTTATATACCATTAATCCCAATCCATCTACAAAACATGTAGAAAGCAAATTTGCTATTATATTCTCTCGTATAAGTATACTGACGTGGTGGATTGTTCCCTAATCGTCTTATTACACTTCCTCTGCGATAGGATTATGTTTTTAATTAACATTATACTTAATTAGCTGCACCCTGCGGTATTACCCGCGTTTTATTTATTTTTATGCGAGAGGCGGCAGACGAGCAAGTGTGATGCCTGATGGTAAGCAGTCGACACCGTTATAGTTCACCCGCAATATTTCCCGTTCCCGTAGGGATTTCGGGAATTCCTTTCTTAGTGCACCTCTACGGTACCTAAGCTACGTCCCTTCTAAATGTCAAGTGCCTAAGTTTAGCCGTTTAGGCTGTGCGTTGATATGTCAGTCAGTCAGTTCCTCCTTTTATAATTAGATAAGTGCAAATTTGTCTAATAGACTTACACTACGTTTGCCGAGAAGCGGTATCCACTCCAGAAATTATTTACCCCAGCAATGGTTATCGCTTCAGCAAATTTACCAACAAAATTTCGAATGCGACATTACTCTGCTAATATAATATAGCAATTTCCACATAAACCAATCTGCAGTCGTATTTAATCTACACAAACGCCTACGGGCTTTAATTACGGTGCCCATCAGAAACATTTTACTACTGAAAGGGCTTAAGCGAGGCTTTTAAATATTTTATTGGAGTTTTATCAACCACAGTAAGGCCATCGCTTATTGGTTTCCACTCAGCTTAGATGGAAATAGCTTCGTAATTTATTATTAATCTCTTAACATTTTCCGCTTCAGTTGTTTTGGTATTAATTGGTGTTTTTGAATTGTTAATTTTGCAAGATTTAAGGTTGTTTTCATCAATTATTTATACCGAACGCTTGGCAGTAGGGTTGGTGACCGCAGTAGGTTTTATTTGTAACTAGATAAACGCTGCTGTCGATTTATTATTCCCTAAGTCATCTTCTACGACACCCACAGTATGAGGGAGGGTCCTGTTATCCTGTACCAAATCCAGAAACCACACGCATGCTTTTAAGGTACCTTAAAGTTAGAGATTTGTTCTTGCTTGTAGTGGCAAGCGGCCTGTCTGATGTTAAACAGTAACCGCCACCCATGGACATCAGCAATGTTAGGAACGAGCTCTCTTTATTAACGTCTAGCTGTGGCAGAGGCCCCGCACGCGTGGATATCGGGTTTCAAACATAATGGACTGCATAAATTGGTACCTAAATCTTAGGTTAGACCTCTAGCAATAGATTGGAGAAATCCGCCTTAAATTCCACGCAGTAGTTTTTGCGTGTTCAAACATACAGATAAAACATTTCTCCCGTTTTCCCAACACTTCCCTTCACTGCTCTGATCCTATTGATTGTAACGTGATGAAGATTATACTATAACCTGCCTAAGAGTATGAAGAATAATTGTACCAAGTTTCATTGAAATCCATTCAGTAGTTTTTGTTTCTATAATGAACATACAGACAGACAGACAGACAAAAATTTTACTGATAGCATTTTTGGCATCAGTATCGATCACTAATCACCCTCTGATATATATTTTGAAAATATCTTTCATGTACAGAATTGAACCCTCTAGAGATTTATTATAAGTATAGATAGATATACTTAGATTTATCCATCAGACTTCGGCTCAAGCTAACGAGCCACTAAAAATAACACATCAAAAGCTCACTATATTAGAAATCTATGCTATTAGAAAGTAGTATAACAGTATCAATGTTGAGTATATCTTGACAAATACTGTTGTCATCAAGTTTTTGCACTATTACTTATAATATACGCTATTTCAAATGCATGCTTCAACGGACCATATAATGGTATGGCCACGTTTCCCCAAACAGTAATGTTGAGTTGTACCATCAATAGAATTAAGTACCGTGACTTTTTGTTCGTAATAAAATGAGCCGTTGGCGGGTAAACAAATAATTAAATTTGCGGTTTCGTGATTTGCAAGACACCAGTCTTGCATTGGAGATGCTTGTAGATAAAAAAAAGATATACCTATTAAAAGACCACACTTAGATGTAAGGGACCTATGATCTTTTCGCTCCAAGCCAACCTCTCCTGCCCGTGGTGTATCCTGCCGAATAACAAACGAGGCGATGGTAGCGGTATAACCATCAAAATTGAAGGCGTAGCTAAATACCACAGGCCGATGACGGGCAGCAGCGTCACCGGAGCGAGAAGCTACGCCCTGCGAACGCCAACCCGCCTGCCCAGGGTGGCGATTATGAGTCCTCTATATGTGGAAACATCTTAATTGGAAGAATTTTTCAAATCCGTTCACCATTCTCGGAGTTATGTGGTAACATACAAAAATAAAAGAGTCGAATTGAAAACCTCCCCCCTTTTTTTAAGTCGGTTAAAAATAGTCTTTAGCCTTTTAAATTGCAACAATTTAAAACGCAGTGACATTATTCCCAAATGTACATGTATTTAAGAACTGACTGTTTCCAAACCAATGGCTGTACGTGCTACGGGCGAGAAATATAGACCGACAAAGGTAACATTGAGCTACGAAACAGTATTGTTTTAGTGGAATTTAATTATTACAACTAACATACTCGTAGGACAAATGGTTCTGTATACTAATTGTAATTAAGGAAAACAGAGTAAGCATAGCGTCACCGGAGCGAGAAGCTACGCCCCTGTGATCGCCTACCCGCCTGCCCAGCAGTGGATGGACCAAGGCGTTGATTGAATGTTTTTAACGAGGCTCTGGCAGACAACTGGTGGCGGTACAACCATCATGATTGAAGGTGTAGCTAAATACCACAGGTCGATGACGGGCAGCAACATCATCGGAGTGAGAAGCTACGCCCTGCTGCCAATCTACCCAGCGTGGTGATTATGAATAAAGCTTCCAGATGTTCCAAAGTGGCTAACAACTGGAGAGGCCTATGTCCAGCATTGGACTGAGATAGACTGATGATTTTTTTCATTACAATAAATAACTGACATAACACACCGACTGGTGGCGGTATAGCCATCGCAATTCAAGGCGTAGCTAAATGCCACAGGCCGATGACGGGCAGCAGCGTCACCGGAGTGCGAAGCTACACCCAGCGATCGCCAATCCGCCTGCCAAGCGTGGCGAATATAGGTACATCCTCCAGATGTTTGCCCTAAGTGGCGAGGCCTCTGGAGAGGCCTCTGTCCAGCAGTGGACTGCAATAGGCTGACGATGACAATAAATAAGTGCGATTCGTCTAAAAGGCTTCTTAGCTCTTCGTTTTACAGTCTTTTAAAAAAACGACGTTTCAATCCTGTGCCGGAGAAATGCGCTGGAAAATTGCTGGAACATTTATTTGCACCAAATGGGACAAGATCGGTGATACATTGCATCACGTAAAGAGGGGCAGCCACAGAGGCTTGTTACGAAGAGACAAGATATTTATTTCGGTACTCGGTTGAAAAAATGCACGTATAGTATCCTAATAGTATCCTTTCTTTTTGTAACAGTGGTGGCTGATTCTTTATCGCTTTGTGGTGCCTAACTTTTTGTAGGGCGAATACATTTATTCGTTAAGATAGGTCCATTGACCTATCTTTTTCTCCAACAGAGTTTTGTAGAATTCCATTGATGAGCTGAGCTAAGCCACACCAATCACTCTGCTCGATCCTTGGCTTCTCGCATCCAGCTCCTGACAGTTATCTTGCGCAAATCGTCACACCTGACCTGAGGATATCCTACACTTCATTTGTCTTGACGCGGTCCTCACTTCAGAATAGGTTTCCCCAACGGTTGTCGCATCTGCGACTATAGAAAAATATTAATTGTTTTTGGACATCACAACATAATATACTACTGTGATGTCCAGTATATTACGTATAATACTTATATAGAAATATATTCTGATCAGACACTCAGAACGAGGATATCGAAATGCTCCATTATAAGCTGTAAAGATAAAATTTTAATTACAATGCGAAAGGGTTTTAATTGAAGAATGAATGAATTTTCCTAATAAACACAAACATTATCTATAATTAAAATGATCATACCAAATTATATATAGGTGAATAGCTCAAGGTATTTTACAGGAATTTTACTTGTGTGTTGTGTAGCAGGACTATTTTGCTTTCCAATAAATGACAAGCCACCAAGCTGTTGTTATAAAAAAAATGCGAACATCATTGCCACTTCAGTTTTTAGGTGACAGTAGATAGTAACACAAACATACGAGAAACTCAACCCAAAATAACGTCCATTCTATACCTACCCATTAGCCTCAAACTCCCAAATTACGGTGCAAGAAGTTTCCCCTACATTGTCTCTATATTAACTGCCCAACTGTGGCGTAACATTACGTTTCGTCTGTCAATCAGGTGACATCAGTGCTTTCACTCTCGGTCGATTTGGGCGATACCGCTCGTGACCTGTCTACGTACCAACTTTTCACTTTCACCCGGGTTCTGAGTTGACTACTTAAGCAGTAGCCCGCAAAAGGTCCTGTGGTGTTTTTATGTAATTAATTGATGCAAGTGCGTGGCGAATGTCACGTAAACCAGTCACCATCAGGCAAGTTACTAGACAGTTACCTGTCAGCTGCCACCGCCATGCCCAAGAAAGAACGACCAGGAGGTCATTTGGCTGAGGTATTCTACCTAAAGGGTGAAGGTTCTTCCTCGGACCGGCGGCTCAATAGGGATGATGACTAAAAAATAATTTAATGTCCATCAGATAGATTAATGAAAAATATTTAATACGTATTTTTTATTTTGCCTCTTGTTCAAAAACTTACGAAGATACATTGATTTTAATTATGTCACATGACGTCACGTTAGAGTACAAACACAGATATCTCCAATAGATACCGCACTTAAGATATCGCGCGAGAGGTAATACATACATGAATACATCAGTGCAATGCATACGCAATACGCATGCGCTTAAAGTGCGTCAGTACCACGGTCAGTACTGACCAGAAGTCAGACCCGTGTGTATCGGAGACACTTTTAATAGTTTGTAGAACATAAACGTATGAATCTTAGTATTGAACTCCTTGGCGCCGGAGCTCAAGTTACGATGGAAAATATTTGACAGATGTTAGCTCGCGTTGATGTCTTTTTTCATGATCCCTTTCTTTCATTACCAATTTCACTATTTTTATCCCTTTCTAGCATAGACACGTTTGACAATAGTGTTACAATGTATTACTTTCAAGTATATCGATAATGCAAGATGAGAAAAATTTTAGTGTTTCTACTTTAGATTTCCAAAGTGTCCTGAGAGAACATTAAAATGGACAAATGCCGCACCCTGCTGTTAGAGACATTTACATAGGATAGTTTTCAATGTATGAAGGATAGAAGACGAGTAAATGAAAACTGCTGTGATTACTTCACCTAACCATATTTATAACTATACTCATTTGAATTTTTTTTTTCCCAAGACATGCCACGCTGGGCCACACAGCGCCACCTAGCCCCAAACTAAGCCGAAGCTTGTACTATGGGTACTAGACAACTGATAAACTTACTTAGATACATTTAAATATACTTATAATGTCAAAACGGCAGTTGAAATGTATTATTTAACGTATGTATTTTAGTAAATTGATCATTTTACGGGATCTTACCGTAAAATCATCCGACGAAGGTGAGGTGAACGTTGATTGGTTCAATGGCTCACGTGGCGTTATCCCGGCAACCAATCAGGGAACAGTGTATTAAGTTACGGGTAATAGTGCACCGTTAAATAGTACATTGAGCAACGACTGGCCCATTTGAGGACGATTTTACTTGTGTCAAAATCGTAAATTTTTAAATGACTGTCAGGCTACCTTAAGTTGATTAACTAACTGAAATCCATTGCGTTAAATAATACATTTCCACTACCGTTTGTTATATTCCGAAAGATAATCAACTACCTAGGAAATTGATCAACTTACGATTCTTGCTATTTTCCGGTGACATATATAAACATATATTTATATACATACATAGATAAATATCCAGTATTGCACAAAATACTGAAAAGGTGATACAGACATAATCTAGTCTAATATACCTGATTGGTAATTTTTCGATAAAATTATCGACATTGCACAATACAAATGTACATCACTTGAGAAATGAGTTACGTCCCCCGCACACCCTTCCATACCACCTGAAATTGACTCGCGAAACTCAAAGCAAAATGCCGAACATGCGGTATCTATTGGGGGTAATCTGTGAGTACAAAATATACTCTAACGTGACGTAGTTAGCCCCCACTCCGTAACTTTAATGCGCTATATCTAAGTATTTTCTTGTTATTTCGACAAAACAAAAAATACGGGTCTTATATTTTTTTATTATCTAAGAGACGGACTAATTATTTTCTTCATTTTCATACCTTGTCATCATCCGTATTCGAGCGAAGATTCGCTAAGCCCTACCTCTCTTTTACTTTAGGATACCTAATGTATGGACTAGTTTTTTGTTACTTTTACTTACTACTTTTAATAATAAAGCCCTTTTATTCCGAACCACATTACAAATACAAACAATACAATATAATATTTATTTATAGTATGTCACGCAGTTCGGCGTGCCTCTTGGCATAGGCCTCCTCCAGCTCCCTCCATTGAGCTCGATCCTCCGCGACTCTAGTCCAAAATGGTCCCAGAGTTAGGCGGATATCGTCACTCCATCTACTCTTTGGACGCCCTGGTTTTCTGGTGTTCCCTCTAGGATACCAAAGAGTCACCTGTTGGCTCCACTTGTTTAACCTGCAGCGCAGCATGTGTCCTGTCCAGCTCCATTTTAGGTGTTCTATCCGAGATATGATATCCGTAACTTTAGTCTTTCCTCTGATTTCCTCATTTTGTTTGTATTTGTAATGTGGTTCGGAATAAAAGGGCTTTATTATTACTTACTACTTTTACTTTTGGTGGAATTAGGTATTATCTATTGAAAAAAGATTCTTCTTCGAAAAAAAGGCTTTGTCCTACTAAAGCCAATTGAGTGACTGCACTTGATAAGTTTTTTATCGGCGATCTTGAAATTGACGAATGCCACCGACTTACCGGCATAATAAACAGATTTGTGGGGCCCTGAATCACTGGAAGGCTTCGTTGCTTTCTTTAAATGTATGTTTTGGCATCCTCGTTTGATGGAAAGTGAAGAAGCTCATTGCAGCAACATCATCATCATCATCATCATCATCAGCCTATCGCAGTCAACTGCTGGACATAGGCCTTTAGCAGGCTTTACCCATAATCACCATGCTGGGCATGCGGGTTGGCAATCGCGAGTGTAGCTCCTCGTTCTAGTGACGCTGTTGCCCGACATTGGCTTGTGTATTTAGTTACATCAATCGCGATGGTTAAGCCACCTATCGGTTGCCAGAGCCACGTTTGTTATTCGGCAGGATATCTACACTGCGGGCAGAAGAGGTTGGTTTAGAACGAAAAGATATGTGTATACTCCTTCACATTCCCGATATCATCCTTATCACAGCAATGTCAAATCTACACCTACTTTTTTATTATGAAATAGGCGGCAGACGAGCAACTATGATGCCTCATGGTAAGCAGTCGACACCGCCCATGGACGCCCGCAACTCAAATCGAGTTTTGTGGTCGCTGCCGGCCTTTTAAATACGAATACGCTCGTTTCTTTGTTCGTTGTACCTATGTACACTATCTATGAACATGGTGCAATAAATATATTCTATTCTATTCTTGAAGGTTCCCAAGTCGTAACTGTTCGAAAAGACTGTCGCAGGTAGATGGTTCCACAAAACCGAGGCGCGATGCAAGAAGTTCCTCATAAAGCGCACAGTCGAGGATCGCCAACCATCGAAATGATGAGGATGGGATTGCAATCGCTTACGTGTAGTGCGGTTAAGAAACTCAGCTTAAGAGATGTAGGGCATAGCGCATCTTCGCTCGAATTGAGCTGCCCGTCCGGGGAAAGACCTCCACCCTATAGAATACCGCAGCCAATTGACCTCCGGGGCGTGTTTCCGCCGGTGAGTAGGGTTTCCGGAGCTCTTTGGGATTGGACCGGCATGGCGGTGGCAACTGACAGGTAACTGACCGGTTACTTGCCCGTTGTCACAGCGACTTGGGTTTCTCTTTCGCTTTCCATCACGCGTAGGGAAGCCATTATGTCAAGCTAATATAAAAAATTAAAAAAAGCTGCATGCAGTAAACCAAACGATTCTTCAGAACATTCCCCGTGATAGATGTGGTAGAGAACGAACATGGATGCAACGTCTCTCTGCAATGCCAATGAGTCAATTTTAAGAGCTTTTTTTTTTATATAGTGCCTCGACATCATCGCCTGATGGAAAGCGAAAGAGAAGCCCAAGTCGCTGTGACAACGGGCAAGTAACTGGTCAGTTACCTGTCAGTTGCCACCGCCATGCCGGCCCAACCCTAACCCCCCACGAGCTCCGGAAACCCTACTCACCGGCAGAAACACGACCCAGAGGTCATTTGACTGCGGTATTCTATAGGGTGGAGGTCCTTCCCCGGACGGGCGGCTCAAACCGAGCGAAGATTCGCTATGCCCTACATCTCTTTTTTTACGTTTTATTGATACCGGACATCAGTCTCTCTATACAGCGAACACCGTAAGCTCACGGCTCACGAATCATTTTATACCTCATTCTGCAGCCGACCGCGGCCGGCGCGTGATAAGAATATTATGGCCGAATGGAAATGAGATCTATAGCATAAAACCTTTTATGTGTTCCGTCAACAGTTCCGCTCCAAGATTGAAATACTGTACTTGCTAATGGATTCCATCGAGATGACAGATATAATATACTTTTTCATTATGAATTTTGGTCAGACATTTGGCGTAATGGCCGATTTTGGTGGAAGGTTAAGTATGGAGTAAGTACACCAAGACATGCCACGCTGGGACACACAGCACTGTCTAGCCCCAAACTAAGCCGAAGCTTTTACAATGGGTACTAGACAACTGATAAAATTACTTAGATATTTTTTTGGAAATAAATAAATATTATAAATACATAGAAAACACCCAAACCAATACAAACAGACATATTAATTCACATAAATGTTTGTACTGTGCGGGGATCGAGCCCACGACCCTTGGCTCGGAAGGCAGAGGTGACCAAATGGACCATCAACCCAGTCAAGTAAAGTAAGTAAGAGATATTATAGCGCATAACTTTGTGCGTAAACATAGATATGCACTATGCATATTGCGACATATTCCATTCTAAGCGATTCCTCCAAAAAGATCTTTATCAATTCCATGTTTCTTTCATAGTTTTATCTCAACATCTTCCCATTCAGACATATTTTTCCTCTGCTAAACTCAGCAGATTCTTTAAAGCAACGACAGTGATAAATCGACTGAAACGAAGCGCAAATGAAAAAATAGTTGCTAGTCCAAACCAAGGTTTTCAGCTGAACATAAATCTTAGCGAGGGTTATACTGAAACGTTTAAAAGTCAATACTTAGGTATAGACTTCAGTGCTCATTAAGCGAGGACCTTGACCTCCGACTTGGGGGTCGTTAGTTCAAATCTGGTTTAACAAACGAAATAGGAAAGTTTTTCCGTTTTTTTTTCTATTGGCTTCCTCTCGCCTGATGGAAAGCTGAAAAGGAAGCCCAAGTCGCTCTGGCCACGAACGGGAACGCTCAGTTTCCAGTCAGTCACCATAGCCTAGCCGGCTGGCAAGATGCTTGTTCACGCTTCGTTTAAAGGATCCCATACTATAAGAAGATGGAAACACATTGTGCTGGCAGAGAATTCCATTTTTTTATGGTAGAATTATGTAACAAATTTTAATAAAAATTCCTTTTTCTATAGTAGCACGGCATAATGGCTTCCTTACTGATGGAAAGCATCAGAGAAGCTCCAGTCGCTGCGACAACGGGCAAGTAACCGATCGGTCACCTATCTGAGGAAGTTGACTTGCACAGCCCTGACTGTAAGTTTTAAGTTAGCGCAGCCGCGGGGCACGAGTTAATGTTATTCATGGGAGTGTTTCCTGATCGCTACGACTTGTCCTTCTTCAAACGTGGTCTAAAAAGAACTCTTTCCTCACGGTAGGCAGCGGCTAAGCTGTGCCCCTGGCATTGCAGAGTCTATGAGCGGCGATAACTGTTTAACATCAGATGGGCCGCTTGCTCGTCTGCCACCCATAGCAATAAAAAAGTATTAAGTATTACGTACAAGAAGTTATTGCAATAAATGTTGTTCTATTCTATTTAATGTCAAAGAAAAATGGTACGTTTCCGGGAATATGATACCCTGTTGAAATATTCATTGCCGGTAGAAGCTCGAAGCTCCACAATGCATTTTACTAATACAATTGTAATACTAACGGAGTAATGGAATTCCTTCGGCCTTGGGAGAGTTGTAGGTAGCCCATTTTGTATTTATGAGTGGTCTGTTTGGTTAAAAACATGGCTGTTTATATTCATCATAAATAAATAACCCAAGACATGCCACGCTGGGCCACACAGCGCCACCTAGCCCCAAACTAAGCCGAAGCTTGTACTATGGGTACTAGACAACTGATAAACTTACTTATATACTTTTTTTTTGTAAATAAATACATATTATACATAGATAACACCCAGACCAATACAAACAGACATGTTCATGCACACAAATGTTTGTACTGTGCGGGGATCGAACCCACAACCCTTGGCTCAGAAGGCAGAGGGCACTACCAAATGAGCCACCGAGCCTGTCAAAATCATAGTTCCGTATCATCGATAGATTCTGTTATTATATAAATTACTAAACTCATTGGTAGTATAATAATATTATGTGTTTCCTCCTTCCTTCGACGTGGGATCCTTTAGATGGAGCCTGAAAAAGCATTATGGGCCGCCATGGTAGTGGCAACTGTGGCTGACCGGTTACTTGCCCGTTGTCGCAGCGACTTGGGCTTCTCTTCCGCTTTTTAACCGACTTCGAAAAAGGAGGAGGTTCTCAATTCGTCTGTATGTATAATATTTTTTTTTTTTTTTTTTTTTTTTATGTTTGTTCACCGATATTTCCGTCAATTATGGATGAATTTCAAAAATTTTTCGACAGTTCGACAGAGGACACTTCCGAGGTGGTCCCATTTTCACCAAGTCAGGATCTGATGATGGGATCCTGGAGAAATTGAGGGCAACAACCGAAAATTGTATGCTCATATGGTGTTTTTGTTACGTAATTATATTTTACTCAGGTATATGCTTCCGGGTGTCAACATCTGGTGCTGATGATGAAGCCACAGAACTCCTTAACGGTTAGGAGTTAGGGGACAGTACTGACATTGGTCGATATTAAACTAGGTAGTAGTATGTACTTATGCAGGGCTAATAGGGCAGGTGATTTGGACAAGTGATTTGCTTGATTCTAGATCGCAAAGTCTTCACTTGACTTAAAGCAAAATTTTTCATTCCTAAGTAAAACTCTTAAGGACATTAATTAGCCTTTATTCAAGTTCACAGCACATTAACGCAACTAAAAATAAAGAAATAAAATTATTTTTAAAAAAAAATTAAACCGACTTCGAAAAAAACACAAACACCAAAACTAAAAAGCGATAAATAACGTAAGTAATTCCATCCTTAATACATAATTACTTAAATATTACAATTATCACTTATTTTTGAAGTCGGTGCCAAACAAATAAATATATTGTCGTGTTTGCCGGCCGCGCGCGTCATACAACAAGTCTTCGTTAGGTACCGAGACGCTGGCACCGACTTCAAAAATAAGTGATAATTGTAATATTTAAGTAATTATGTATTAAGGATGGAATTATTTACGTTATTTATCGCTTTTTAGTTTTGGTGTTTGTGTTTTTTTCGAAGTCGGTTTATTATCAGGCCATTTGAAGCCATTATGCCAAGCTGCTATAAAAAATAGAATAGGAATTGATTTTTTTTGCAAAATGTTTTCGTGAAATGTAGGATTTAACACGTTATTTGGGCCTCAAACACGTTTACCTACTATTGTGTCTGATTGATTACACGCACAGTAGTTAAAGGCTTCAAGTATTGTGCTTATGTCTCGTAAATGTTTTAATGATTTATAGCCATCTAAATGGCAATTTATTCCCTAATTACAGCTCTAAATGCAAAAATGTGTGGCGTTTCTATTGACCCGCAAATGGGTTCAATAGAAACGGCATATGGGGTGAATAGAAAAAAATTATAAGTGACTGTAATTAGAAAAATAACAGAAATCGTTTAAGTTTAACTCCTGTATAATATAGTCTATAGAAATATAAAAGTTTTAAAGTAAAACAGTTGAAGGAGAAAGTTAATCTCATGCCGTAAAGGAAGTTGAAGGCGCTGGCGGAGTCCAGGGACGAGTGGAAATTGCTCCACCGACAAGAGCAAAGCTCTTAAATTTAGCAGTAGTATAAATAAAACTGATTCTAAAGAGATATACATGTAAAATAATAATCATTATCATCATCGTAAGCCTATCGCAGTCCACTGCTGGACATAGACAAATAATAAAAAAAATTGACTTTCAGTCCAATATCAAGCATTTCCTCGTTTCTCATTCTCCGAATAAAAAAAACACCATAACCCCGTAATGGGAGCAAGGCGAACACAAAAAAATTCACTCGTTTAAATATTCTTACGGAGAAAGTAGCCCTGACCGGTTTGGAACTAAAGACTCACATATCGAGAAAGTGGTTTAAGCGCGAATTAATCATAATTTGAGTACTGATTCGAATGTGCGAACGGATATCGTCTGATCGTCTGAATCGATTCTGAATTGCGTTTGTTATTGTTGTGTAATTCGACTAGTAAGTAGTCAAACTTAGTACACAGTACACAGTGCTACAAATTCTCACATGTGCTAATTTTTTTTATAGTAGCTCGATATAATGGCTTCTCCACGCCCGATGGAAAACGAAAGGGAAGCCCAAGTCGCTATGAACGGGCGAGTAACTAGTCAGTTACCTGTCAGTTGCCACCGCCATGCCGGCCTAACCCCCCGAGCTTCGAAAACCCTACTCACCGGCAGAAACACGACCCGGAGGTCATTTGGCTGCGGTATTCTTTATAGGGTGGAGATCCTTCTCCGGACGGGCGGCTCAATTCGAGCGTAGATTCGCTATGCCCTACCTCTCTTAAAAATGTGGTACATCATCAAAATGTGGAATCTGTCATGCCAGTATATAAGAATGAAGGAAGAGTCAGGATCTTTCAACTTTTCATCCCTCCCATTTCAACCCCTTACTTGAACTCTGTTATTTTTATCAAATCAAAAGCCTAAAATATAAGCTTCTATCTTCTAGCTCTAAAAATTACGGTACTTCCAGATAACTTTTCCTACCCCTTTTCAAACCCTTAGGTACAAACCCTTTCGCGTTAAAATGTAGCCTGTGTCCTTTTTCTAGGACTCAGGCTATCTGCTTACCGAATTTTATTTTTCTTTTACCTATGTATGAAACTAAAACAGACAGAAAGACAGACATACTTACTTTCGCATTTATGACATTAGTATAGCAGTAAGGATGTAAGTAATAACAAGATCAAACATTCTCCTCTTCAAAAAGTCCACACGCAAACCCATCAAAGTATCTGTTCATCAAATATTCAAATATTCGCCAACAAAAGTTTCATTCTGTAACACAAAACACAAATATTTGTAACCGTTAAAGTGTTTACTGAATAAACATGATAACATAATAAATTCAAAAGTACTGCTCCAAGTTTGTAGCTAACAACAAGCCTGTGTTCCTCATTCGATGCCCTACCCTTCATTTTCAAGAGCTGATCAATACTGATAAGTATGGCTTAGTACATAGTGTGATAACTACCAGTGAGACAGTTGATCTGTGAATTCTGCGATGCAGTGGACAGAACAAAAACTTGCTTTCCAGGATGTGATTTATAGAATCACTAGCAGTGCTCGCGACTTCGTCCGCGTGGCATAGTTATTTTTTCCCCCTTTTTTTACATTTTCCATTATTTCTTCGTTCCTAATAGTTGCAGCGTGATGTTATATAGCCTAAAGCCTTCCTCGATGAATGGTCTATTGAACACAAAAATAATTTTTCAATTCGGACCAGTAGTTCCTGAGATTAGCGCGTTCAAACAAACAAACAAACTCTTCAGCTTTATAATATTAGTTAAGATTGTCATCGGCCTGAAAACGTCCACTGCTGGACATAGGTATGACAAATGTCATTTGGGGGGCAAATTGGCTCAGTTACCATGTTTGGCAGGTGGGTTGATGACCATAGTAGGTTTTATCACAGTCCGGTGATGATGACAAGGCCGCCCTGGCCATCATCGTAGTCATTTAGAAAAAAAAAAAAAAAAAAAAGTAGGTTTTATTCGTAGAATACTCATAATAATGTATTTTTTTTTTGACATGTAATCTCCTGTGCCCTGCTGAAAGAGCAGGACGTGCAGAAGCATCTTATGGGACGGTATGACGTTGGCAACTGATAAGTGACAAAGAAAATAAAATAAAAAGTAATAGGCACATACAAATAAGAATCTATGCCACAGTACTTCATCAATTCTTTCAAGTTAGCCGAGCCTGTATGCAGTCTGTGCGCTTTTGTTGCGCCGAGAATAATTGACAATTTATAGTTACCTACTATTTTCACAGTAATTTATTTACCAGTTTTGGATCATGCTTGAGCATAGCCAAGTTCAATGAAACTATTGATAGTTCCATTGAACTTGGCTACGTAACGAGTGAGAAATAAATTAGAGCAACTGTATCTTTGTTACCCAGACAATATAGTTTACTGTGATCCGTTGCACTGTGTCCAGAGTGAGGTATAATTAATATAGCTAATTTAGCGAACCGACCTCAAGTGTTGGGGAAAAAGCAATTTGCTGTCTTCCACTTTCTTACTTATTTCGTCTTTGTTTTGCCGTTGTCCATTTGTCATCTTTGACAGTTTTGATGGAGCGAAGTCGGCACTTTGGTAGTGAGAACTTAAATGCCGCGGCTACACATTGGATTCAACTTTGCGTCCAATAACTGTCTAATGCCCAATACTAACGCGCTCATGTCTTCATTGTGTCAAAGTATCGATACACACATTGGTGCATTGGGCGCAAAACGTTACGTTGGTGCAAATATCTCCAATGTGTGGAAGTAAAGGTTATCTGGAAGAGATCGCTCACTAGCGATAAGACCGCCTACATTGTACCACAAGACATCTGTTTTACTTTTTTCTGTATTTATTTTGTGTTTTGTGTAATAAAGAATATTGATCTATCTTTAGGGTCTAGTTTTTCACGTGTTTTCGCTTTAGTAGTCGTACTACTTGGGTGTAGACCCAGGACAAACATTTGTGTGATGAACACTTGTGTTTGTCCCGTGTCAGGGTGTTTATTATTTGTGTTTAAGTATTTATTTGTGGTACCTTCGTTTTTCTGATACCTATAACACAAGTGCTTAAGCTACTTACTTTGGGATTAGAGCAATGTATGTGATGTTGTCTGATATTTATTTATTTATAAACACAAAATTACAAATCTCCATAAACTATTGTAGATACATTATTTTTGCTAGGCGATTCGTCAACGGTTTGATGTCTTCACCCTGCTCAATCGTGCCAAGCTAAAAGATCTATGTGACCTCGAACATAACAAATGACTGCTCTCAATCTAAAGTTTCAATAGAGTTCTTGGAACTTTAACATAGGGAAGTCAATTCCAAATCGATTTAATGAAGAAGAAATTATCTATTTGGATTTACAATTTGGATAAATGATTTACTTTAATCAATTTTGATTTATAATTTACGCAAATAGAGAAACTAATACTTAAAATATACTTTCAGCAAGATTTTTGGTATTATTGTAATTAAATCTACTATACTATAAGCAAGATCAGAAATAATATCATTAGTTTTTATGGCCTTCAACTTTGAAAGAGAAAGTCGGCGGGCTAGTTTTTAAAAACTAATTATAATATTCTAAATCTAATCTAAAGCCTAATCTTCTTATGGTCTAATTGTAAAGTTAATTTTTTGTCCTCTTTTCTGTTTGTCTTATCTATTTCAGTCTATAAATAGATATTTAAGAAATATTATATCTATTCACATGATTTGTTTATTTATTTATCTACCTGTACTGCAGGACATATTCACATAGATCTTTTAAGTATTAGCTTGATACTTTTAACTCTCTCTTATTGTCGTCTAATCAACTAGCTGCTGCCTATGCTCCGACTTCCTTTATTGTAGGTACACAGCTGTCCTGTACAAACTATTTTGCTAGCTCAGTTACTCACCCTTTCGTCTTAAGCAGGTGTATTTCAATGGAAGGGAGGTTACACGGTGCTAAACTGAGGCTTTTACCAATGATCTTGCTCAAATAACACAATTTTTGTCAACTTTTCTCACCATTGCTTTGAAATATTTATTTGCTTGCTTTGTTTCTTATTAGCCGTCACAATCTCTTTATCAGTCACATCTTCATTTACGCAGTCCATACACCTTTTCTTCAGATGTTCATTACAGCTTTATCATATCGATCTCATCTCATCCATTCATATAAATTCCAAAATCGATCTTATTTGAGAGCATCGTCATCCCTATTTCAACATTCTCGAAACTTACCAAATTGTGCGACATCGTACGTGTTTTGAACAACACCAATGTTCGTCTGGACTTCTTCAATTTCCACGGTAGAAGTGCTAAATGGTAACATGTTCTCTCTACCTTATCTAAGTTGGTAACGAACCAATTTGTCTTTGAGTATGTTAAAGTTTGGTGTCGTGTGAATGAACAACTTGCAAATTGACTTACCAAGAAGCTAGAAATTCGATTGTCTTCAGCGTATTGACTTGAAGTATATATTCAATTGAACAATTTATGTTGGCACAGGTAGTTTACATATTGAATGGCTTGTTGGCTCTTTGGATTATGATACTAACTATGTATATCTGAGTCAGGTGTCGTGGCGTCGAAACTTATTCGGATGAACATTCGTGTTCTATTGTTAAATGATTTAAGCAAACGTATATATCGTGGAATTAGGCAGATAATAAACTTAATTTTCGGTAGATACCTGAGTGAGGTGATAACGGAAGATCTAAGTCTTTAAATTTAAAAACACTTATAGTATAATATAGGCAGTCTTATTTTTAGGCGATCTATTCCTGACAATCTTTAAGAAGAGAACAGGAACCATGTATCATTATATATGCATAATAAAGATTAAACTAACAAAAATATTCTTCAATTGAGATCGTATTCAAGATATTCTCCAAACGCTTTATACATCTTATAAGCTACCACCAAAATGATAGATAGATAGGTATGTACTCTTTATTGCATAACAAATAATTTACTTCAAGTTTAGGTACAATTGAAGCGGTCTTATCGAAATGAGCGACCTCTTCTGGACAACCTTTGGGTAGGGAATAGCTAGAAAGAAAGGGTGAGATGGAAAGTACACACGATTTTTGAAGGATTTTCAAAAATCAGATAAATAAATGATCCAATTAAACCAAGAAATAAACTAAAGTACTACGAGTATAATTTCTAAAGGAAACTTTCAAGCATTTTACACTCTGTCATGTTACGCCGCTAAAACTTCTATACAGTTCTGCATCTTCAACTGTTCCCGGACCTTAATTGATGCCGAACTATTAATTAAGTTCCCAAGTCAATTAAAGTCGGCACAGTGTAAATGAACTGTCAGTATGGTGTGGGTTTGTGATTACGTCATCAAATACTAGGCAGACTGTGCTTTTATGACATTTAGAATAGAATAGAATATTATCGGGATTTTCCTTAGTAAACGCTATCGCCCGTTTCCCGAAGAAAAATAAACAAACTGTAAGCTTCAAAAAAATTAAACTGTTAGCTTAGATATATTAGATTAGATATATTCTTTATTGCACACCAAACAATTTACATAGAACTAGGTACAGTATAACAGTAGACATTTTGTTGTACAATATAGGCGGCCTTATCGCTATAAGCGATCTCTTTCAGGCAACCTTAGGGTAGAGGATAGTCAAGCAGAGAGGGTGGGGTGGGCCATCAACTAAATCATAATTTATGATAGATAAGAATAGATAATAATACATACATAAATTTAATCAAACCTACATACTAATAATATTTACATACATACTTAATATTTAATTATAAAATATCTGCATACATAACCACTATAAGAGTTAATGTTTCATATTATTTATTTGTACAAAATTTTCAAACACATTATAATATCTACTTTAAAATATATAGCAAGAATGTGAATGGATCTGTTGGAAGGGGAAGACCTAGAAGGACATTCCATGATCAAATAGAAAGTGTCCTATAAAAAAGGTAAAATACTAATTACCCTAAACCGACGAGCATTATGAAGAGATTGATGAATGTGGACGAAGCAAAAGTTGTGTGCCAGGATCGTAGCAAATGGAAGGATCTCTGCCTACCCCTCTGGGAGAAAGGCGTAACATTATGTGTGTATGCCCCGGTAACCTAATTCGCATTTATATACATATTTTTCTAATATGTTGATTTATTTTACTAAGAGTGCCCCATGTAAAACTATTATCAATGGCTTTATCAAATTGCGC
Source organism: Conogethes punctiferalis (assembly GCA_031163375.1). NCBI lineage: Eukaryota > Metazoa > Arthropoda > Insecta > Lepidoptera > Crambidae > Conogethes > Conogethes punctiferalis. The sequence continues at coordinate 4,425,983 of CM062098.1, read as the reverse complement.
TAAAAAGTTATAAGTAAGTAATTTTGTAATTCTTCAGTTTCACAATAACCAAAAATTTATAAATGGACTTTCCACACTGACAATCATTTTCATTCCATTATGACAAGTAAGGGTACTTAGTAGCCTGCTATTCAGGAAATGTCGGTTCATTCGGTTCAGAGCAGGAAACTTGATAAGACTATGATTGCTTATTGACTAATATTGCCTCAACTAAGGGACCGCTTATGATATTAAAGGTTAAGGCATTAAACAACTGTTTGAACTAAGAAGATTCGTGTTTGTTTCGTGTCTGGGTAAATAAAAAGTATGTTGTCACGTTAACCACAAAACGTACCTTTTCAAACTCATATCATCGACGAAATTTGTGTCGACGACAAAATAAAAGTTTATCTTTCAAGGTTTTCCCAGAAGTACGGTAATACTTGGTTCGTTATTTTATTTGGCATATGTACGTGGAATTTGAGATAAAGTAATTTTTCCAAGATGAATGTTACGTGCTTACGTTGTTTGGGGGAGAAATGGAAATTTCTTTATCAAATAAGCTAACGAATGTCTCATTTTTATTGTATAAGTTTTCATTTGCTCAATTCAGTGGTAAGGAATATTAGGTTTTATTTATTGTGGCAAGGATGAGTATCGTAGCTTTGAGCACATTCAAGAGATCACTTTGCTCCTTATTGACATGGGATTCACAAAGCTTAGAGCCTAACTGAATTCGTAACGTAAAAGCATGTCATGACACGTGTCTGTTTCCTCAGAAACCGTTCCCACCTTGTGGAAACTCGGTAACCTGAAGTGCAAGAGATCCAAAGGTGGCCTTGGCTCAGAAGGCAGAGGTCACTACCAAATGGGCCATCGGACCAGTAAAACGATTCCCGTTTCTTATTTCTTCCTCTAGACTCGTCATTCACTGCAATGGAAATCGCTCCTAGTCAATAAGCGATCAGCCACTACTCTCTAATACTATTTTGTTGTGGTCATACAATTCTATACGGCAAGTAATCGGTCGGGTACATTCACCTGCTTACCTCTCAGTGGTATGATTGGATCTCGATAGTAACTCGATAGGTTATCACTCGAGTTTGTTGTTCATAATATGAACTAGCTATGCTATGCTCGGCGTCTCTCTGCGGGATCGGATCCGAAATGAGGTGATCCGGCAGAGAACCAAAGTCACCGTCATAGCTCACCGGATTAGTAAGCTGAAGTGGCAGTGGGCTGGCCACATCAGCCGCAGAACCGATAACCGTTGGGGTAAACGAGTTCTGGAGTGGAGACCGCATATCGGCAAACGTAATGTAGGACGCCCTCAGGCCAGGTGGAGTGGCGATTTGCACAGGACGGCTGGCAAGTGCTCGATGCGAGAAGCCCAAAATCGACCTTAGTGGCGAACATTAGGAGAGGCCTATGTGCAGCAGTGGACTGACATGGGCTGATGATGGTGATGATGACCCCGAATTTAACGCGAGATATTTTCTCAATAATGTAAGTATAAGCTGAGACCGCAACGATCACTCGAACCAACCGTTTAAATAGAAAGGCTCGCCGGACCAATGGTAACGCATCTGCGCGGGCGCACGAAAGAGACAAGTGAACGCCGCACTCCGCGGCATTCACCGTCGCAGTCTCTGCGCGAAAACTCGTGAGCGACGCAAAAAAAAAGTCTACATACACTAGAAATTTTGACGCGCCAACGAAAGTCTGCACATACGCGACATAGAATCCCGGGGCACGGCAAATGTGTTACAAGTAAATTCATTATCGTGTGCCCTAAGTAGTTGTGTGAAGTTTTTTGCCGCTTTTCGGAAGACTAGTGTTGTTTCGGCTTCTTTTTTTCGGTAAAAGTGATATGTAAGTTCGGTTACGTAGAAGGTGCTACAAACTTAGTGGATTTCTCTTTCGATTTGGAATGGATTTTTTTGGTGTGAACCTGTTTTAATATGGATTTTTTGGAAGATTTAACTATGTGAGTACATATGTTTTATTATTATAACTGACTATTGTTGGTAAACTAAGCGAAAGCTGATTACATTAACTGCGCTTGAGAGTTTGTTTGCTGTTTAAGGAAAAGATGATAGCAATGTTCTTATCAACGTGCTACAATTAGAAAGCAACTGTTTCTATCTGAGTTTGTGCATTGAATTTTTAATTAAGACCTCAATTGTATAAATAATCAACGTAAAGATTTTGACCTCAATCCCATTGATTTTTCTTCGTTATCAACTCTTTAGCCTTTTGTTTAGATTTGTAACAAAACGATAGTTTATGTCCTAAACTTGTAAACAAACGAATGTGAACACTTGTAATCACAACAATATTAAATAATGTTTTGATTACAAGTATTCACATTGAGTCAGTTCATGCTTGTTTCAAATCAAATCAAATTTTGATTTGAATTGAATTAAGCATCAAGCTGACGTCACCAATAAGGAAAGTTGTCTAGATGTCCTAAATAACAAGACAAGAAGTTAACACGACTAGGTTACTCTATCAATTTCTATGGAAATTTCACGATATCTAAACTTTTATTGTTACGTTAGGTGTCTTCTTCATGAACTAGTTACATCCTGTGGCCTGCCTACGCTTTCGTTTAATACAGAATGTTTTGTTTACGCTTTGATACATTTTTTTTATTGTTTGACAGTTTTGTTATCTTATTAGATTTAGTTTACAGGTTTTTTTCACTCATTGGCTACACTATATGGTGGAAAATCGTCAAAATGCCACATTTCCTCCGTTCATTCTTCATCCCCGACCTTAGAGAGCTACATCCACGAAGCCATGAGCTCAATCCTGTCAATTTTCACTGGTAGGAACCCCAAAGAATTTGCCCCCAAACCCCAAAGACTTCAGTTATTAAGAATCACTAGCATCATTCGCCCGCCATGCTACCATTTTCTAGAGTAGGCGCCATATGTTTTCTTCTTCTATTCATCTCTGTAATCACAAATACCACATTTGTGATCGCAGATTCATTTCTTTCAATCGTTATAGTCTCATACTCGTACACTTCCATTTTGGGCATGTCATGCGTCACGTAACCCATCCTGATTTTCTTCGAACATTCTCGCCCTCTCCACACATGTTACTTAATTAGTTTACAGTCTTGTAAGTTGTGATGTTTCTCATTAACCCGTGCATTTTTTAATTTCTTCCTATCGGTGTCGTAATATTCTTAAAAAATATTAAGGACTTCTTTAGATTTTGGGCCAGTGGTAGGGTTCACCCGCCATGCTGAGTGACTTCGGTCAAGTTTCAAGGTCAGTCCTTGTATAGCCAGAAGAATCTTACAAGCCACACAAGGCTATGGCAACTGACAAGTTACCAAACAACTTGTCCGTTGCCGCAGCAAATTGGGACTCGCTTTTCATCATGGGAGCTGAGGCAATATAAAACAAAACAACCTATCATCTATTTCATTCACACAAGCCATCTATCTATCTATAGACGATGATGACTTTTTCACCCAGTAACATTCATACAACAAAATTGGTCAAATTTTCCTCGTCTCATAAACCATAGCACATAAAAACCAAACTAACACTTAACAGAAGAAGCGGGTACAGACCATAGCGATGTAAAATTACAGGTTTTCTAAAACACTTGTACCCAATTGAATCGGTATGGGTGATAGTATGCCGGACGCTCTAGTAAACATGCAAAAAATACACACAACACTAATAAATGCGTATTCTTAACTTTAAGGTTGCTAGTATATAAGGTACCTAATAAACACGTTTTCTTTTTTTCTTTAACAATTGTTGTTTAATTTAGGTCGGCTATGTGCAATCTCTATTAGACAACCTTTGGGGAGGGAATAGCAGGATATAAAGCGTAAGGTGGTGTAGTTAATACGATGTAAGAGTAGAAAAAGATAATAATTGGTGACAGATATTTGTAAGTAAACGTACTGTAGGACGCCCTCAAGCAGAGTAACGATTTGAGCAGGATGGCTGGCAAGTGCTGGATGCAAAAAACCTAAGACCGATCAAAGAGGCAGACGGTTGTAGCGGGCTATGTCCAACAGTGGACTGCTAGAGACTGATGATTGTTTTAAAAAGAGGCAATTTAAAGAAACTTCTGAATTATTTCTAAGTAATATTATTTCTAGATGTAAATCTAAATGAATTGATGAATATTTGGACATCATTTCCCTGTGTATGATCTAAGAATAGATTCAAAATATTATGTATTTTATATTAAACAATCTTCAAAAAATTGCTTACAATTTGTCAGCACAAATGAGAAACGATTCTCTTGTCTTCCGAGAACTCATTAATTATAATGAGCAGAACCGACAAGAAACTTGGTAATTACTTATTTTCATCGTCAAAGCCTTCAATTATTTATTATCAATTAATCACGAGAACCACTCTTATACCATTTGTCGATACGATAAATTATAATTATGGTTATGTTATGCTTATCATTATTATACTAATTAATGTAATAATTAAAGAGACTCGGTTCTATAAGTAATTAATGTAAAAATTAAAGAGACTCTGTTTAAACTAAGACTTATCTCGTGGTAGTTTGAAAATAAGACATGAAGACCTAGTTTGATGGACTTTTGAGCTACTAACCAGATCGAAAGCCCGCCTTCCCCAATAAGTGCGCCCCACAAATAGTTAAACGTTGTTTTGACTGTATCAAATAACAATATAGGGTTAAGTTCTAAATTTGTATAATTACGAATGTCTTCTTTCTTTGGCCTCGCCTTTTCCCGTTACGCGGGGTCGGCTTTCCTGGTGCTGAGGCGCCACTTTTTCCGCTGGTGTGCGTCGTCATCTGAAAGCCCCAACTGTTTCATGTCCTTGCGGACGTTCGTCATCCACGTAGTTGGGGGCCTTCCTCTCCCTCTCTCCTTTGTAGCCATGGAAGGGCACTTCTTCACAACATTATCATCTGGTATTCGCTGTATAATTGCGAATGTGAATACTTGTAATCAAAACATTATTTAAATTAAGCATAAAGGTTTGATTTGATTTGAATTAAGCACAAATACCCTTTTAGTCACCCACCTCTTACGACAGGCAGGGATACCTCGCTCAAACCCCCTAGACCAAGGATGTAGGCTCTTATTCAAATGGCACATGACACTAGACACTGGTTTATAGCCAGCTATTAAACGGCTGTACTAATTACGTGTTAATGAGACACAGCACAATTATATCGTCGATGACCGTACCAATTCTCAGGCCGACAATCGTCCGAGCTATATCCTCGTTCACATAAAGTTCAGTTAACTAACGGATTGTGTTTGAAACGAATAATGTCTTTCTTATAGAAATAAAAGAAAGTATTGTGAAGCAACAGTATCACTCGTGGCTATTTGCAGAATAGGCTATTATGGCTAAAAATTGTAATTAGTCCGTCTTTTAGTTTATTCAAAAATATAAGCAGGGGCTTAAAATAAAAAAGGGTTTTTATTTGTAAATTAGACTAAAATTACAAAGTTATAGCTCGTTGAAATTACGCGTGACGTCACTTGGTGAGGCATTTTTACGGGAGCGAGTGATGTCAAAGACTCCCACTCCTAACTTTTGTTGACTTGTATCTTTGCAATTGTTTATTTTAATAAAAAAAGTAAAAATACGTGTCTTTTATTTTTGAATAAGCTAAAAGACGGACTAATTACAATTTTTAGCCATAATAGCCTATTGAACTCGTGTTAGAGATGTTGTCATAACAATAGAACGACAGAAGTGGAGATAGGCGGAACACATAGCCGGAAGCAAAATGGACCAGGAGATTACTGGAATGGCGACCGTGGGAAAATCAACGCGGTAGAGGCCGTCCCCCTATCTTCTTCTCGAGTCAATGACAAAATGACTATATGTTGTGAGACCAAAGCTCTGAGACGCGGATAGCTTCATCACTGGCGGTCAGCAAGTCCTCCTATGAGATGGGTCGATGAAATAACCAAGACGGCTGGACCGAATTGGATGAGTGAAGACGGACAAGTGAAGGGCTGGGATGATAGATGATGATGATTTATGAGATGTAAATCAACAACTTATCATCTTTTCGTTCGAAGCCACAGTCTACAGTATAGGGTCCTTCAAAAAGGTTATGAAGAGGTTTTCAAAGGGTCGGCAACGCACGTGTGATACCCCTGGTGTTGCAGGTGTCCATAGGCTGCGGTAACCGCTTAACATCAAGCGGGCCGTAAGCTTGTTTGCCATCCTAATGGTATAAAAAACCCACACCTGCCCGTGGTGCATCAAGGATGGATTTTCAAGGCGAGAAAGAAATTGGTTTTTGTCAATGCTGTCTTGCATGTACGTACCCGGGTGTGACTGGCGAAGCCAAACTTAGTCTTGAATAAACGATCACAGTCCGCGCAATAGAGCTGCCCCATGGAATTACAGGTGTAGACATAAGTTGGCTTCATAGGCATAGACGTAGGTTGGGCGGTTCTTCGATCGGATCGGGCTGAAATTTCGCATGCAGGTAGATGTTATGACGTAGGCATCCGCTAAGAAAGAATTTTGATCAATTCTACCCCCAAGAGGATAAAACTCCATTCCACGCGGACGAAGTCGCTGGCACAGCTATGTTTATATAAAATTAATCTAAACATGAGAGCTATTTCTCAACCAAAATTCTATGTTGTTAATTAAAAATTTTCTCCTAAGTTTGTAGGTTATTTTATTATGTATAAGGCATTTGACTGACGTCCCAAAAATGTATGCCGAAAAAGAATGAGCGCTTAACGGTATTAATTTGTGCCGCTTAAATTTTGAATATGAAATAAGATATTTACGAAACTATTCGTTTCCAAGTTTGGTAGAAAGAAAGCACGAGCCATTACATAGAAACATTTATTTGTTTATTGCACAAAATAAGATAGGTACCTAGAAACATTTTTTTCCTTTCTTCAAAATGGTACGAAACGCGAACTTAATGCTTACTTAATGCAAACTTTCAGGTCATACAGAGAGCAGATTTACATTTAAAGTACGTATAGTATAGTACCTATCTCTGTACGGCACGTCTTTCTTTAAACGTGGTTTAAAGAGATACATTGAATATTGTTCCAAAAAAATATTTTGGGCATAAAACCAACAGTAATAGAGCATGATAGGGTTAAAAAATATCTGTCTGCTAACTTAATATATAAAACTCAAAGGTATACTCGTAGTTTATGTGTAGTGATCTATCAACGCACATCCCAAACCACAGGATGTATCGGGTTGAAATTTAGCACACAGGTAGATGTTATGGCGTAGGCATCCGCTAAGAAAGGATTTTGATCAATTCTACCCTCAAAGGGATAAACTAGGGGATGAAACTCTATTCCACGCGAAAAATGTCGCGAGCACAGCTAGTAGGTCTATATGCAACAATATCTATAGGTATGCAACAATCAAAAATCAAAGTTGTGTGTGCTATTGCCATACCGACCTACTGTCTTTCTTAAATCTGTTTAATACACAATAAATGTTTTCCAACGAATATTCTCTTTATAAAACTATTCACATTATGACGAAACATTTTGATATTACTTTCTTAATATCTACCTAAAGGCATCCTTTATGCTACATTGAAATAACTGGAAAAGTTTTAATAAAAACCAAGACTACAATATGTCTTAACATTATTTTATTTAGTTTGAATATTTTCTGAAAGCTGGCTGGCATGTAGGTGGCAACTGACAGGTGACTGGTTTGGTTGCAGGTTGCAGGCCCGTTGTAGCACCGACTTGGGCTTCTCTCTCTACTCTCGCTTTCCATCCAGGAGCTATAAAAAATAAAATATAAGGAAGCGACATGCCAGTAAAGTACGATAGGAATGAAATGTAAAGGAGCGACCATTTATCTTTCGCTCCAAGCCACCCTCACCTGCCCGTGGTGCATCCTGCTGATTAACAGACGAGGCTCTGGCAACCAATTAGTGGCGGTATAACCATCACGATTGAAGGTATAGCTAAATGCCACAGGCCGATGACGGGCAGCAGCGTCACCGGAGCAAGAATTTACGCTGTGCGGAACCGCCTGCCCAGTGTGGTCCTTATGGGTAAACCTTCCAGGTGTTTGCCCTAAGTGACGAGCAACTAAAGTGACCTATGTCCAGCAGTGGACTGCGATAGGCTGATGATAATGTTATTTCTAATGCTAATAAAACAAGTACTTATAGTGAATAAGAGAGGTAGGGCATACCGAATCTTCGCTCGAATTGAGCTGCCCGTCCGGGGAAGGACCTCCACCCTATAGAATACCGCAGCCAAATGACGTTTCTGCCGGTGAGTAGGATTTTCGGAGCTCGGCTTAGGGTTGGGCCGGCATGGCGGTGGCAACGGACAGGTGACTGACCAGTAACTTGCCCGCTGTCACAACGACGTGGGCTACTCTTGATTTCCATCAAGCGAAGGGAAGCCATCGTGCTACTATAAATAAAAAAAAAACTACGCTTGTCTGACGTCAGCATAGCAGGTAATCAAGCGTATCGAGTCTCATACGGCGATACAAGTCGATAATAATGTTTGTATCGTCCACAGGCAACTTTTCTCATAAAGTCTGTTTGTTCACGGTAAATAACGCGGGTAATCCGTCTCAGTATAAGTTGTGGACTGTCCTGAGTATAACTCTTTTGGAAGAAAGAAAGAAATATGTATGTTACTCTTCGAGATTGAAATGGAAATAATTCTAAAAGTGAAGACAGTTTATTCTATTTTGTATTTATTTATTTCATCTTTATTACGGAATGATAATAGTGTACCTACTAAATACTTAATGCTATTAATTGGGTTAAGCATAAACAAGTTTTTTTTAAATAGTAGCTCGACATAATGGCTTCCCTACACCTGATGGAAAGCGAAAGCGAAGCCCAAGTCACTGTGACAACGGGCAAGTAACTGGTCACTTACCTGTCAGTTGCCCCCGCTATTCTAGCCCAACCCTAACTCCCCACGAGCTCCGGAAACCATAATCACTGGCAGAAACACGACCCGGAGCACAGATTAATAAGTAACCCCGGAGGTAATTTGGCTGTGATATTCTACAGGGTGGAGGTCCTTCTCAGAGCGGCAGTTTAAGATAGGTAGGGGATAGCGAATCTTCGCTATCCCCTACCTATCTTAAACTTCGTCTCTATTTATGGCTACTTAAATACACAAACACATACACACACACACATACAGACACTCACACATAAAGGCATACACTGCTTGTGTCTCAACATGCAGGCCACCCTGAAAAAAATTATATGTATATTAAAGTTTCTACTCAAATCTTCAATCTGTAATGTCATCGTACTCCCGAGAAGTTTATTCCCAAAAGTTTGCTAATGAACGCAGCTATAACTAACCGATGCGGGCAAACTAAAATTGAATCATGACCAGCTAATTTAACTTTAATTCCCATTGTTACTTGACTAATTTGATTACAACTAATAAACGCAACGGGTCGGGAACCACATTGATTTGAAACTTTATAATTTGACTATTTCTAAAGAACGAATTTTGAATTTCTTGTATCATTAAGCTAGTATTTCATTAAGTCGATTTTATTGTTCTTCTCGAGGCAATGACAAAACGGTGTCGGGGAATCTGTCTATAAATAGACTATTGTCTTTATAAAAGAAGAATTAATTATCTAATGAAATAAATAAATAGCCCAAATCTTGCCAGGCTGAGCCACACAGCGTCGTCTAGCTCAAACTAAGCCGAAGTACTATGGGTACTAGACAACTGATAAACTCACTTAGATACTATGCGGTAAATAAACCTATGTTATTTATTAAACACCCAGACCAATACAAACAGACATGTTCATGAACACAAATATGTGTAGGTACTATGCGGGAATCGAACCAACAAGGAATCAGAGCCAGTCGAAATTAAAAGAAAAATAATATAAAATACCTAGCAGCATATACAAAACAGTTGGCTTAATTTTTTGCATTTTCCCAGTATTCGCTATATTAATTTTCACATTATTTATTATCTGTCTAAAGTGCATCAAAATAACGTACAATGTACAGGCTGTTTATTTTTGTTACATTATCACTATTTTGTGTAGCGCAGTCGGATAAAAATCTGTTACATATTACGAGTATTTGTTGGTCACTTAAAGGTTATCTGATCTCCCTCCATTAGTACGAGTATCTGAATGTCAGTATTATATTTTGGGTAGACATACACATTTTCTTAACGCAATGCAAACGTGGAAGCTATTTACTTTGGAACCCAAGCAGTGTCATTATAAAAATTACATAAAAATGTTTTGTCACATAAAATGCGCTATTTTAATACGAATATTTTTTAAAATTAATTCTAAGAAATCGTATTTTCCGTATTCGGCCGTAACCTGATGTTAAGTGACGATTGTGATCTAGGATAGAGCACGCTTACTTAGATAAAGCCTGTTAACTCTAGCCTAAAGAGAGGTAGAGCAAAGCGAATCTTCGCTCGAATTGAGCTGCCCGTCCGGGGAAGGACCTCCACCCTATAGAATACCGCAGCCAAATGACCTCCGGGTCGTGTTTCTGCTGGTAAGTAGGGTCTCCGGAGCTCGTGGGGGGTTAGGGTTGGGCCGGCATGGCAGTGGCAACTGACAGGTAACTAACCAGTTACTTGCCAGTTGTCACAGCGACTTGGGCTTCTCTTTCGCTTTCCATCAGGCGTAGGGAAGCCATTATGCCCAGCTATTATAAAAAAAAGCCTTAAAAATTTATTCTAATGATTTGCTTATTTTAATTCATCAGCCTTGAGACTTCCACTGCTGGATATAGGCTCAATGACCATTTGTCATTTAGGAAGACTTGCTTTAGTCACCACGCTTTGGCAGGCGGGTTGGTGACCGCAGAACATTTTATTTGCACCCAGGTGAACGCTTCTGCACTTTTCCTCCATAATCCCTTAGTGATCTTATAATATTTAGAGTGCTAAGTAGCTAATTAGAATTAGTCTAGACATATTGTATCATTACCTATTTATATACTTCATTATTACCCTTAGATTGTAGGTCGCCTCATTATTTGAAGATCCTGCCCTTACAAATGGCCCAGAGGGAAATTCAAATCTTAATTAGGGCTCCTCTAACCAAGATATTAAATATGAGCGAGTATTGACTAGACTCGCGTGGGTGATATAAGACTTTGGAGGTCGCCGGTAAGTATTGAAACATTAATTATAAATGTTAAGATATTTGGGAAATTGTTATTACGTCTGTTCGTTTATGTAAGCAATTAATATTCTATTGTGTCTGAAATACTCGTAATTAAGGAGTTCGTACAAGCTATGTTGTTTATTGTGAAGCCTATTAAATAACTCATTATAAGTAAATAATTAATACGTAGGTTACCTACTCTTCTGACTGAATTTCGATCCTTCTCTAAGGAGACTATTCAAGTAAGGAGGTGATATTAAAACGTACAAGTCTGATAAGCAATTTTGAAACATAGCAAGGGACATGACGAAATTTAATTGGAGCCGAAATCCATCGCGCATCGGTTTTCTGGAACCAACTCTCTGCGTCAGTATTTCCGAACAGCTACGACATGGGGGCCTTCAAGAAACGCGTGTACTCCTATTTAAAAGGCCGGCAGCGACCCCAGAACTCGATTTGAGTTGCGGGTGTCCATGGGCGGCGTCGACTGCTTACCATCAGGCATGACATTTGCTCGTCTGCCGCCTCTTGAATAAAAAAAAACCGTCTACGCTACTTCGAGAGCATGCCGCAACTGAACTATGAAATTTACGTTGACACTAATTAGCTTTCAATCTGTGACATAATATCATCATCATCATCAGCCTATTGCAGTCCACTGCTGGACATAGGCCTCTCCAGTTGTTCGCCACCTAAGGCAAACTTCTGGAGAAACTTCTGAACACTATTCGTGACATATCATTGGATTTCAAATAAATTAAATATCCAACATTAATATCTAATCAGGGCAAACATAATATGTGCGTTCTTAACTCTCATAATTAGACGGGACGAGTCGAACACGACCGGAGAGAGATCAGTTCAAACTACCTAGCTAAATGGTCACTGTGGTTCTATGCTGTCCCAAAGCTGGACAAAGGTATCCCCCAAACTTTTACCCAGCTCTCAGCCTAAAGCCAGAGCCTGTCACTCTTCTGATTAATGGACCAGACCACCATCTTTCGTTACCTCATCCTTTTCTAGGTGGGCCGCGTACATTCGGAATTCCGGATCGGAATTCCGAATTGAAATTCAGATTTGCAGAACTAATGTTCTACTTGCATACAAAGCGCTACTGCATTTTATATGTAAGTAGAGCATTATTAGGTTTTCCCCTAAGGCGATAGCCGTCTTCTGGTGCCCATTGTTGATCCTGGCCCATCTCTCCTCCTTCATCCTGCACACATGGCTTGCGCAATCCCATTTGAGATTGTACTAAACTGAGTTTGTATCTAAGAGAACAAAGGTAGAGTGATGTTTCAAAAAACAGATTGAAACAATCCGGATTTTCAAATTTGAATTACGATTGCAAACACCAGAGATTTCTCGCAATAACTCCCCCTTATTTTACGCTGAAGGAATAAAACGAATTCGCCAATATAAATTACAACCTTACCGTCCGGATAGCGCGAGAAAATCCGGAATACGGACAGTATGCAAAGCCTCGTCCGGACACTTCACTCCCGTGCGAATAATGGTAGAAATATGTTAATTCTACGGAAAACAGTAAATTCTGTGAATGCAAAAAGCTGATTATCATTCAAAAATGTACCTTACGACCGTTGACTTAAGAAACGAATACATCATGTACATTTGCAAGTTCAAAAGCAAAAGTTGAAAAGAACATTCCAAAAGCAACTCTACTGCATTGACTTAAGAATCATCTGATCTTCTGTTCTAAATACAAGGATACATAGGATTTGCTTGTGCATTTTAGTGGTATCCTTAATTTGAATTTTCTCAGTAGGTACTTCAATTGAGAAGGATCTCTTTAAAACAATAAAACTTGATTTGAAGAAACACAAATTCTTGTTGTTATTGATGATAATATGACTGGCTTCTCAATTGCCCTGCATTTTAAACCAAGGGTCGTGGGTTCGTTCCCCACCCGTAACAAACTTTCGTGTCATGAATTTGTGTTTGGTCCGTGTCTGAGTGTTTATATTTGTACTAGCTGTGCACGCGACTTCATCCGCGTGGAATAGTTATTTTTTCTCCGTTTTTTATACATTTTCCATCATTTCTTCGCTCCTAATAGTTGCAACGTGATGTTATATAGCCTAAAGCCTTCCTCGATAAATGGTCTATTAAACACAAAAAGAATTTTTCAATTCGGACCAGTAGTTCCTGAGATTAGCGCGTTCAAACAAACAAACAAACAAACTCTTCAGCTTTATAATATTAGTTAAGATAATATAATAATAAAATATAGTTAAGATTTAAATTAATTTGTTGTTCTGATACTCATAATACAAGTTTAGTGTTAAACTACAAACTTCGAAATCGGAGCAATGTATGTGATGTTGTCTGATTTACTTATTATGTTAACCATTCCCAAACATCACAGAAAACCCGATAAAAATATAAGAAAAATATTCAAAACCTCAATTTCACCCAATACATTTCCATTCAAATCCGCTAAACATTGATTTTCACGTCTTAGCGAGAACAGTTATTGTAAAACGAGAAAGGTTTGGCATAGCAATATACTGATATATTCACGGTAACTTCATTGTTATGGCAACCCAAGACGGGATAAAGCGTACAATAAAATGGCGTAACGTGTTTATGTGAGAATTGTTCTGTCTCTCAGTGTTAGTATTATGTTTAAGAATAAATTCGTGGTAGAGATTTTCTACGATGTAACGATAATCTTCTTCAAAACGTTGAGACAAGCTGTCAAACTAAAACGATATGAAACGTTTGGCAAAAGCGATTGTATGGTACAGTGTGGCCTGTGCCACACTCACTAAAGATTAAGATAAAGATATTTATTTCACAACAAACAGAGTACATGAGATGTCAGGTTAAAATTACGTTCGTCCATTAAGCCAAATAGTGGCATGTGAAATCAAATGTTAATTACATGTTGTTATGAATGCATGCATACTAAGCTAAGTTATATATTATTACATTGACTTTGTTCATTCAAATAATCCGTTAGTTTATAGTAAGCCTTATTTATAAGCCAGACTTTCAAATGCTTTTTAAATTGTCGTATCGGTAAACATTTTATATCAATTGGCAATTTATTGGCAGTATATTTTTATTGGCACTTAATATACTGTGTTTATTTTACCTTACCTAAAATACCACAAAAGCCTATTTCTTGATTTTTGAAACAATAAGAAACAAGGCACAGTTCATTGGCACTGACGCATCGTTCGCGACATGAGTGTTAACGCTGTCACCACCTGCACGGCGATTGTAGGTTGTGTGACCATGATGCTCGGTCAGCCCGGGTATGTCTTCAGTGTTAGCGTGGATAAAAGTTTTATTTAATTAGATTTATAGATCAACTAGCGATCTGCCCTCGGACCTTATGAAACTATGATAACAACCTATGATAACCAAAATAATTATGAAATAGACTAGATAATATAAAATTACCACTACTATATAACTAGGACATGACATAACATTGAAAAGTGTTAAAACAATTTTCACGAATCAACTGACTCGCTAATCAAATTAAATCAAAAATCTCTGTATTCATACAGGCTTAAGACAAGCACTTGTAAATCGACAATATTGAATGCAGTAAATTAAAAGGAATTGAACTACCACAGGATTCGGAAAGCAGCTTCTATCGAGAAGAACCGGCAGGAAACTCGACAGTTACTCTTTTCAATGCCAAATTTTCTTACAATATTTCGTGACCGAAGTCGAATGCACAGCTCCGCATTTCGCGACCGGTTCTGTTAGTACGCCGGCCGCCTACTAATTGGTCTAAGACTCGCTACCACCAGTTTAGCTTCACAACAACAGTTACTTAGCTTCACAAAAGCAATATCCACCCTAGAACTCGTTTACCACAACGGTTGTCGAATCTGCGGCTAATATAGCCAGCCATTTCAGCTTACTACTCCGGTGAGCTATGTCGATGACTTCAGTGTGCCTAGCACGAACATTTTCGAAAAAGTATGCGTAACGTTTCCGTAAACATTTGTATGAAACTTGGTACAGCGCCCCTATCGTGCGTAAGAGGTTTACGTACGTTAACGTAGTGAAAATTATCGCCCTGTTTACGGTTACGTTACGCATACTTTTTCGAAAGTGTTCGTGCTAGGCACACAGTTCTCTGTCGGATAACCTCGTTTCAGGTCCGATCCCGCATAAACAAAAACAGGCCTTTCCATAGCGCTCGCAACTTTTAACTTGTGGACCACCCGTACCATAAATCTGATTATAATAAAACTCAAAGGACTGACATTGTGATTTATCAACGCACAGCTCAAACCACTTAACGGATCGCACTGAAATTTGGCATTCAGTTAGATGCTATGACCAGGTATCCGCTAAGAAAGGATTTTGAGAAATTCTACCACCAAGTGGATAAAGTAGGGGTTGAAACTCTATTGCACGCGGACGAAGTAGCGGGCACAGCTATAAATCGCTTTCCGCTATCACTGAGCGCACCCTTCGTCCGCATTTCGCGACCTGTTCTGTTAGTCCGCCGGTCGCCTACTAATTGGTCGCTCGTTGCCGCCAGTTTAGCTTCACAACAGCAGTTGCTTTAATTGATCACTGTTGCCAAACGATTTAATTTAACATAGAGTGTCGACGTCGAGTTAGTTGGGACGGTGGAATGTTCATTACTTGGGATAGGTTTAAAGTTTAGCTACGATTAATTTGACATAAATCAAACACGTTGGACATAGGCCTTTCTTGGTGTTCGCCAATTTGGGCCTAGAGACTTTACTGAAAACACCTGGAGACTTTACCCATAATCACCACTGTACGAGCTGCGTCGTACGATGTGGCTGAGCAGGCGGGTAGGCATTCGCAATCATTAGCCTGTGGTATTTAGCTACGCCTTCAATTGTGATGGTTATACTGCCACAAATCGGTTACCAGAGCCTCGTCTGTTATTCAGCAGGATATTCACCACGGGCAGGTGAGGGTGACTTGGAGCGAAGAGATGATGGGTCGCTCCTTTACATCCCTTCATATGAAAAACTATTCCTAAACTTCGATTTCAAATAACAAAGGTCATCCTTTGGGACAACTCGCACTGTTTACATTTAAAGCTCTGTTTTTTTGGCGGTCATATTGTGTTCTGTCAAACGAAGTTTGGAAACCAAACGGTATTGGCAATGTGCACAATTTTTGAACGGAAAAATATAGCTGAATCGAAAAAGTAGCTAGATGAAACAGTTACACAATACTAGCTAGATATAGGTAGCTGTAGGTAGGTACGTTCTTTTAAAATACCGAGCGCGTAATTTTAATGTCATATTTTTATAATAAGGTAAACAAGGTTAGGGGTCCGTCCACTACGTAGTTTTGAATGCCGATTACACAATGGGCCTATTTCCGTAAAAAAATTTAATAATTCCGTCTTTTAGATTGTTCAAAAATAAAAGACACGTATTTTTTCATTTGTAAATCAGACCAAAAATGACAAAGATATAGCCCGTTAAAATTACGCGTGACGGCACAGAGTGGGAGGTTTTTCGCCACTAAGTAACGTCAAAGACCCCCACTCCTAAATTTGTATGCCTTGTATCTTTGATATTTTTTGTTTAAATGAAAAAAAAGGAAAAAAAAACGTGTCTAATATATTTTTATAATCTAAATTTTATTAATGTACCTACTTGTGAAAAATTGCGTGCCATTCACTTGGCTAATTGTAGCAGAACAACATAACCAACTTCCATCCTTCTATCCACCTACAGTTGCAATAAATGAATTTGACTTTGACTTTGACTTTGAATTTGACTTTGAAAAATGCGGACTAAATATAATGTAATTATTTTGACCCTGGAAACATCCCCATTCGAACCCATAAGCTTTTGAACCTATGAAGCAGTGAAAAAATAATAGCGGCGTTCGAAGCCGAAGCTTCCTAACGTTAGGTAGGCTGTAGCCTTGTTTGCCACTTTAGTGGTATAAAAAACCCCAAAAAGGCCACCATTATAGTAAATTTACATTAGGAATTCCGTACTACAATCGATCGCGAATTGCCTGTTTTTAAAAAGGTGAAAGTAAAATTCCGTTTACTACACGATACACCGAGGATGAAAGTGGAACCGAATAACACCATTCATACAAACTCATCTCCTATCGCCTAGAATTTAGAGTCCAAAGTCGTACACCAAAAATCGAAAATGAATTTACGAAATATGAAAGATAGGTATTGTGAGTTCATTGCGTGGTTATGTGAATAAAGAAATGTTTATTGGTCTAATTTATAAGTAATGAAAATATGTTATTTCATTTAGGTGGGCGAAACTTTTTTTTTTAATGAAAGGAAATAAAGATGACACGATATAAAATAAAAAATCGTTGCGTGATCCAAAGCTCGTGTTCCTTACCGATGACATCCAGCTTTGTTTAGTGGTAGTGAACGCTGCTTTTGATAGTGGTCACAGGTTCGATCCCCGCACAATACAAATGTTTGTGTGCATAACATGTGAGTTTGTATTTGTCTGGGTGTGTAATATGTATCATCATCATCATCAGCCTATTACAATCCACTGCTGGACATAGGCCTCTCCAGTTGTTCGCCACTTAGGGCAAACATCTGGAGGGATCGCAGGGCGTAGCCCCGCGCTCCGGTGACGCTGCTGCCCGTCATCGGTCTTAGGTATTCAGCTACGCCTTCAAATGTGATGGTTATACCGCCACCAGTCGGTTTTCCAGAGCCTCGTTTGTTGTTCGGCAGGGTGCACCACGGGCAGGTGAGAATGGCTTGGAGCGAAAAGGTGATAGGTCGCTCCCCTAACGTTATTTGTTTACTTATGGGCAAAATTGAACCTCGTAAAAGGGTTCGTTGCCATTCATTATAAAAAACAATGTTTTTTTTTGTAAAAGAAAAGTTTATCACCATTGCTTCTTTGTTTACACATTTTTTTATGCTAAAAGAACGGAGTGTAACCTCTGGGTTCCGCAGAGGGCAGTATCATTGATACAAATGTTCTCATCTCGAAGAAAATTCCAGTTGCATTTTTTACACAAAGCTATGTAAATATTATTAACGGGACTTTCCCCCACATTTCTTAATGAAAACAATTTATGACCTCATAGCATTACCATAGTATAAGTTGATAAAGCAGTAGTGAATCTACGAACGAATATTAATATAGTAATTAAATAGACATAAACAGTTTGCACAACGTTGCTGCTGTCTTCAGAAAATTACACTTCCCCTACCTGAAGGTTGTCTGGATGAGATCGCTTACTAGCGATAAAACCGTCTAGATTGTACCACAAAATGTCTTTATCTTCTTTTCTGTATTTTGTGTTTTGTGCAATAAAAAATAACTATCTATCAATCTATAGACGTGAAAGACTGCGTATGTAAGAATTAATTCGTGTTGTTTCGGGATTAAGAAAAGGACTACCACATTAATTCATCTCTTGGGTGGCTTGGAAGACGACTAAGGGAATATCAGGAAACGGGTAGCAGCGTTTAGCTAGGTACCAATAAAACGTACTGCGGTCCCTAACTCGCCTGCCAAGAGTGACTAAGGTGGCCTATCATCTTTTTGCTCCATGCCAACCTCACATGCTGTTGCATCCTACCGAATAACAAACGAGGCGCTGGCAACCGACTGGTGGCGGTATAATCATCACAATTGAAGGCGTAGCTAATTACCACAGACCGATGACGCGCAGCAGCATCACCGGAGCGAGAAGCTACGCCCTGCGATCGCCAACCCTGTCCAGCGTGGCGATTATGGGTATATCCTCGAAATGTTTGCTCTAAGTGGCGAACAACTAGAGAGGACTATGTCCAGCAGTGGACTGCAAAATGCTGATGATGATGACCTATCTTTAAATTACATTTCTGTTTACTTAACCCTTTAATATACAATAAAATAAACAGAGAGTCTACGCTAAAATAGCAACACAGAAAAGTTTACACCACATAAGAAAAATTGTTAAGCACAAACGAATTTATGAGTCTCTCAGTAATTAAACCACTGTTTTGATTTACTGTGCTCACTCTAATTGCTGAGAAGGGTTTGAATTCGTTTTGTATACTGGCTCAGATCCAGGCTCTGGTGTAATTAGGCTTTGTATGTATGTACATATACTCATAGTTACAGCTTGAGGCAGTGCCCACGTGCATATAGTAGGTAGTATGTTTATGGTAGGTAGGGCATAGCGAACCTTCCACCCGTCCAGGGAAGGGTCGTGTTACTGACCATTGACTCGAAAAGAAGGAGAAGATTGGTCTCTCTCATCATCATCATCAGCTAATTGCAGTCTACTGCTGGACATAGGCCTCTCCAGTTGTTCGCCACTTAGGGCAAACATCTGGATATACCCATAATCGCTACACTGGGCAGGCGGGTTGGCGATCGCAGGGCGTAGCTTCTTGCTCCGGTCTCTATGGTGATGGTTAGACCGCCACCAGTCGGTTTGCCAGAGCCTCGTTTGTTGTTCGGCAGGATGCACCACGGGCAGGTGAGGATGGCTTGGAGCGAAAAGGTTATAGGTCGCTCCCTTACATCCCTTACAGGCCCCATCCTTATTAGCTCTTAAATGGATTCCCTCGATTCATCAATCACTGTCCAAGTTTTTTATTATACGCAAACTACTTTGCAGAAAGCACAATCAAACTAACTAACTAACTGCCTCATTACCAACAGACTGTTCCGAATTCCACTCGTTGCAGTTTCTCGGCCCGACATGTGCCAATGAAACGTGCCTTGGCTGCCAAGCCAGAAAACGGCGATTTAATTTGAGGACATAAGCGATTAGTAGTTTTGCCATCTGTCCGGTTTCCCGAGGATTCTTTAGAGATTTTTGCTTATTTATTCGTTGCGCATATAAGATGGGATGTAGGTAAGAGACCCATCATCATCTACCTTTTCGCTCCAAGCCACACTCAACTGCTCGTGGTGCATCCTGCTGAATAACAACAAGGCTCTGGCAACTTACTGGTGGCGGTATAACCATCACAGTTGAAGGCGTAGCTAAATATCACAAGCCGATGACGGGCATCAGCGTCACCGGAGCGAAGAGCTACGCCCTGCGATCGCTAACCCGCCTGCCCAGCGTGGCGATTATGGTAAAGTTCAGAATGTTTGACCAAGGTGGCGATAAACTGGAGAGGCATATTTCCAGTGTGGACTGCGATACGATAAGATTAATAAACATAGGTAAAATACAGATATAGTAAACATGAGGTAAGTATCTGTATGCCACATTCATGCGTACAAATAGCAATAATGCTTTATCATACATTACGAGTATTTCAACAAATTTAACACAATAATTTAAGCTACTTATATAAATGATTGCACGTGATAAGTGACTGGCGGGAGTTCACGACCGCAAACCAATCTGTGGTAGACCTCTGTTGCAGCCTCCATCACTAGCATAGAAGCGTATTGTGGACGCGGTGCAGTGATGAGTGAAAAGATGCTGATCTATTTACACTATTTATTTACAAACACATCATCATCATCAGCCTATTGCAGTCCACTGCTGAACATAGGCCTCTCCAGTTGTTCGCCACTTAGGCAAACATCTGGAGGATATACCCATAATCGCCACGCGGGTTGACGATCGCAGGGCGTAGCTTCTTGCTTCAGTGACGCTACTGCCCGTCATCGGTCTGTAATATTTAGCTAGGCCTTCTATCGTGATGGTTATACTGCCACCAGTCGGTTTGCCAGAGCCTCGTTTGTTGTTCGGCAGGATGCACCACGGGCAGCCATCCTCATGGCTTGGAGCAAAAAGGTGATAGGTCGCTCCCTTACAAACTCACGTCTCACATATTTAGATGGAATGAAGGAGTTTTTTTTAATACGACATAATGTCTTCCCTCCTACTGATGGAAAGCGAAAGAGAAGCCCAAGTCACTATGACAACACGCGAAGTAACTGGTCAATTACCTGTCAGTTGCCACCGCCATGCCCGTCCCAACCTTAACCCTAGCTGCCCATGCAGCACTCGCCCTACAAGCTCCTAGGGTCTCTGGAGCTCGTAGGAGTGCTGCATCAGTGCACTGACAGAAACACGACCCGGAGGTCAATTGGGTGCAGTATTCCATAGGGTCTTTTTCCGGACGGGCGGCTCATTTCGGCTCATTTGACGGGCTCGGTGGCTCAATTGGTAGTGACCCCTGCCTTCTGAACCAAGGGTCGTGGGTTCGATTCCCACCCGGGACAAACATTCGTGTGATGAACATTTGTGTTTGTTCCGTGTCTGGGTGTTTATATTTGTATTTAAGTATTTATTTGTGGTACCTTCGTTGTTCTGATACCCATAACACAAGTCCTGAAGCTACTTACTTTGGGATTAGAGCAATGTATGTGATGTTGTCTAATATTTATTTATTTATTTGTGGTACCTTCGTTGTTCTGATACCCATAACACAAGTGGTTAAGCTACTTACTTTGGGATCGGCGCAATGTATGTGATGTTGTCTGATATTTCATCAATCTCTGTTCAGTCTATAGCTCACCTCACCCTGTCTGTTTAATTTATCCTCTACCCTAAGGTTGCCTGGAAGAGATCGCTTGGAGCGATAAGGCCGCCTAATTGTACAACTAATGTGCATTTTACTACTTTTAAGTTGATTGTATGGTGTGCAATAAAGTATATCTATTCTATTCTATATTTATTTATTTCGAGCGAAGATATGCTATGCCCTTCCTCTCTTCGTACTGCGCCTCTGTCGCCTGGAGATAATTAATTATATTACATACTATTACCGCTGTCAGATAAGTAAGGTATCCTACACTAAAAGCATTATGAATACAAAGTTCAACATGACTAGAACTCTTCATTCCCAGACGCGTCGTAAAAGCAGTTAGCTTAGGAAATAGGGACAAACTTGTAGAGAATTTCTGAGCGAATTATGTTTATGTTAACGATTCTGACAAAGCACGTTTGGTGATACTGCTGAATGCTGTTGTTTATTAAGTCACTAGCTGTGCTCGCGACTTCGTCCGCGTGGAATAGTTATTTTTTCCCGCGTTTTTTTTTTACATTTTCCACTATTTCTTCGCTCCTAATAGTTGCAGCGTGATGTTATATAGCCTAAAGCCTTCCTCGATAAATGGTCTATTCAACACAAAAAGAATTTTTCAATTCGGCCCAGTAGTTCCAGAGATTAGCGCGTTCAAACAAACAAACAAACTCTTTAGCTTTATAATATTATATATAAATATATATATATATATATATATATATATATATATATATATATATATATATATATAATATATAGTTAAGATTAAGATATGGCATTTAGGGAGCACTGTTTGTTGATGTGAAATTTGAGAGCACCAGCTTAATTTATGTTCTGTGTGGACACTATTTGTCACTATACTACTACGTCATTAAAAGCAGATTTATTGTTAAAAGCAACTATTATATCATCATCATCATCAGCCTATTGCAGTCCACTGCTGGACATAGGCCTCTCCAGCTATTCGCCACCTAGGGCAAACTTCTGGAGGATATACCCATAATCGCCACGCTGGGCAGGCGGGTTGGCGATCGCAGGGCGTAGCTTCTTGCTCCGGTGACGCTGCTGCCCGTCATCGGCCTCTCCGTTGCACGAGGTCCGCCCGGGGAGCACTCCATTGTAGAGCCTAGCCTAGCCTAGTATACCTACGTATAACATATAGCATTGTCTCCCTACATCAAAAACTTCCGAAGCCTGAAATCAAAGTAGGTGCCATTCGAAACGGCATACATTATTAGATGTCTAAATGGCATAATCTACCCGGTTAGATAAGATGGCGGCGAGCCAGGAAAAGTGGTGCATTTGTGTTAAATTTATACCCCGAACGGGTAAAGGGAAGCTCGATAAATTTTTATGTTATTCGCAATCTGTTTTGGCACGATGTTTTTGTACACACAAGTGCAAAGTAAGTGCAACTAGATGACATTTAACGTTGTCTTTCACTATTGGCCTCGTGAAAAAGCTGAGAGTCACTCAGCTAGCTATGAAAAGAGCTACACTTGGCGTGATTCTAAGGCGTAGTTAAATGAAGCCTAAGAGATTAATGTCATACAAAGCAATCACTTTAATTTGAGAATACCCACTAGATATATAAGCCAGGTACCTAGGGCCTTGATATATGTATAAAGGCATTATGAAACACACGATAAAAGTTTTTTTTTATGCGAGAAGCGGCAGACGAGCTAGTGTGATGCCTGATGGTAAGCAGTCGACACCGCCCATGGACGGGTGTCCATGCAGCTCTAACCGAGTTTAGGGTCGCTGTCGGCCTTTTAAATATGAATACGCTAAGTAGGAGTAAAATCCACTAATTAAAGTCACGGACATGGCTCAAAGGATTAGTAGATAGATACTCTTGTCTTTCCTCTTTCATCTTTCATAGTCTCTACGACATTTAAGGACCTTCCACTTTCAATTTCTTTTGTTACCTAATTACGCTCGCTTTGATGAAAACCAATCGAATACCATTTAAATTATTATTTAGACAATAAACAATAATAATATAACCGGATAAATAGGTACCATAACGTAAACCTTAATAAAATATTTTACGTACATAACGTAATTACTTTTATTGTTTAAAACACAACAGCACGGAGAGCAAAGTTTGGTATATCCAATAATTTTCCAATGAACGTGTTAATAAAAAAATAAACGGTCGTTCTTTTGTTTTTAAAAATGAAAGGCCGCTGAGAGAAAGCCATGAAATGATAATATTTTCGTGTGATATTCAATAGTGTACTTGAATGTTGAAATTAATGATGATCGTTGTTAAAGCTTTCTCTTGGGTATCATTGTTTTTAAGTGGGGTCACGCTGTCTCACTGGTGGAGCCGTCGTGGTGTGTGAGACTCGCCCTCCCAGAGGGTAGGGCATACTCACTAAATCCCACTGCATCGCCTGTGGGCACCAAGTGGCAGGGCTTGAAAGTGCAACTACATTCGTTTTTTGGAGGTACCTTCTCAGTAGAATACTTCCAAACCGACGTTAGATTTGAGTTTGATGATTTGCAAGTTTTTTTTTAATCATAACCTAGGAAAATTAGTGATAATTTTCATTTTATATTCCATGAGGCGACAACAAAAATTTTATTTTTTTATTCAAGAGGCGGAAGACGATCAAATGTGATGCCTGATGGTAAGCAGTCGACACCTCCCATGGACGCAACTCAAATCGAGTTCTGGGGTCGCTGCCGGCCTTTTAAATAGGAGTACGCTCGTTTCTTGAAGGCTCTCATGTCGTAGCTGTTGTAGTAATTAATTAATAATATGGAGTGCTCATTTATATACTAATGAGTAATTATAACAACATCTTTGCCACTTCATTCTACTTCAAATCTTATTAATACTTATAAATAAACGTATTATAGAAGGAACTCATTATTTTGCACTTAAGTGTACTGTACATTAGTAGTAAATTCAAGGAAAAGTGTTTATACAATTTAGCAAGTCTTTTTGCACCGAACCATAATAAGACCTAAACTTTATTTGTTTTATACCAATCTAAGTTTACGAATTCTTGCATTGGCAAAGTTTTAATAAACAGTAGAACTTATAGCGTTTCCTCACGAAACCATTTTGCTGATTTCACTACGAATTGCTTGAAATTTTTCAAGTCTTAATTTTAGCAAACTATTGCCTGACAATAGTAAAATATTTATAGTATGATCGTTGGTCAATGAACATAAATTAATAAAATAAATGCCCCAATCCAACACCAACAACCAGAGAAACGTTCTTGATCATTTATTCCAATACTCGATCGAATTTTCAAAGGTTTAGCTTTTAGATAAGATTTCGGTGAGAACTGTCAAATTTGAATGAACCATTGATAATGTATCCGGCCTTATCTCTCGTTTTCGATAGAGATCTTTATGAATATCTGGTCTTAAACTAACGTTTTCTTTAACCATGGTAGAGATTGTCTAAACTAAAATGACGCGCCCACTACTTAATTAATATATTTACAACAAATCCGAGAATTGCGCTATTCCAACGATTGAATCTAACGGTCAACTGAACGATCAATTTTATTATAACTACATTTTTATTGCGTTCATCATTGAAATTTGATCTCTACCAGATAATCACTAGATTGTTTTCAAGATCATGATCCCAGGGATGATCACTTATCATCAGGAGCAAATTATCCTCCTGACCATAATAACAACATTTTTTAGCAAAAATAAACTCAATAAATGGAATAAGATCAATAAATGGTGACAATAGGACAACTAGTAAGAATACCCTTTCAAACAAAAAAAGAATTTTCCAAATCTGTTACAATTCTCTGACATGAGAAACATACAAAAAAAAATCAATAGAATTGAGATCCTCCTCCATTTTTTGAAGTCGGTGAAAATTAAGCGGTCATGTGACGTCACTTCACTCACATCACCCCTTTTTTCGATGTTATCATCATCATCATCATCATCACCAACCTATTGCAGTCCACTGCTGGACATAGGCCTCTCCAGTTGTTCGCCACCCAGGGCAAACTTCTGGAGGATATACCCATAATCGCCACGCTGGGCAGGCGGGTTGGCGATCGCAGGGCGTAGCTTCTTACTCCGGTGACGCTGCTGCCCGTCATCGGACTGTGGTATTTAGCTACGCCTTCTATCGTGATGGTTTTACCGCCACCAGTCGGTTGCCAGCGCCTCGTTTGTTATTCGGCAGGATGCACCACGTGCAGGTGAGGTTGGCTTGGAGGGAAAAGATGATGGGTCGCTCCCTTACATCCCGATGTTTACATTTACATTTCGATGTTAATCCCCACCTATATGCACTTATCGTCCAAGTGAATGGAACATGATATGGTATAGATACTTAGAATATGAGTATCATGTCCTTGAGATTAAGATATCATCTTTACGGGTAATGTAAACCAGTATACAAACTTTCATAGCCGGAAGATTCAGATCCCCTCGCGTATCGAATAGCTTAAATTACTGTAAAGTTGGAATCACACCGGAGAGGTTTTAATAAGGTATTGGAGTATAAGTGTTTGTGTAGGAAACATTTTTACCATCATCATCGTCATCAGCCTATCGTAGTCTACTGCTGGACATAGGACTCTCCAGTTCTTCGCCACTTTCGACAAACAATTAGGGCTTTGCCTATAATCGCCATGATTGGCAGGCTGGCAGGGCTTAGCATCTCGCTGCTTATAGCATTTCCTCACGAAACCATTTTGCTGATTTCACTACGATTTGCTTGAAATTTGCTTGAAAAAAAAAAGTCTTAATTTTAGCAAACTAAATTTTTTTTCTTAATTGCCTGACAATAGTAAAATATTTATAGTATGATCGTTGGTCAATGAACATAAATTAATAAAATAAATGCCCCAATCCAACACCAACAACCAGAGAAACGTTAGCGGCCTGTGATATTGAGCTACGCCTTTAATCGTGATCGTGAGTAAGCCTCAAATGTAGATTGGTGTAGATGTGTGGTGTGGTAGAGTAAAATTTCTGCCGTATGTTCATCAGCGTATCAGTCAGTATTCATCAGCTTAAAAATGCCTTAATCGACTCCTACGATACTCACGGGAACAAATGGTGGTGTGATTTGTATTATTTTCCCTTACGATATAGAAAATCTTTTGGGATGCTTATTTTCCTGGGGCCCTACTACAGAAAACGAAAACGATCGTTCGTTGAACGGATCACGTATTTTTGCCCCATAAATCCCTCTCATTTGTCCCTCCCGTGTTCGAATATACGAACTAAAATTCGTCAACGTCGATTTTCAACAATTTAATTGATATATTAGAACACGGGAGGGACAAATGAGAGGGATTTATAGGGCAAAAATACCCGATCCGTTCAACGAACGATCGTTTTCGTTTTCTGTAGTAGGGCCTCTGTAGTCAAGCGTCAGTTTAATGCCTTCAGAAATACAAATGCTGAAGACTAATCTTTACAGCAATTTTTTTGATAAGTTTATTGAAAAGATAGTAAGAGCATATTTTATCTTCTCAGTTCGTGAAGCATCTCATGTGAATCCCACTTAACAGGCCCTACAAGGATGAATAGCAGCGGTTACCGTATACGCTTAATAGCCACTCGAGTTGCCAAATGTACCGCTTTATTACTTGGCATCTAACGTTACGTGGAGGGGATCTGCACAGAATGGATAGCGTGTACTACCACGATATAATGATCATACATGCTGTTATTGCATAGTGGCTCTCTTAGGTTTGATATTAAAGGAAAATATGTGTCGAAAGGAAAATTTCATCATCAAGTTGATCGCAGTCCACTTCTGGACATAGTCTTCTTCAACTGTTTTTTTTTATATACAATATGGGTTTGCGCTTGACTGCAATTCACCAGGCTTGATGGTAAGCGATATCACAGTCTACGATGGAGCCACTTTGGGCAACATCTGTGGGCTTTACCCTTAATAGCCAAGGTGGGCAGGCGGTTTGGCGATCGCAGGCCCAAGACTGTTTATCAAATCAAATAAACAGTCTTGGGCCGTCCACTGATGAGCGTAGGCCTCCTTCATGTCCTGTCGGCAATATTGGTGTTGTGGCAGTCCTGAACTTTCCGGGACCCGTAAAACCATCCTAAAGGTCGAGGGCCCGGGATTTTTAGTGGATATTCTGTGCCCCCTACCATACTGAGTCAGCGAGCCACTCTTCCATTTTTTGCGAAGGGCGTGAGACATTTTCTCCGGTTAAAAAGGCCTCCTTTATTTCACGCCGCATTTCTCTAGCCCGGGCTTCATCCATCTAGCCATTTGATTGCCAGCAGTACTTCTAATGTCATTAGCCCAACGAGTTCTGGGGCGTCCTGTACTACGTCTAAGTGTAGGTATTTCTGTGTACGTCTGCTACGCATAATGTGGGTAGTATGGAAACCATGACCAATCCACTGCATGAAGTAGCGTACCAATCCTTCGGGCTATGTCGATAAATTCCGTTGTCTGACTTATATCATCATCATCATCATTAGCCTATTGCAGTCCACTGCTGGACATAGGCCTCTCCAGTAGTTCGCCACCTAGGGCAAACCTCTGAAGGATATACCCATAATCGCCACGCTGGGCAGGCGGGTTGGCGATCGCAGGGCGTAGCTTCTCGCTCCGGTGACGCTGCTGCCCGTCATCGGCCTGTGGTATTTAGCTACGCTTCTATCGTGATGGTTTTACCGCCACCAGTTGGTTTGCCAGAGCCTCGTTTGTTGTTCGGCAGGATGCACCACGGGCAGGTGAGGATGGCTTGGAGCGAAAAGGTGATAGGTCGCTCCCTTACATCCCTGACTTATATGGCCGTTTCGTTTCCTGTCTCTTGACGACATATTAACCCCTTTCCATGGTGCGTTAAGAGACTTTAAACTTCTGGATTAGTCCTCTTTTCGGTAGCTTAAGTCATAACTGTCAGAAAGAATACACGATTAGTAAATCAACTTATATATTTATAATAGTAATCACATACAGGTATAATAATAATTATCACAAACTGACGTTATAATATTCAGACTACACAAAACTATATTTTCTCATATCAATAATCAATAATCAATAATAATACATACATTAATTAACTTTACCGTAAAACGGACACTATAACACCTTACACATTCACTAACGCGAAGCGTTTGGGCATAATAGCGTTTACTCGTCGAGAGTCGGAAGCGAACTGAACGAGTCGTCGCTCTGCCACGCGTATTTATACAGCTCGTGTTGGAGTGGGATCGGTAGGGGGCGACACTGACAGCCATAGAGCAGTGACACTGACAGCGACAGCGTGGCGGGTTGCCAGCCAACTGGATGTGCCGTCACAAATCCGCCTATTTTGAAGTGAAGGCGATAACATCCGGCCGTCCTGGTAACGCGTTTGTCCTCAAACAGCGTCAAAGTCTGATGCAGGAGCTGAGAACATGAAAGAAAGTTATTATATTAGTACCAGTACATAATGTACACATGTTTACATGAAACAGAACTTTAACTACATATAACTTGAGGTAGGGTAAGTAGTATCTGAACATTTGAAATATTTCATCCGTATGTAGAGCACTAGATTATGGTAAAGCTAGCTATCCCATCGCCGGCCAGCTAACTCACCCATATGGCTTGAACTGAGTGAAGGTACCTCACTGCAGTTGTGTATCACCATGTATATTGCAATAGTGTTCATCACAGATATCTATTACATCATATACAATCCAACACTCTACCACGACTTTCAAATGTTCAAAGCGAATGCATTAGACATGTTTAAATGGACTAGACTGAAATGTGCTGTAATAGTAAATAAAGTATGTAAATAGTAAAATCAACATTAAATTACTATGAAAAAGCCTTTTATTTTACCTTGACTTTTGATAACATCCGGTTTTTCTGCCTGCCAGATTTGTATCCAGGGTTTCATGTTTTCTGCACATGCAACACCGTCGTAACGCCTTGTAGTCCTTTCAGCTCCTCTCATGTCAGCAACCTTATACCGATCATGGCCCAATACTTCCATTACTTGAAATGGACCTTTGTAGAGGGGCATCAATTTCGTGCTCTGTCCGTCATTTGACATGCTGGGTATTTTAATCACTACCAAGTCTCCAATTTTATACTGAAGAGCCTCTTTTCTCTTAGCATCAAAGTTTGCCTTTTGCTTATCTGCAGCTTTTTGGATATTCTTATCAACAACATTCCTCAGAGCTGTAACATCGATCGTAGAGTCTATATCATCATCAGTAATTCCATCAGAGTTCATACGTATACGATATCCGAAGAACACCTCGCTAGGGATGGCCATAGTGGTTTTATTTATTGTGCTGTTTATACCCTGCTGTATATTTGTGATATGTTTATCCCACTTGTTGTTATCAGTATTTGCTCCCATAGTCCGCAAAGCCTCTAAAATGGTCAAATTGTAGCGCTCAACCTGCCCGTTTGAACGCGGAATAGCTGTAGCTATAACATGTGCTCTAATATTCTTCTCATTGCAGAAGGCTGTAAATGCTTTAGAAGTGAATGCACTGCCAGCGTCGCTAATTAATCGTTTTGGGTTACCGAACACTTTAAAGATTTTGTCAAGCTCGTTGATTACTACTTTAGATGTAGTGTTTTTTACTGCCGAAATGAAAACAAATTTTGTAAACGAATCTACTATGACTAATAGATATGAGTTTTGCTGTGTTGATTTTACAAACGGGCCTAAGTGATCGAGATGCAGTGTATGGAATGGTCTGGCATATTTTGGGATCGGATGCAATTTTCCTGGCTTTTTACCGTGAATATTTTTGTAATATATACAATTTAAGCAATTCCTTATATACTTTGTCACGATTTTCTTTAATTTAGGGAACCAGTACTTAGATTTTATTCTTTCTATAGTTTTGTCGACCGCAAAATGTCCCAGATCATCGTGGTTAGCCTTAATTATTTGCCATACACATTTTTTTGGTACCAACCACCGCCTACCGTATTCAGTTCGCCTATATACTTTATTACCAAGTAACTCATACCGATCAAAGATAAGCTTATTCGCATCGGCCTCCCCTGATTGTAATATATCCCTAATGCTACATATGCTGGAATCTTGAAGCTGTACAGACAAAAGCCAGTCGCCTTCAGTTATTGACATTACTCGTACGTCCTCAGAGGTAGAGTTATCATTACTTTGAATGGGATTTCGACTGAGTGCATCGACATGTTGCATTTGTGTACCTGGTCTATGAAATATTTCAAAGCTAAATTCCTGGGTCTGCAACACCCATCTACTAATACGAGGAATAATATCTTTTTTTTCTAAAGCGTGCCTAACTGCATTACAATCAGTATAAATGTCGAAATTTGCACCGAGTAAATAATGGCGGAATTTTTGCATTCCTACTACGATTGCCAATAACTCGAGTTCAAAGGAATGATATCTTTTTTCGTCATTACTTGTTTGTCGACTATAAAAATGAACGGGTTGTTCACCGTTATCCGTAACCTGAACTAATATACAACCTATTCCGTCATGACTAGCATCAGTATATAAACGAATCGGTAATTTGGGATCAAATATCTTTAAAACAGCATTTTGGATAAGTGCTTGTTTAATGTCGTTGAATGCCTGTTCATGTTGAGGACTCCATTGCCAGACAACATGTTTTTTTAATAACTTTGTTAAGGGGCTACATAGAGTTGCGCAGTTTTTGATAAATTTTCTAAAGTAATTTACCAATCCTAAAAATTGACGAAGCTGATGGACTGTTTTAGGAGCGGGAAAGTCTTCAATGGCCTTCAACTTTCTAGCGCTAGGTTGAACGCCTGTTTCAGATATTTCATAGCCGAGAAATGTTACCTTGTTTTGAAAAAATAGACATTTATCTAGATTTATGGTCAACCCATTGCTCTGGAGTATGTCTAGAACTTTTTCCAAACAAGCCACATTTTCTTCTAAGGTTTCTGTTGCAATAAGAAGATCATCCATGTAACATACCACTTTGCCAAATCGCAAGTTTCCTAAGACCGTATTCATTAATCTTTGAAAGACAGATGGTCCATTACATAACCCAAAAGGCATTCTTAGAAATTCAAAATGTCCATCAGGCGTAATAAATGCGGTCTTTGAAACTGAATCAGCTTTTATAGGAATTTGATGATACCCACTTTTTAAGTCTAAAGATGTAAAGTACCTACAACCTTGCAGTCTGTCAACCAAGTCCTCAATCATAGGCATAGGATACTTTTCCTTTACTGTGATTTTATTTAATTGACGATAATCAATACATAAACGTTTTGCTCCTGATGATTTATCCACTAGCAAGGCTGGGCTAGCGTAAGGTGAATTACTGTGTCTAATTATACCATGTTCGAGTAAATCGTCGGTGATTTCTCTAGTTATTTTTTTCTCCGATTCAGACATTCTGTATGGTCTATAACAAACAGGTTTGTCAGATGTTAATTTAATATCCAATTCTACACAGTCAGTTTTGCCCAATGTGGATAAATCATCAGAAAAACAACGACGGTATTTTGAAAGAACGGAGTTAAGTAATTGTTCGTGTTCACTATGCTTTAATGCTGAATTTATGTTACATATAGTCATTCCTTCCGCCAACTGAAACGTTAATGTTTCACCTAAACGAGTATACATTATGCTAGAGTCTTCCGTGAAATTACGGCCTATTAGTATGTCACAACTAGTTAAGGTGTCAATGACGTACATCAACGTGACCAACTCGACAGTATCTACTTTTAGATGGACAGCAACAGCTTTGGAGACATTTATCGACGTACTATTAGTAAAACCTACTAGGTTTATTGGTGTATTTAAACTGAATGTCTTCAAATTATATTTTTCTACAAGAGCTGTTGTAATTAACGAGCAATCACTGCCCATGTCAAAGAAAGCTTCGCATTCAAAATTGTTTAGGGAAACTAGTTTATAAAATTTTTGTTTACTCTTAGCTTCACATATCATTTTTACTTCTAAATCAGTATCAATTTTTGGCTTTAATTTCGATTTACATGCTTTTTCCAAATGCCCACGTTTATTACAAGCGTTACACTGAATATCGTCTTTTAGAGAACATTTGTTACGCCTATGCCCTAATTCGCCACAACGATAACATGAAATACCAGTATTTACAACATTACCGGTACTGGTAGATGGTTCATTTTTCACATCATGCTTAAAATGATTGTTCCCTAGCGTTGACGGTACTGAACGTATAGCTGGCTTATGTAATGAATAACTTTTGCCTTGTGTACTTTTTTCTATAATAGAGTAGGTTTTGCCATGCAAAAAAGAGGCTAAATCGTTACAGTAAGGGAAACTTCCAGCTTCAGCAGCTGTACTGATATTTGGATCGCCAATTGAGCCCACTATAATAGATACTATATCACGATCTTTGAACTTTAATTGCAACCTATCTATTTTCGATTTTTGTTGAAAGTAAAACTCGTAAAGCGATTGATTTGGCAAGGGTTTTGCCTCTATTAGTTGTTTCAGCAAGACATACATATTACGTTTTGTTTGAAAAGTGTTCGATAACCTCTCACGCCAGTGTTTCCAGCGCCAAGTAGTCCAGGTAGTTTCATTTTTTTGTAATGAATCTAACCAAGTTTTAGAGGTATTGCGTAATTTTTGTAAGCCCTGATATTTTATCATATTGTCTGACCAACCAAACGCACGTGCGTTTGCTTCAAGCACATTAATCCACATATCTACATCATCCACTAACGGGTCAAATTCGGGAATTACTGACGATAATACTACATTTTGACTCACGGTTGGTGATTGTTTCCTGCGTCTTTTCTGTTGTTTCCGGCGATCGCGATCACTACTACTGCTTGAGCTGGAGCTTGAACTCCGCGGCGGCGTATGATCGGATGAACTGGTACTTTCTGAACGGGCTCGGCGACGCCTTCGCCCTCGCGCCATGGTGACCGATGGACGGGCACTATCCCACTTCTGATGTCAGAAAGAATACACGATTAGTAAATCAACTTATATATTTATAATAGTAATCACATACAGGTATAATAATAATTATCACAAACTGACGTTATAATATTCAGACTACACAAAACTATATTTTCTCATATCAATAATCAATAATCAATAATAATACATACATTAATTAACTTTACCGTAAAACGGACACTATAACACCTTACACATTCACTAACGCGAAGCGTTTGGGCATAATAGCGTTTACTCGTCGAGAGTCGGAAGCGAACTGAACGAGTCGTCGCTCTGCCACGCGTATTTATACAGCTCGTGTTGGAGTGGGATCGGTAGGGGGCGACACTGACAGCCATAGAGCAGTGACACTGACAGCGACAGCGTGGCGGGTTGCCAGCCAACTGGATGTGCCGTCACAAATCCGCCTATTTTGAAGTGAAGGCGATAACATAACTGAACTAATTTAGAAACACCGCTATTAATGATAACTAGATTTAAAAATCCATGCATCATTCGCTCCAAAGCCGAACAAATCCAGTTGTTAGTGCAACACCGGCATTAGCATCTGAAGCTTTAGTTCTTAAATCAAAGCAGCAGGGTCTTTTTTCGAATACTGCTGATGATAAATTTGCTGTTGACCGTACATCAGTAAATGCAGATCCGGTAACCCATTTGGCACGCCGCCACACAAATGAGGTGAACTTTGCAAGTATTTGCATATTAAGCTAGATATGGGGCGTTACGTTTGAGCTGATACCGATGTTATTTATCGGAGTATTGGTGTTTTGTGGAGCTGATTACGAATGGGCTTATGGAAATTAAAAGGGTTATTGGCCTTTGATGATTTCGTTAAATATTTTTAGGTAAGGAAATCTAATCTCATCATCATCATTTACCTGCCCTGTTCCCGCTATCTGGGGTCGGCGCAATATGAAAGAAAGAAAAATCTGTAGGGAATCCAATATGTCAAGCAGCTATAAAAAAAAGAAATCTAATCTAACATAATACATAATTGACAGCGGTTTTTATTCACAGCGGTTATCGTAATGAATTGAAAAACGACTTAAGAACGTTCAACAAGCGAGTTTTCAAATTTCTCAAGGGCCGGCACAACGCACCTTTGTAATGTCTTACCTTCAGGCCCGTATGCACTCTCTGTCATGAAAAAAATCCCATTTTTTTATACAATTATATGTTTGCGCGTGACTGCAATTCACCTGATGGTAAGCGATATCACAGTCTACGATGGAGCGCGCTCACCCATCAAAACCCGGTTCTCTCTCGCCTTGAAATTTATTAAATGAAACATAGTCGAATACCTTATTGGGTGATACAATGATACTCGTATCAAACCTAAAGTAATAAATAACTCATTATTGAGGTTGATACTCGTTAAGAAGCTCGGTGGCGCCGCGGTTTTGTACGCTTAACAATGATCGCAACGTTGTGCAACCATTGGCGCGGTCAATCCGATGATGGGTGACCAAAATTTGACACCGATTTCCTCCGTGCTTCGGAAGGCACGTTAAGCTGTTGGTCCCGGGTGCTATCTTTACCAACTCAGATAGCAGTCGTCGCATCATATCAGAGATGATGATAACTCTGACGCCTAACTGGGAATGGGTATAGCTTACCCTATGTGTCGGAGGTCTGATGGCAGTCGCTCTGTGTAAAAGCTTAGCCCTCGCCAAATCTCTCAGTTTGGGAAGCTGACCCTGAGACAATTGGGAAAAAGGCTAGGATGATGATGATGACTCGTATCATTGTTGCCAATCATAGTTATAACACTGATGGCAGACATCACATTGCCGTAAATCTACATCGAATATCCTACATCGTATATGTACATCGTATATCCATTACAGTTTAGCTGTTAAATCCGTGAAACTTACAAAGACGTGTTACTTCGTATGGGTAATGCATTGCCTACAAACAGCTGCAGCGATAGAGGCAGACTCTTATGTCGATGGCATAAGGTTTAAAATTGAATGCAGTTTTGTATGTCCGAAGTTGTGTAAGAGCTTTAAGAGTTGTTGTTTAATATTTTAACGAATAGAGTTGTCTCGGGACACTCTGTTCTAATGTTTATTTGAGTAGTAGCAATTTTGTCACAGTTAATTTGCGTAGACAAGAAACATACAGTGTTGTTTACCATTTATGTCAACTAGCAATAAGGCATTGTGTTATGATGCAAGTACAGAAAACCTTTGGGACAACCATTTTGTGCAATAAATAAATAAATATCATACAACATCACATACATTGCTTTGTTCCCAAAGTAAGTAGCTTAAGCACTTGTGTTATGGGTATCAGAACAACGAGGGTATCACAAATAAATAATAAATCTGTAGAGAGGTCAATTCTGTACATAAAATATTTTTTCAAAATAACTATCAGGGGGTGATAAGTGATCGATACTGATACCAAAAATGCAATCAGTAAAATTTTTGTCTGTCTGTCTGTCTGTCTGTCTGTCTGTATGTTCGTTATAGAAAAAAAAACTACTGAACAGATTTTGACGAAACTTGGTACAATTATTCTTCATACTCCTGGGCAGGTTATAGGATACTTTTCATCACGCTACAATCAATAGGAGCGGAGCAGTGACGGGAAGTGTTGGGAAAACGCGAGAAATTTAAACCTGTATGTTTGAACGCGCATTACGCGAAAACTACTGCATAGAATTGAATGCGGTTTTCACCAATGTATTGCTAGAGGTCTAACTTAAAACTTAGGCACAAGGTATAGATGGGTATTATATGGAAGTCCGTTATTTTTGAAACCCGATATCCACGCGAGCGACGCCGCTGGCACAGCTAGTCACAAATAAATAATTAAATACAAATATAAACACCCAGACACGGAACAAACACAAGTGTGATGAACACGAATGTTTGTCCCGGGTGGGGATCGAACCCACGACCCTTGGTTCAGAAGGCAGGGGTCACTACCAATTGAGCCACCGAGCCAGTCAAATAATGCCAGCAATAGAGTTTAAATAAATAATGTTAATTAATCAAGCTATGGAAAGGGTTATGCTCGGCGTCTCTCTACGGGATCGGATCCGAAATGGCAAAGAACCAAAGTCACCGACATAGCTCACCGGATTAGTAAGCTGAAGTGGTAGTGGGCTAGCCACATCAGCCGTTGAACCGATAACCGTTGGGGTAAACGAGTTCTGGAGAGGAGACCGCGTCTCTGCAAACGTAGTGTAGGACGCCGTCAGGCCAGGTGGAGTGACGATTTGAGCAGGACCGCTGGCAAGTGCTGGATGTGAGAAGCAACGACTGCCTAAGAGCGGCGTCCACTCCAAAACTCGACTACTCCTTTGATTGTCGATACTATGGCAGACACGACAAGCCTACAGCCACTTAAGCGTACTAATCCTTCATACGCTTTATCGACATACTAATCGAAGTTTCGTGCTCTTCTGCATTCCTCTAACGCATTTATGTTCGTTTCGTACCCTATCTTTTAGCTTTTTAAATAATGTATTGTGCAACAAATACTCAACTATACATAGAAGAATTATTAAAAATAGATGTAGTCGAGTCTTTTTAAGGTTATTAACCTCTTTTTGAGGTCGACTAAAAGAATAGGGATAAATATAAGCGATGTCACCATAAGTGTCATTGACCTTTGTGATATTTATACACCTACTCGGCTTTGAAGAACCTCGTTACATGCGAGCCTCATATGGTGCTGGGATAATGGAAAAACTTTTAATGGAGAGCCCTTGCATAATTGTCAATGTATGCGTAAAGTACTCGGAATGTGCGCAACATACCATTCTTAAAACTCATCAGAAAGATAATTTTCATAATATTATGGTCAATACTGAGTTGACTTGAGGTTAAGTTGTAAATATCGTGTTTGCATGTGTAGGTAAAGGCCGATTCAATAATAACATAATTTATTTTGTATTATTTAGGTAATGACGGAATTTGGCCGTCGGGTAGGGTTTTTAAAAACTATATCTATATCTTCTATATCTATACTTATAATAAATCTGTAGAGAGGTCAATTCTCTACATGAAATATTTTTTCAAAATAACTATCAGGGGGTGATTAGTGCGATCACAAAAAATATACTATAACCTGCCCAGGAGTATGAAGAATAATCGTACCAAGTTTCGTTAAAATCCGTCCAGTAGTTTTTTTTTCTATAACGAACATACAGACAGACAGACAGACAAAAATTTTACTGATAAGCATTTATGGCTTCAGTATCAATATACTGATATACTTTTTGTGAGTTATTTCGCCACTGAGTGACCGCAAAGACCCCCACTCCTAAATTTTGATCCCTTGTATCTTTGTTATTTTTTGTTCAAATTAAAATAGGAAAAATACGTGTCCAATATATTTTTCTAATCTAAAGTACGGACTAAATAATATGTTATTATTATGACCCTGGAAACATCCCATTTGTGATGGTTATATCGTGACCAGACGGTTGCCAGAGTCTCATTTGTTATTCGGTAGGTTGCACCACTTGCAGATGCCCTGAAAAGAAAAGATGATAGGTCGCCCAACTACATCCTCTGTTTTAGATTTTTTTTTAATAAGTCCAAGTCGCCCACGATCACGAGACCAAGCCCACCTCATCACAGTCATCTTATCTCGATGGAGACATTATTTAACGTCGCATTAAATTGCCATTACGCTCGCTGCCTACTTTCACGGGAAATGGAAATAAAAAACCATGAAATTCGCCTGTTGTCGCAGCCCCGTAATTTGTGCTCTATTGTTTATACTTTTTATTCAAGACTAGCTTTTGCCCGCGACTTCGTCCGCGTGTTTAAATTTATACGTACAAAAGTTTTTTCCCGCTAACTCCCGTTCCCGTGGGAATTTCTCAAAATACAGCCATAACTAAACTTTATATTTACTAAGGTACCTGCATGCCAAATTTCAAGCGTCTAACTTAAGCGGTTTAGATTTTTCATACAAAAGGATTTTCCCGCTAATTCCCGTTCCCGTGGGAATTTCGGGAATTCCTTTCTTAGTGCACCCCTACGGTACCTAAGCTACGTCCCTTCCAAATTTCAAGTGCCTACGTTTAGCCGTTTGGGCTGTGCGTTGATATGTCAGTCAGTCAGTCAGTCAGTCAGTCAGTCAGTCAGTCAGTTTCTCCTTTTATATATATAGATATATAGATACGTCATCAACTGCTTAGTAATGGGTTTTGTTAGTGATTTGTAATTATAATAGGCTATTATGGCTAAAAATTGTAATTAGTCCGTCTTTTAGCTTATTTAAAAATAAAAGACACGTATTTTTTCTTTTTTCATTCAAATAAACAATGGCAAAAATACAAGGCATCAAAAGTTAGGAGTGGGAGTGTTTGACGTCACTCGCTCCCGTAAAAATGCCTCACCGAGTGACGTCACGCGTAATTTCAACGGGCTAGAACTTTGTAATGTTTAGTCCAATTTACAAATAAAAAAATACGTGGTTGCGGTATTTTATAGGGTGGAGGTCCTTCCCCGGACGGGCAGCTCAATTCGAGCGAAGATTCGCTATGCCGTACCTCTCTTCTTGTTTCTAGTTTGTCTTAATTTAATAGGGATCATTGTTCTCAGTTATCTCGAGCTCGAGTTTCGACTTTCATCCGTTACAGTATCGAGGCTAATTCGATACCCGTTGCTTACACCGCGGCTCGATCGATCATGCTATCGTGAGATCCTCGTTATTCAGAAGACATGATTTTATGTATATCAATATGTATGAACATTTGTGTTTGTTCCGTGTCTGGATGATGTCCAGCAGTGGACGTTTGCAGGCAATGATGATTAGGTATGTCATAATAGATCATGCTAACCGTTACGACGTCACAAGGCATCGTATTGTCTTTTTTTCAGTGAACAATGAACGTATGTCTTCATCATCATCAGCCCACATCAGTCCACGGCTAGCGAGCATTGGGAGAGACCACATAGGCCTCTCCCAATGCTCGCCAATGAACGTATGTATGAAACAGAAGTTCTCTAGAGACCTTACAACTTAAACTCTTTAACTTTTACCGTGGTACAGATTGACGATTCGTCGAGGGTGGTATAATGCAAAGTACTGCATAACTTTGCTGTTTTCGTTAGAAGCCTCCTTAGAAACTTATAGTTACTAAGGTAGAACTTAAAGCAATAATCAGACTGATTTATTGAACTTCACAGTTCAATGAAGACGGAACAAAGTTGCATCTTTTGTACATGATTGCTACGACAAAGTTGGGGCTTGGAATAATTTATCAAAGGAAAATGGTGACTTTGTTTCAGTTTCAAATTAAGCCTAGAACAGTTTTTGCTTGGATAAGGTCTAATCGCTGAGGCCATGGTATTCTTAATAGATGGATATTTTTTTCAAGTCTAAATAAAAAGGCCTACGTTCAGAAATGGACGGACCAGGGCTGTTGACTGATGATACCTACATTAGGCTCCTTTACGCCGTGGCTTGAGAGAGTTGGCGTGGCATGCGCGGCTCACTCTTCCCAAAGTGGGAGTGTGTACACACTAAGTCCCCCTATGTCGCCAGCGCGCAGCAACATGCTGGGATACGGGTAGTGCAAAAGCAAACGGCTTCTTTGAATGCCCTGGCCACAGATGACAAGCGGCCGGCACTCCTGGTCCGGGGAAGGCAAATACCTCCCACGTGAAAGTGAACAGCTTCAACCAATAGATCACAGACGTTAATGCATTGTGTAACATCATCATTCAACAAGACAGAAGGTTTTTGGGCCAAAACTTGTCTTTAAAATTTTAAAGATCAAACTAACTTTGAAGATAGTTCTCAAGATCAAACTCAGCCCAAAGATTACTTCAAAGTCCCTTTTGTTATTATCCCTTTGTGAACTTTCTTCGTCAACAGTTTGTTTTAAAAAAGAAGTTTACCCAATCCATTAACAGCGTATACTCAGCGGATGAAAGTTTTCTTCACATTGACGGTTCATTGCACATACCACATATATACTTACTGTTGTATATCTTATCACTTTCACCTTTACATTTTGCTGCCTTGAAACTTGGATGACCTATACTCCATTACAAGCTGCAATAAATGTGTATAAAATATCTACGATACGTTTTAGGGTTCCAATGGCAAAGGAACTGAACCTTTATGCATTCGTCGTGTCTGTTTGTGCCTTCATATGTCCCAGGCACTTTTTCCGAAACTATAAAAACTATTTTTTTTTTATAAGAAGAGCATTCACTCCACCTAAGGACATGAGGTCCATATGTAACACTAAAATCTCACTAAGTAGATGTACTTTCTGAACCGCAATAATCCCCCTCTACAAATGATAATTTTGGAAAAACCACAATAAATTTTGGAGGTTTCCTATACTTACAACTAAAACTCAATTTTTTTTTCATCAAACTTAAATGTGTGGATAAGTGTACAAAAATGATATTGAGGTTTTTAACATTATTTTCCTAAACATTTTCTTTTAGAGTTCACTTTCAAGATGGTAAATTCGAATGCGTCTTTTATGCATCCCATACAGTTTACTTAAAACTAGGTTTAACGGTCATTCGTTTTATAATTTAAAATTTCCCAAAAGGCGATTTCTAATAACAAGCAAAGAAGACGAAAAATTTCTCCATGTCGTGAGCATAATTTGTTATGAAGATTTGTCGTCATGACAAAAATTTTGGATGTCATGATGATATCTCAATTGTAATAAGTTAACGACATTGCGTGTAAACTAGGTCGTGAGAATACGTATAAATTATCGTGAAATTGTCAACGTCATTGTTTATATTTGACAAGATGTATTAGGGTTTGAATGAAGATTTTATCATATCGAAGAATTTGAATGACTCGATGTTTTTAATTTCACTGTTAATGTACCTACTTTCTAATTTGATCATCAATGTAAACAATATTATAATGTTTCACATCATATACATTGCTCTGATCCCAAAGTAAGTAGTTAAGCACTTGTGATGGGTATCAGAACAACGAATTATTCAATATACTTAAATACAGATACAAAACACCCAGACACGGAACAAACACAAATGTTCATCACACGAATTTTTGTCCCGAGTGGGAAACGAATGCACGGCTCAAATGGCAGGGGTACTACGAATTGAGCCACTGAGCCAGTCGAAGCCGAATCCGAAGTGTGTATATTCCGCCTAAAACATGGAACAATTTTGAAGTCACAGCTTCAATTTTGGAGCCATATAGCCACATTGAGGGTGTTTTATCACCTTTACTATGGTGAGTGCTCTGAAGAGTTGTTTTCTCTTGTCTCACCTTCCTTCTTCAGATACAGACCCACATAATATGCTGGCCTCCTTTATCACGTTTCACAGTAGAAAACATTCCTTAGCGTACAAAAAAGTTCGGCAATTCTTATTTTTGTCTCATCGTTAAAATATGGAATTCATTGCAAGTGCATGACTTTCTACCTTCCTTGGGGATCTTTTATGGCATTATTCGGCATGGCGGTGGCAA
The DNA here is from genome assembly GCA_031163375.1 of Conogethes punctiferalis. NCBI lineage: Eukaryota > Metazoa > Arthropoda > Insecta > Lepidoptera > Crambidae > Conogethes > Conogethes punctiferalis. The sequence goes on along the minus strand of CM062098.1, from coordinate 4,384,038 downwards.
TTGACAGGTACAGCTACCTGCCCGTTGTTGTAGCGACTAGAGCTTCTCTGTCACATTCCATCAGGCGTAGGAACTTATCAAACTCAAATTGACATTTGAAATTGATTAGAAAATCCAGTCACACACGATTTCCACTCAAATTAATGAACTTCCCAGAAGTTTTGTTCCCATAACCCACAAACTGAATTATGGTAGATCAGCGAAAACATTTCATAAATGGAAAGTGTTTATGATAAGTGGACGAAATCAACATTATGATAATTGTTACACCACTTTTGGTAATCGTACGACACGATAGCTTTCTCTGTTCAAAAAAGTCGTATTTTTAAGAGAGAGGCGTTGAAAATATCCAGAGAAATGTCATGCTATAAAACAGAGAACTCTGATGCCACCGCATTGCCAAAGAATGCCATGAGTTTTCTTTTTAGTGATTATCTTTACCAATCAAATAATAAATTATTAAACATTTAATCGTTATTTTATTTTTGCTAACAAACTCTTTTGCAAATTGATACCACGGGTTTCTTCTCGATAAAATTAAACATTCTTTACCTTATCTTCATCATCTTCAGCCTATTGCAGTCCACTGTTGGACATAGGCCTCTCCATTTGTTCGCTATCTAGGGCAAACTTCTGGAATACTCCAGAAGTTAGTCCAGAAGCTATATACATACCAATAATCGCCACGCTGGGCAGGCGGGTTGGCGATGGCAGGGCGTAGCTTCTCGCTCCGGTGACGCTACTGCCCGTCATCGGCCTGTGGTATGTTGCTACGCCTTCTATCGTGATGGTTTTACCGCCATCAGTCGGTTTGCCAGAGCCTCGTTTGTTGTTCGGCAGGATGCGCCGAACTGTGCCGTGGCACAGATTAATAAATAGTTATCAAATGACCACGCGCAGGTGAGGATGGCTTGGAGCGAAAAGGTCGCTCCCTTACATCCTTACCTTATTTTATGACTGGAAAAAACATTTTCAACCTTTAGTTTATGACGGGTTCGATTCCCGCAGAGTACAAACATTTGTTGTTATGAAGATGTCTGTTTGAATTGTCTGGGTGTTTAAAAATATCTAAGTAAGTATATCAGATGTCTAGGTAGTACCCATAGTACAAGCTTCGGCTTAGTTTGGGCCTAGATGGCGATGTTTGGCCCAGCTTGGCATTGGGTTAGTTTATACCTACCTAAACCTGCCAAGCATTAAGGTCGATTCCCGGAGAAGAGCGATAATGCAAGCTTTATAGCGATAAAACCGTCTAAATTTCCGTACAGGTTTTTAAACAAAATTGATCATAACATTAATTTCATTGTGAAATTCGATAATTATTATGACATACCATATCATGATGACCAATAAAGAGCCACTACCACAATGCGCAGGACTCAATATAAATGTATGATTAAATACTAAGACCCTTCTCCTACGCCACTTTACCCAAAAACAGGAGGTCAAAAATTGATGATCCTAAGTTAAAACAAAGTTTTATATTTCTTATCGAAAAAATCGTCTCTTCCCAAGAAAATGGCGAAAACTTTATTCTTTAAGTGCCGGAGTATACGGGAGTTTTTCTAGGAAATTGTTTAACTCAACTTTTGCCCACTTACTTCAGTTAGTTTTATTGAAATCGTTGTTTCGATGAAGTCCCAGTTTCGGTATAATTTTCATTTCTTGTATTCCTGTTTTAGTGCCATTTGTCTTGATACTAATGACTTTTTATCTGTTACAGGTAAGTTGATTCCACTAGCTTGGGTTGTGAAGAATCTTCTATGGAAAGTAATGAAATTGTTTGACGTCCCATATCGGTACGTAACAAATTGTTTTATTCTAATTTTTTATTACAACATTATCATCACCAAAAGGAAAATTTCAAGCAGTAAGCATTCAGAAAACGTTGTCGCTATTAATTAACTGCACGTATTCTTTTTAATTTTGGGTTTATCTATTATTAAACTAAAATTATTTCTCAAGAAATATACAAATACAGTCACTATTAAATTTGTTTATTTCATAAAACTAAAGTTAGCAAGACCTATTTTTAAATATTTAAAAATTATTTTTTCATTTATGCCTTTCGCACGCATTCATAAACGCTTAACTGTTTCACTTACCTAGAACACCTAATAAACTCAGAAAAAGAGCTGTAGCAATGTACAGCAAACGGTTTAAAAGGAATAAAAGTGGATTGTACGTACTTGTACGAACGAACCCTGTGGTACTCCCTCGAGCACCGTTGGTTACGAGTTATATACTGACAACTATAATAAACCGAATAGTCGGTCGTTGTTGTAAAAGTGTCTAAGGAACAAATGTGAGTCTTGGGGCAACTTTAAGTCATCGACTTTGATTAAGTTTTTTGATACCAGAAGCCGTTTCTCATTTCGATGACTGTATGTAATGCCTTATCTATTACAAAAGTTGTGTTGATCGGTCAACGACCTCTTTAGTTCCGCAAGTGGACGTCACAGTACTCTGGGGCTTTTTTTTATTTAGCATGGTGACTTGATGGAAAGCAAAAGAGAGGCCCAATTTGTTACGGCAAGGGATAATTAACCAAATCAATGACTATGAGGAGGGGGCATAATATTAGGGGCTGCTTGGTTGCCCAATGATCAAAACGTTAAGCCTGAAAGCGCGGACTATCCGCACTGGGTTAGATTCCCTTCTGGTAAATTTATAAAATGCACCTTCCTACATTTCCTTGAGTATGTTTGTTCTCTGCACCTAGTTTGAGACCAGGTAGTTGATAGATAGATATTCCTTGTTGCAAGTACATACATACAGAAAAAGGTGATAGGGACATCTTGTGGTACAATGTAGGCGGCCTTATCGCTAGTGAGCAATCTCTTGCTGACAACCTTCAGGTACAGAAAGTGGTTGGTAATAATTGTTAAGTGCATTTCAAGAAACATCCTTGGTTGGTTTTATTCCTGCCATCTTTGTACATCCAGAATCTTCAAAATATCTTTTAGCTTGTCCATAATATCTAGGAGCTTTGGCTGGCTAAGTTTTCATTCCAAGGCATTCTAACGGCGTATGAGCGGCCATTTCCTCAGCCTCGAAGCACACTATGAACCTGAGTTACCTCTCAATAAGAGGCGAAGTTTATTACCTATCAAACTCATCATCATCATCAGCCTATCACAGGCCACTGCTGGACATAAGCCTCTTCTACTGTTCGTTACTAGGATGAAAGGGAGCAACCTAACATTTTCGCTGCAAGCCTGTGGTCCGTCCTGTCAAACTACAAACGAGTGTCTGGCAACCGACTGGTGGCCTTATAACCATTACGATTGAATGCGTGGCTAAATACTACAGACCAGTGACGCGCAGCAGTGTCCGGTGGTTCGAGAATCTACGCCCTGCGATCGCCAACCCGCCTGCCCAGCGTGTCGATTATGTACAAAGCCTCCTGATGTTTGACCAAAGTAGATTATCAAAGCGCCCTTCAATCACAGGCACCATTAATATCAGTCCTAAACTATATATAGCAGAAAATATATTCTCCCAATAACTTATTCCCCGTTATAGCTATTCCAGTCACGAATTTAGGACGTGGATAAAATAGGCTGAGACAATAATTCCTTGTCGAAACGGATGGCTAGCTCGACAACTAGCTCATGAAATCTGACGCTTAGGAAATACGAGTATACTGTCAGTATTTTGTTTCTCTTTTTTATTTGTCAGTAAATGTCAAATACTCTTTTTGTTGTCATTTGTTGTCAGTGAATGTCCAATCAAGCTAAAAGTAATAAATGGTACAAGAATATTTATGCCGTCTGGGTTATGAATTGCCTACGACGTATAAATAAAGATATTATTTGAGCCTTCATTTAGCCTCTTTTGAAAGATCTTTATAAAGACCTTTCAAATTTGTATTTTCTATAACTGTACGACGTATTTGTCGGCTCGGAAGGTCATAATCAAAATTTGAATAAGAATTTAATTAGGTACTATTTTTAGGTGAGGTAGGGCTTAGCGAACCTTCGCTCGAATTGAGCCGCCCGTCCGGAGAATACCCTCTACCCTATAGAATACCACAGTCAAATGACCTCCGGGTCGTGTTTCTGCCGGTGTAGTAGGGTTTTCGGAGCTCGTGGTGGGATATGACTTGATATAGGCCTCTTCAATTATTCGCCACTTTGCTCGATCCAGGGTTTCTTGCCATTCATCTCATTCCAGTCAGCAGCATCAACATTTAAATGGGCCAGTAACTGGTCAGTTACATGTCAGCTGCCACTGCCATGCTTGCTCAACCCTAACCCCCCACGAGCTCCAGAAACCCTACTCACCGGCAGAAACACGACCGGAGTTCATTTTGCTGCGGTATTCTATAGGGTGGAGTTCCTTCCCCGGACGGGGGCGGTTCGATTCGAATGAAGATTCGCTATGCCCTGCCTCTCTTTAAATAGCCGCCTTGTGAATACGAGTAGAATCTGCTTTATGAATAGTAGTACTCGTTTAATTAATTACACAACACGATACCAAGGTTGACATACGTTATTATTGACAAGTAATACCGTTTAGTATTAATTGGAACAATACTTGTAAGGTATTGTTACATGATTATTAGCTCAAATAACATAATAATTAATTATATACTCGTATATTAAGGTACAGTTTATCACATAATGTCGTAAATAATTTTTAAATAGAATTATATCAGCCATTTGCAATAAAGATAAAATCTAAATCTATTAAACTGAAAGGTGACTGACTGACCATAGTGATCTATTACCGCACAGCCCAAACCACTGGACAGATCGGGCTGTAATTTGCCATGCAGGTAGATGTTATGGCGTAGGCATCCTCTAAGAAAGGATTTTGATTAATTCTATTATAATTTCTTGACTCAGAGGTCATTTGACTGCGGTTTTCTATAGGGTGGAGGTCCTTCCCCGGACGGGCGGCTCAATTCGAGCGAAGATTCGCTATGCCCTACCTCTCTTAATCGTGTATGGAAATAGGAAATTCAAAGAGGTTATCTGACGCATTATCTAACGCTGACTGTACCTCAACAAGATTAATGAACACCTTTAATAGAGCAATTAATCAATTATGACTGATTTAGAAGCGTGTAAATCATAATAATCACTGCTAATAATATTATGTCTTATCCACGTGTATCTTTATTATACGACTTCCTTGTATATTCATCTCTTCAGTAAAACAGGTTTCTTCTACCTGAAAGTTGTCTGGATGAGGTCGCTGCTAACGATAAAAATGTCTAAGTTTTACTTTTATTAAGTACTAGCTGTGCCAGCGGCGTTGCACGCGTGGATATTGTGTTTCAAAAATAACGGACCTCCATCAAATGATACCTAAAACTTAGAGATAAAAATTTCTCCCGTTTCCCCACACTTCCCTTCACTGCTCTGCTCCTATTGATTGTAGCGTAATCAAAAGTATACTATGACCTGCCCAGAAGTAAGTATGAAGAAAAATTGTACCAAGTTTCGTTAAAATCCGTTGAGTTGTTTTTGTTTCTATAATGAACATATAGACAAAACTTTTTCTGATTACATACATATTTTGAAAAAAATAATTTCATGTACATTATTGACCTCTCTACAGATTTATTATAAGTATAGATATAGTTTTTACCAATACCAATAGAAACCAAATTGAGGAACTTTTCTAGATATGTTCTTGTTTCTAGCGCCTAAGGGTATAGTGAGGTAGTTTTGGAACTGATTCAGTAACATGCTTTTCCAATTAAACACTGAGACCTTTTATCCAGGTAATACCGTTGACCCTTTGTATTAATATCTAAAACCGCAAATGGTTCTGGTTCCGTGATATAAGCATAAGTGTATACTATGTACTATCGTTTGGGTACTTGAAATCAAGCATTTGAATCTCAAAAGCTCAGTAATTAAAAAAATATAAATTAAATAAATAACTCAAGACATGCTACACAGTGCCATCTAGTCCCAAATTAAGCCGAAGCTTGTACAATGGGTACTAGACAACGGATAAACTTGCTTATAATGTGTACTCCGTATAACGCTCCCTTAACAGCCCGGTGATGATGACAAGGCCGCCTTGATTATCATCATCATCATCATCAGAGCGTTATTCCCGGTTGCTTCCGGAGGCCGTGCCTCGGAGTCGAGGGTCCGCTTTCCTGCTAAGTTCCCTCCACTTTGGACGGTCGTCAGCAACCCTGGTGGTGAGTCCTTTGGCGCGCATATCCTTGGTAAAAACGTCAAGCCAACGATTCTTGGGCTTTGATTATCATCGCAGTCACTTTAAAAAAACAACCTTGACATCGTGAAAAGGCGTCAAAACGTAAACAAACATAACTTTCACGCAATTATAATTATGTATATTACTTATACTTACCTACCCATTTCTATGTATTGGACACGACACATGACAACGACCAACGACAAAATATCATATTCACTGTCGAAAATGCGTGAAACTGAATACTTATTAACACTTCGCATCTGTTGTTGACAAAAATTTCTCTTTGTATTGTATTCTAATGTAAATAGAAAAGTGTTTTTCTTTCTGCTGTCAAAAATAAACAAAGTCATGGTTTAGCCAGCTAGCTTAATACATGCTCGTGACAGCAGTTGTTATAATTATTTTACCACTAGCTGTGCTCGCGACTTCGTCCGCGTGGAATAGTTATTTTTCTCCCGTTTTTTTACATTTTCCATTATTTCTTCGCTCCTAATAGTTGCAGCGTGATCTTATGTAGCCTAAAGCCTTCCTCGATAAATGGTCTATTCAACACAAAAATAATTTTTCAATTCGGGCCAGTAGTTCCTGAGATTAGCGCGTTCAAACAAACAAACTCTTCAGCTTTATAATATTAGTTAAGATAAAAAGGCGAATGAACAAAACACCTTTTTACATTCCTATCTCCTGTAGCAAATAAGACAGGGATATTTCAATAAATACTCCCTTTTTATTCCGCGTTTAGAAACATTGGCCATAAAATCCTACCTAAAACGACTCCAGTTTTGTAAGATACCCCTAACATTACCCTTTCCGTTCCTGTTTTGCCTTCCGACCGGATTCCTGCATTGCAAAACACCAATAAAACGGTATGATTTGATCCTAATTCGTAGGGAAATAGGCGAACGTGACTTTGCACTTTATTGTTCGATGTTTTGTATAAAAGTTTTGTAAGACCAGTATTGAGAGAGCTCCAAAAGCTTTTTAACGCTGTCCTTCTGGAAGGGAGAACTCCGGAGGCGTGGACTAGGAGTGTGGTTGTCCTGTTCTTCAAAAAGGGAGATAAAACCCTATTGAAGAACTATAGACCCATTTCCCTTCTAAGCCACGTCTATAAGCTGTTTTCAAGAGTGATCACGAACCGTCTTGCGCGAAGACTCGACGAATTCCAACCACCGGAACAGGCTGGGTTTCGGAGCGGATACGGCACCATAGACCACATCCACACAGTGCGGCAGATTATACAGAAGACCGAAGAGTATAATCAGCCCCTGTGTCTAGCATTCGTGGACTATGAGAAGGCCTTTGACTCGGTTGAAACCTGGTCTGTCCTGGAGTCCCTGCAGCGATGCCAAGTAGATTGGCGATACATCCAAGTGATGAGATGTCTCTACGAAGCCGCCACCATGTCCGTCCAAGTACAAAATCAGCAAACAAGGCCTATACCGTTGCATCGAGGAGTGAGACAAGGGGATGTCATTTCCCCAAAGTTGTTCACTAATGCAATGGAGGATATGTTCAACACGCTGAACTGGAAAGGACGTGGCATCAACGTAAATGGCGAATACATCTCTCATTTGCGATTTGCAGACGACATCGTCTAAATGGCAGAATCGCTGCAGGACCTACAACAGATGCTGAATGAACTGGCTGACTCCTCTGTGCGCATCGGCCTACGGATGAACTTGGATAAAACCAAGGTCATGTTCAATGAACATGTTCTACCGGAACCGATTGCAGTGCACGGCGCCGTCCTCGAAGTTGTTCAAAAATATGTATACCTTGGGCAGACATTGCAGTTGGGTGGAAACAACTTTGAGGACGAGATAAATAGGAGAATTCAGCTAGGCTGGGCAGCGTTTGGGAAACTTCGTCGAGTCTTCACATCGTCGATCCCACAGTGCCTAAAGACGAAAGTCTTCGATCAGTGCGTTCTACCGGTTATGACATACGGAGCCGAAACGTGGACACTTACGGTACGGCTAGTCCACAAGTTGAAGGTCGCTCAGCGAGCAATGGAAAGGGCTATGCTCGGCGTCTCTCTGCGAGATCGGATCCGAAATGAGGTGATCCGGCAGAGAACCAAAGTTACCGACATAGCTCACCGGATCAGTAAGCTGAAGTGGCAGTGGGCTGGCCATATCAGCCGCAGAACCGATAACCGCTGGGGTAAACGAGTTCTGGAGTGGAGACCGCGTCTCGGCAAACGTAGTGTAGGACGCCCTCAGGCAAGGTGGAGTGACGATTTGCGCAAGACGGCTGGCAAGTGCTGGATGCGAGAGGCCCGGGACCGAGCGAAGTGGCGAGCATTGGGAGAGGCCTATGTCCAGCAGTGGACTGATGTGGGCTGATGATGATGATGATGATTATAAAGCTGAAGAATTTGTTTGTTTGTTTGAACGCGCTAATCTCAGGAACTACTGGTCCGAATTGAAACATTCTTTTTGTGTTGAATAGACCATTTATCGAGGAAGGCTTTAGGCTATATGACATCACGCTGCAACTATTAGGAGCGAAGAAATAATGGAAAATGTAAAAAAAACGGGGAAAAAATAACTATTCCACGCGAACGCAGTCGCGAGCACAGCTAGTAACTAGAATATTGTTCTAGTGTTCTGTTTTAGTATTACGTTTGTTCTTAATCTTACAACAACAACAAGTGTCCAGTTATTCGCCACTTTGATCAAACATCTGGAAGCTTTGACTATAATCGCCACACTGGGCAGGCGAGTTGGCGATCGCACGGCGTAGCTTCTCGCTCCGGTGACGCCGTTGCCCGTCATCAGCCCGTGGTACTAACGCTTTCAATCATGATGATTATAACGCCACCAGTCAGTTGCCAGAGCCTCGTCTGCTATTTAGCAGGATGCACCACTTGCAGGTGAGGTTGCTTGGAGCGAAAAGATGATGTGTCGCACCCTTTTTTTTATAGTGGCTCGACATAATGGCTTCCCTACGCCTGATGGAAAGCGAAAGAGAGGCCCAAGACGCTGTGACAACTGGCAAGTAACTGGTCAGTTACCTGTCAGTTGCCACTGCCATGCCGGCCCAACCCTAACCCCCCACGAGCTCCGGACACCCTACTCACCAGCAGAAACACGACCCGAAGGTCATTTGGCTGCGTTATTATATAGGGTGGAGGTCCTTCCCCGGACGGGCAGCTCAATTCGAGCGAAGATTCGCTATGCCCTACCTCTCTTACATACCCTTACATGCATAAAAAGAATGCACGTCTTTATCAGACATCAAATGTGACACACAATTTTTAGCACAAATCGTTAATTGTGACCTTTATCAGTATGTACGTGCCCAAAATGCCTTAAGGTCATTTGAGACTTTCCCAAGCGTATAATTTTTAGCGGGACAAAAATCGGAATGTGCATATTTTAAATGCCCAGAGTTAAGTTATGGGGACACTTTCACTGATCCGACGATAGGCTTTTGTCTCCATTTTCATAAGTCATGCTGTTTAAAATGTTATTTCAAAAATTACAAATTACTTAATAGTCCATTCTTAGTTATCGTAGTTGAATGCAAAAACGGTTTCGGTTATTAACTTAGACTTACACTTTGGAGAATCCTACTATTCTCAAGCTGATGCTCATGAAGGTAGAGAAGTTAACTGAGAGCCTTGGAATTTTGAAATCAGTTTTGAAAATGGCCAATGTGATTTTTAGAGATTAATCCTTAATCCCTAAAAGGGATCATCTTTTCGCTCCAGGCCATCCTCACCTGCCCGTGGTGCATCCTGCCGAACAACAAACGAGGCTCCGGCAAACCGACTGGTGGCGGTAAAACTATCACGATAGAAGGCGTAGCTAAATACCACAGGCTGATGACGGGCAGCAGCGTCACCGGAGCGAGAAGCTACGTCCTGCGATCGCCCACCAGCCTGGCGATTATGGGTATATCCTCCAGAAGTTTGCCCAAGGTGGCGAACAACTGGAGAGGTCCAGCAGTGGACTGCAATAGGCTGATGATGATGATTACATTTTATAATAATCATATAAAACTTTGTTACATAAAAAGCAAGTTATCCGAATCACCCCCATGAAATTATGTAGCGCGGTTTTTCATAGTTCACACATGTAGATATGTTTTTAAATTTAGTAAAAATGCAGTTACATTAATTTAACTATTCACTGTTAAAAAGCTACTTTTCCACACAAACCACTTTAAAACGCAAACAGTTTCGCCATACAAACCCTTTGGTAGCCATAACATCTCATTCCTTCTTAACACCTGAAGTAATTATACCTATACTAAAACCTGCCATCATGTGAGGGCTCCGACTCTGCTAATGGAATTGACACCTTTACACGTTGTTTGCATAGAAAGTTAGGTGACATCTTGTGGCAGGTTTAAGGTCGTTTGTGCGTAGAAATTGTGGGCGCGACATGTTTTGTTAGTAGGCTGGCTGGTCCAAGATCCAATGTGTATAAAAGGCGTGTTATCCGCCCTTGTTATTTTTTTTTTTATAATAGCTCGACATAATGGCTTCCCTACGCCTGATGGAAAGCGAAAGAGAAGCCCAAATCGCTGTGACAACTGGCAAGTAACTGGTTAGTAACCTGTCAGTTGCCACTGCCATGCCGGCCCAACCCGACCCCCCACGAGCTCCGGAGACCCTACTCACCAGCAGAAACACGACCCGGAGGTCATTTGGCTGCGGTATTCTATAGGGTGGAGGTCCTTCCCCGGACGGGCGGCTCAATTCGAGCGAAGATTCGCTATGCCCTACCTCTCTTAGAAGGTTGTAGAAAGAATTTTGTAGAAGTATAGGTAAACTAATACTATACTGTATTTGTAAAGTATAAACTAACATTATAGGTACTGTATCGACCTTAGAAAATTACATTTTCTCTACCTGAAGGTCTCGAGAAGAGATCACTTAGTAGGAATAAGACCACGATATGTATGTACCTGTGATACTAGCCCTTGTTAAAAGGTTGGTGATAAAAATTACTATAAACTAATAATATAGTGTACCTATTTGTCTCAAACAATTACACTTCCTCTACCTGAAGGTTCTCTGGAAGCGTCGCTTACTAGCAATAAGACCATAAGATGTGTTTACATATTCATTTTTTTGTAGATGTTTGTATGTAGTACAAATATGGTGTTATTACACCACAAGATTACTCTTGTTTTTATTACTAATAGTAAATTAATACATGGAATAAAAATAAATCATGAAAATATAGAGAAAACTATGTATAAATATGTAAGAACTATTTACTTACAAATATTTGTAATTGACTTAATTCAACTGTTAACTTTGTTAAAACATTAAGTACAAAAAATACTTTAAGAATAATTACATTTAAATCTAGAACCTCCTTTTCTATATGCTTTCGAACGACCAAAACCGGATACCTATCTCTCGAATACAGATCTGTCATCTCTGTTCCGCAACATTCATTCACGCCCAGAATTCCATTCACAGAATTTGTGTTTGTCATTCACAAATGTTTATATGATAATGACATTATAACTTGAACTCTGCGTGGTCATATTTGCTAAAGATTTAGGTCAAATGACAGCTAAGATGTTGAACGTCTATAGATGTTAAAAGCAAAAGTTTAAGTCTAGAAAGCAATGACGTATTCATACTCATTTGCATTCGTTTACGCTTCCTCGGTGATACTTTCCAGTAAATATGTTATTGCTACACTTAATTTAGCAACATATACCTATAGTAGGTACCAGTACATATAGTAGTAGTGGAATGTACGGGAGTGACCTATCAAACCACCTTCACCTGCCCGTGTTGCATCATGACGAATAACAAACGGGGCTCTGCCAACCGGCTGGTGGATTGGAGAACCATCACGATGGAGCATCATCAGGTACTTAATACCATAAGCCGATAACGGGCAGCAGCGTCACCGGAGCGAGGAGCTACGCCCTACGATCGCCAGCCCGTCCGCCCAGCGTGGCGATTATGGGTAAAGCCTCCAGATCTTTGGCCAAAGTGGTGAATAGATGCAGAGGCCTATGTCCAGCAGTGGACTAAACGTCGGGCTAAAAAAGTTTACCTTTTATGTTCGTGTACCGCGTTATGTTCTGAACATTTCATATCTTACGATACAGAGCGAAAGTTTAAAAGTTATTAGTGCATTTTTGCTCATTAGAGGTTTCAGCCACAAACTCATAATACTTTCAAAATGCACTGATTTACCACAGGAAAAAATTGTCAAGAAACCTACACTTCAAATAAATCTAAATTTACAACCAAGCCATTTAGCTTTCGAACTTATTGTGAAGGAACTGGTTTTTAAACACGTTTGTAACGGATCGCTTTCAAGGTGGTAAAGGCTCAAAAGTCGTTAAAGCTTCTTAGAAAATCAAAACATTCATCATAGCTTGAGAACATCATCATCATCACTAGCCTATTGCAGTCCACTGCTGGACATAGGCCTCTCCAGTTGCTCGCCACCCAGGGCAAACATCTGGAGGATATGCCCATGGTCGCCACGCTGGGCAGGTGGGTTGGCGATCGCAGGACGTAGCTTCTCGCTCCGGTGACGCTGCTGCCCGACATCGGCCTGTGGTATTTAGCTACGCTTTCAATTGTGATGGTTATACCGCCATCAGTCGGTTGCCAGCGCCTCGTTTGTTGTTCGGCAGGATTCACCACGGGCAGGTGAGGTTGGCTTGGAACGAAAGATGATAGGCCGCTCCCTTACATGCTTTCGGCAGGGTGCACCTTGAGAACAGCTAAAGCTGAATATGAAATAAGATGAGCCACAGACGAAAGTCTGGGGCGAAAAAGTACCATACGCGGGCAATCTTGAAAAGACTTTGGATGCACGTAACACCTGCATCATACATTCATCATTGATCTGACTATATTTTTTTAATCATCATCATCATCATCCCACATCAGTCCACTGCTGGACATAGGCCTCTCCCAATACTCGCCACTTCGATCGGTCCCGGGCCTCTCGCATCCAGCTCTTGCCAGCCGTCCTGCGCAAATCGTCACTCCACCTGGTCTGAGGGCGTCCTACACTACGTTTGCCGAGACGCGGTCTCCACTCCAGAACTCGTTTACCCCAACGGTTATCGGTTCTGCGGCTGACGTGGCCAGTCCACTATTTTTTTAAACCGTAAAGTTAACTGCTAAAAGCAAAAGCAGGTGCGTCGAAACTGAAGATGCCTAGAAAGCAGTGACCGCGGAGAATCGCTCGCATTCGTCCGCACGTCGCATGCGCACGCGCACCGTTTCTATAATATAAACAGTGTCTACATTAAAGGCGGCAGCGGTTTAGCATAAATCTATACTTATAATAAATCTGTAGAGAAGTCAATTCTGTTCATGAAATATATTTTCAAAATAACTATCAGGGGGTGATTAGGGATCGATACTGATGACAAAAATGCAATCAGTAAAATTTTTGTCTGTCTGTATGTTCGCTATAGAAAAAAAAATACTGGACGGATTTTAACGAAACTTGGTACGATTATTCTTCATACTCCTGGGCAGGTTATAGTATACTTTTTATCACGCTACAATCAATAGTAGCAGAGCAGTAAAGGGAAAACGGGAGAAAATTTTATCTGTATGTAGAATCGCGCATCACGCGAAAACTACTGATTAAATGCGGTTTTCACCAATGTATTGCTAGAAGTCTAACTTGAAATTCAGGTACCATTTTATGGAAGTCTGTTATTTTTAAAACCCGATATCCACGCGTGCGACGCCGCCGGCACAGCTAGTTTTGTAATAATTATAAGTAACCTAATTAATTTACCTATCATCATCATCATCAGCCCGTGTCAGTCCACTGTTGGACATAGGACTCTCCTAATGTTCGCCACTTTTAGATACATAGATATTATTAGCAAAATTATACTACACTAGGATTTTCAGATAAGAAAAGAATTCGTATATGTGTATGTCTGAGAGATTATATTTTCTATTTGCGCAGTAAATCTATCGACCCTTTAAAGATACGAAAGGCTTATTGACTCATGGAGTGAAACAGCTATTTGTTTAGGTTCTGAGATAACTCTTTTTCTTCGCAACGGATAATATTTTTGAGGGTTCATTTTTGGGAAATTTCATTGTGATGAAAATATTAAAACATCTATATCTATATGGGGACTCTTGCTGCTTGACCAGACTGTGTAGTAGATGTTAGGTCGATAAGTCATAATATTGGAAAGCTCTTTTCATACACGGATTGAACTCCGTGCATGAAAAGAGACTGCTTCGGTCAAGTTCAATAAAATAAGATAAATATTGGATTTATTGGATTGGAAGATATTGGGAGGCCTATGTCCAGCAGTGGATTTTCGCTCGAATTAAACCGCCCGTCCGGGGAAGGGCCTCCGTCCACGCTATAGAATACCACAGCCAAATGACCTCCGGGTCGTGTTTCTGCCGGTTAGTAGGGTTTCCGGAGGTTGTGGGGGGTTAAGGTTGGGCCGGCGGCATGGCGGTGGCAACTGACAGGTAACTGATCAGTTACTTGCCCGTTGTCACAGCTAATTAGGCTTCTCTTTCACTTTTCATCAGGCATAGGGTAGCCATTATGTCGAGCTACTATAAAAATAAAACCTAACATTGTCGGGCACTTACATCCATATTTCTCCTCTCAACCTAACCCATGAGCCGTTGGGGAATATTAATAAAAGTTCTTCATAATTTAACCCAGTTCTAAGCTTCACTAAATACTCTGGACTTTCAAAAATACTACGGTTGATTTTTTAAACTTCCTTTCCGAAATGCATTTGATTCACGTTCAAAAGTAAAGTTACGTAAGTCTGTGTATGCTGTGAGCTCTGGTTTAAGTTTTAGTTTTAAATGCATCTGTAGTATCATTGAAGCAGCATTGAATAGCGCTATTTAGTGAACAGACTTCCTACTAAAGTTGAAAAGCCGAGGAACTTAGGTTGCTGCAATATACGCTCAATTGTTGAATGTGGTACACTTAATTCAGGAAAGGTGAACTATACCATAATAATGAAATTTAAACTGTACTGGGGATGTAAGGGAGGTACCTATCATCTTTTCGATCAAGCCAACCTCATCTGCCCGTGGTGCATCCTTCTGAATAACAAACGAGGCTCTGGCAACCGATTGGTGGCGGTATAACCATCACAATTGAAGGCGTAGCTAAATACCACAGGCCGATGACGGGCAGCAGCGTCACCGGAGCGAGAAGCTACGCCCTGCGATCGCAACCGATCGATTATGGGTATATCCTCCATAGACTAATGTTTGCCTTAAGTGCCGAACAACTGAAGAGGCCTATGTCCAGCAGTGAACTGCAATAGGCTGATGATGATGACATAAGGTCGCTCCCTTACATCCTTAAGATAAACTTTAGGGCAATTCAACACCAGACCTTATTGTATCAGTTCTGTTTCATATTTGTCAAATAAACACAGTCAATTATTGTATATTGATACGACACAAACAAACAGAATCCTTGTTTCAAAAGCTTTATTCGCAGTATTTTTTTCGGAGGTACTTTGTTTACGCAGCTTTTTCCTTGTAAAGCACATGACAATATTTTTTTATGTACGGCTTCGTATTGTTATTGAATTTGCTTTTAATATTGTATGTATATTGTTATATTCTAATCTTAAGTATTTTGTATGTAATATTATTATACGAAATATATATGTAGGTATGTGCATTACTTATATATAGGTGGATATATTATAGCAGTTGTTAGAAAGCCTATTACCGCACCACTTTATAGATTTCTGGCTCGCCCAATGGTTGACTGGTAGAGAATGCCACACGGCATTAAGTCCGCCTTTTGTACTTTCCTTGTGCAATAAAGATTAAATAAATAAATAAATAAATATTGATTATGTAAGATACTATAAGTTCCTTGGGATGTCCAGGAGCGGCCTATCATATTCGCACCAAGCCAACCTCACCTGCCCGTGGTGCATTCTGCCCAATACCAAACAAGGCGTTGGCAACCGACTGGTGGCGGTATAACCATCACGAATCAAGGCGTAGCTAAATACCACAGACCGATGACGGGCAGCAGCATTACCGGAGCCGGTTTGTAGGTGTTTCTGCCGGTGAGTAGGGTTTCCGGAGCTCGTGGAGGGTTGGGGTTGGGCCGGCATGGCGGTGGCAACTGACAGGTAACTGACCAGTTACTTGCCCGTTGTCACAGCTACTTGGGCTTCTCTTTCGCTTTCCATCAGGCGTAGGGAAACCATTATGTCGAGCCACTATAAAAAAAAAGTGCCCTTAAACGGAACATAGGTAACTATACCTAATTGCTAATTCTACGCCACAAATAGGACAAACAAACTTACCTACTTCGTAGTATTTATTGCTTTGTTCTGTTTAAACTTGTTTCTGTATGTAGAGAGGGTTCTCCACCCTGGTTCTAGTTAATTGTAAAAGTTTTATGGGGCAGAGGAGATAGGGGATTCCAATTATTGGATTATTGGTGGTTGAAGATGGTTAGGTAAATTAGTATTATAGACATTTGTGGATATACCTGTGAATGTAATTCTAAGCGATAAACTTTTGATGTTCATAGCGAGTTCATTTGACTGCCCGCCTTAAGTAAAATTTTCGAAAAAATTATATTTAATCAATTAATAATCCACTTACAAGATAATAATATATTGCATAAGAACCAGTATGGATTCACCAAAGGTAAATCCACGACTGACGCTGGTGTAGCGCTCGTAAAACATGTATTTGATGCATGGGAGAACAAGCAGGATGCTGTGGGGATTTTCTGTGATTTGTCAAAGGCATTTGATTGCGTTGATCATCAGACACTACTTATGAAGTTACGTCATTATGGTGTATCGAACGACTCGCTTAGTATGATACAGTCTTACCTGATAGGAAGAATCCAAAAAATTAATGTTAACGGTAGTCACTCCTCTGGCGCCCCCTTGCTTATGGGTGTGCCCCAGGGCTCAATATTGGGACCTTTGCTCTTTTTAGTATATATTAATGATCTTCCATGTTTTGCAAAAGACTTATGTGAGATGGTGCTATTTGCCGATGACACATCTTTAATATTTAAGGTTGATAGACAAAGAGAAAATTTTGACGAAGTAAATGATGCTGTCTCTAAAGTACTACATTGGTTTACAAGTAACAATCTGTTACTAAATGCTAAGAAAACTAAATGTATAAAGTTTTCTATGCCCAATGTCAGACAAGTCAAAACTGTCATTAACATAAATCAAGAACCCATTGATATCGTTAACTCAACAGTGTTCTTAGGTATCACCTTAGACTCAAGATTGCAGTGGGCTCCACATGTTGCTGCCCTTGCAGGACGACTTAGTTCAGCTGCATATGCTGTTAGGAAGATTAGACATTTAACTGATGTCGACACTGCGAGATTGGTTTATTTTAGCTACTTCCATAGTGTTATGTCCTATGGCCTTCTACTGTGGGGCTCAGCGGCAGACATCCAGACCATATTTGTTTTACAAAAGAGAGCTATCAGAGCCATATACAAACTTGGCCCACGTGATTCTCTTAGAGACCTTTTTAAAGAAATAAATATCTTAACTGTTGCTTCCCAATATATCATGGACTGTTTAATCCATGTTTATAAGAACAAGCACAAGCTTCCTAAAAATTCAGATAGTCATAAATTCAATACCAGAAACAGGCACAAGCTAGCTATTCCTAATCTGAGGTTGAATAAATGTGGAAAGTCATTTATAGGGCTTAGCATAAAAATGTTCAATAAATTGCCTCAATGTATAATTGATCTACCCATACAAAAGTTTAAATTATATATTAAAGGATGTCTAATAAAGAAAGGTTATTACAGAATTGAAGACTATTTAAGTGATAAGACTGTATGGTCAACTGCCAAATAAGCGGATGCTGCTCGCCTGCACTTTATCATAAAATTATAACCATTTCATTGGTTGTTTATATAGAGTCATATTATGTAACTTATATTCTATGTAAGCTACGTCCTTCAGTAATTAATTCATTTATTAGTTTTATGATTTTGCCAAATATTTTATATTGGGGTAACTGGACTAGTCATGCTCACTAAAATGTTTCTGGGGTGGTGGCGCTGTGTGGCGGGTCGTTACACTCCCTCAAATATGGTTGAATGAAGCGATGGCTGGTACACACGTCATACTTGTGAACAGGTGCTGCCTTGGAGACTGGTCTACTCCTGATTGCCCTATATAGAGTATGTTAAGGTAAATTTTTTATTTTTAATCTAATTTATAATTAATTTTATAAGGCCCCAGACTGTATGACGTGGTCGTAGTCAAAAGTATAAATGTGATAATAATATTGTAAACACCATTTTGAAAAGAGCAACTACACGAGTTTCTTGCCGGTATCTTCTCGGTAGAATGCTGCTTTCCGAACCGGTGGTAGCTTCGACGATTTGTAAGTGTTTTTCATAAAAACCTATACAAATAAAGATTATTTTGACTTTGACTTGACTTTGACTTTGACTTCGAGAGTGAATTGGTTTTTGGAGAGTGAGTGCGTTCCATCGTAGTCTACGATATCGCGAAACAGACAAACATATTTCTATACTAATATTATAAATGGGAAAGTGTATCTGTCTGTCTGTATGTTTGTCTTTCTTTCACGGCAAAACGGAGCGACGGATTGACGTGATTTTAAGTGGAGATAATTGAGGGGATAGAGAGTAACATAGGCTACATTTTGCCCTTTTCTAACCCCCCCACTTTCCTAAAATGGCGGGTGGAAGTTTGTATGGAGCATTCGCCCCGAACTTAACGCGAGCAAAACCGCGGGCAGAAGCTAGTAAAAAATAGTCTGTACTACTGTATGTCCAGCAGTGGACTGATATAGGCTAATGATGATGATAATGGCTGTATATAACTATATTTCATTTGTATTGGTATGGTATTTAGCTACGCCTTCAATTGTGATAGTTATACCGCTACCAGTCGGTTTCCTGTCAGCGCCTCGTTCGTTATTCGGCAGGATGCACCAAGGGCAGATGAGGTTGGCTTAATTAAGTCACCCTTGTTATTTAATATCGCACGTAAGTGAATAGTCTGTAATTCTTTGTAAGAATAATAAAGATCTTAAACCAGATTTTATATATATGCACGGAGGCATGCGAATTTAAGAGAGGTAGGGCATAGCAAAACTTCGCTCGAATTAAGCTGCCCGTCCGGGGAAGGACCTCCACCCTATAGAATACCCCAGCCAAATACCTCCGGGTCGTGTTTTTGCCGGTGAGTAGGGTTTCCGGAGCTCGTGGTTAGGGTTGGGCCGGCATGGCGGTAGCAACTGACAGGTTACTGACCAGTTACTTGCCGCTTTCCATCAAGCGTAGGGAAGCCATTATTTCGAGCTACTATAATAAAAAAATATTCCATGATTGGTGTGCATCCATACCGACCCAACAAAGAATTCATCGTCATGCCCATTATTTTGCTCCATAATCGCTCCATCTCATGTTTTACGCCGCACACACTTCGTCATTGAGCGAAAGTAGTGGCTAGTGGGTCGCGTGAGGATATCCCCGGCTCATTCATTATTTATCTGTCAGCCATTAATATGCATGCCTTGTGGACGCACGTTCGGAATTAAGACAACTGACGCTTCAGGAAGGAAATCCGTTGAGGGAATATTTTGAAAGTTATTTTTATTGTTGTTATATATGTAATAACCAGACTCGCTAAATCTAGGATCATGGTCAAAGCGGACCCTGGGCCTAGAGGCACAAACCGGGACAACGCTAAGAGGTTGATGATGGTGGCAGACGAGCATGCGGCCTGTCTGAACCTACAACCTTTGGCTCAGAAGGCAGAGGTCACTACCAAATGAGCCATCGGGTCAGTCATATAAAGCTGGACCGCAGGGCTACATAACGCCATCTATTGGATATTTCATAATTAAACAGTCTCATTGGAGTGACGATTTGCGCAGGACGGCTGACGGCAGAGTGGCAAACATTAGGAGAGGCCTTTGTCCAACAGTGGTCTGACATGGGCTCATGATGATGATGATGATGATGAAACACTCTTATTGACTTATAACTAAGTATAATAGACATTTGTTGTACAATTAGGCGGTCTTATGCTGTACTATAAAAAAAAGTATTCAAATGCTGTCGTGATCACGCCGTGTACCAAAACACGCAAGTAATTTTGCCAATTAATATCCATTACATTCCATTTGGAGGCGATTCCGTATGCGTGTAGAAGACATTGGCAGGTATTATTGTGGAGTTGTTATTATTATGATAATCGGTATTAGAGTTACGTTTGAGCGGTTTTATTACAGGAGATTATATTTTATTGGGGAAGTGGTGGAAACTATCGTTTACCATTTTTCTATACCGTGAATAGATATATAGATATAGAACGTAATAATAACTTGAAATAAAATATATAATAACAGTTGAATGAAATAAATCTTCAGTAGCAGGAAAATGTATAACCTTTTAGTCTTTAGTGTATACGAAACCACAAAACCGTTTGTTTTAAATTAGTGATAGAATCAATAAATGTAGTATTTATTTTCACTGAATATTTTCACTAAATAAGTATAGAATATTACTTGTAACAGGCAATCCCGCTCTACTTAATTACATTTACTTACGAGTACATAAAAATAATTTTATTTTAATGTTGTAAACTATAATTCAGTAAGAGTACAATATTATAAAAGTTTATTTTTACAGATTGCATAAATAAATGACAAAACGTAAAAGCATTCTTTTAAATTCCCGTCACGATCGTCTTCAAAATTTTTTATGACAATTGAAAGCTATTTGAAGTTTGCCAACAGCTTTCAAATGACAGAATTAAAAGTGACATAACGGGACGGTAGTGCCTACTTCAAAAATTAATTCGACCATTAGGCCTGACCGCTTATAGGCCGGGGTGGACCATAAAACTGAATGGAATCATAACAGACCTCAAACGGGGCTCCATGCTAAAATGTTGGGTTTTATTGCATTAATGCGTTTTTAGTTAAAAGGGCTTAGTAATGTTTGTAATTGTAGCGTAGACCTAACTATTTTAATTTAGGAGGACTTCCTATGAAATACCATAATAATCATCGGCAAACTAGCATAGGGAAAAGGATTTAATGGCCCGACCATCATTTTTTCGCTCCAAGCTAACCGGTGCCCGTGGCGCATCCTGCCGAATGACTGATGGTGGTATAACCCTCACGATTGAAGGCGTAGCTAAATCGCACAGGCAGATGACGGGCAGCAGCGTTACCGGAGCGAGGAGCTACGCCCTGCGATCGCCAACCCTCCTGCCCAGGGTGGCGATTGTGGGTATAACCTCCGAGTGTTTGCCCAAAGTGGCAAATGCGTGGAGAGGTATATGTCCAGTCGTTTTTATTTTATAATAGCTTGACATAATTTGTTTGCATCCGTTGCATGATGGAAAGCGAAAGAGAAGCCCAAGTCGCTGTGACAACGGGCAAATAACTGGTCAGTTACCTTAGTTGCTACCGCCAAGCCGGCCTAACCCTAACCCCCACGAGCTCCATAAACCCTATTTACCTGCAGAAACACGACCGGGAGGTCATTTGGCTGCGGTATTCAATAGGGTGGAGGTCCTTCCCCGGACGAGCGGCTCAATCCGAGCGAAGATTCGCTATGACCCACCTCTCTAATTCACTGTGACTACACTAGAGAGGTAGGGACCTCTCTAGTTCGTTTTCTGACGTTTCCTGATATTCCATCAGTAGTCTTTTTCGACACCCACGGCAAGAGGGGTGATCCAATTCTAAGCCCGGAAACGACACGGAAAGAACAGCTGTATGGCGTATTTACTTGTAAAACGAGCCATCAGTACAATTAAACGTCTTTTAACTAGTACGCTAGGACATGTGAACTGTGAGTAGTGGAAACTATTTATCTGTAAGGCTGTGTTTCCAGTGGGCAAACTGTTTGCCACCGATTGAGTTAGCGGCCTATCGTTTTATTATAGGAGAGGTAGGGCATAGCGAATTTTCGCTCGTATTGAGCTGCCCGTCCGGGGAAGGACCTCCACCCTATAGAATACTGCAGCCAAATGACCTCCGGGTCGTGTTTCTGCTGGTGATTAGGGTCTCCGGAGCTCGTGGGGGGTTAGAGTTGGGCCGGCATGGCAGTGGCAACTGACAAGTAACTAACCAGTTGTCACAGCGACTTGGGATGCTCTTTCTTGGGATTAAGAAACAGGCTGCAGCATTTATCTCGGTAAAGAACTACCAAGGCAGCATGAGTCTCGTAGGACTCTTGGCACCGCCCCTAAGGCACTTGAAAGGATAGGGGACGGGGTTCATAGTGGGTATTCCATGCCTCCTCACCATCTTTCATCCAAAAAGGATCCTTGTTTATAAACAACATGCCTTATAAGGCAACATGTCATTTTCAGTATTATAATAGGTACGCTGCTATAATAAAAACATTTGGGTTTTATAAATAGTTTAATAAATTTTTCAACCATCGGGCGTAGGGAAACCATTAGGTCGAGCTATTATAAAAAAAAAATTATGCCCTTTCATATACTTGAAGTGCAACTATCAACACATAGTTTGCTAGTTCTGCGCTCAATCTATAGTTATCTGAAAAAAAAACCAAGACGCCAACACATCCGAAGCAGATACAACTGTAACGTATTTTTTTTTTTTTGTATATGGACTCTATCACGCGTTTATGTTGACGCGGATAATTCGCCAATGTCAAGTGTTTAGAGAGACACGTCAATACTCAATTGGCAGGTAAACTGTAACGTAATAAAATTGGTTCCTTTTGGCACTGACATTTACATAGCAGCTCACAATATTTAACATGGTAGCCGGACCGCGGATTTTTGCGGCTGACTTAGTCGGCGGTAAACAGTTTGCCTACTGGAAACGCAGCCTTAAAAGAGCCTTTAAAACGATTACTTTGTACGGGTGCAGTGTTTCTTGAACGAATTTATTTTTCCTACTTTCCACGGAATAGTTTTGCAGCGGTGTCAGTAATAGTCTTTTTACGTTTCCCTCTAGTGGAGTAGATGTTTTAATCGTTTTAATTTCCTTGTAGAATGTAGTTTGATCAAACAAAGTTGCAATTGAATAAATGATTGATGTAATGTGAAAATGTAGTCGTTTACAGTTATTTAAAAATGTATCATTTTTATTCTTTACTAAGTTTGTTTTGGAACATAGTTTAGAATAAATAGATATTCTTTATTCCACACCAAACAGTTTACTTAAAACTAGATATTAAGGCAAATCGTGGTACAATATAGGCGGCCTTATCGGTTTCAGCGATCTCTTCCAGACAACCTTTGGGTAAATAATAATTTAAAAGAAGGAATAATTAATATTCATGACAGATAATTTCCAAATAAGGTAGCACTTGTGTAATGGTAATCGGAATCCAACAATGTACTCGACTATTACGAGGGGAAAAAGCGGTTTTTAAGAGGTGTAATATGTGTAAGGTAAATACACTCTTGTATATCGTATACATATATAATTATGTATGGGACATATATTAATAATAATAATCTTTATTTGGTATAAAAACAATGTTACAAAAACAGATAAAGCGTTAACGGCCGCAGTAGTCGAAGACTGTGTCGCAGCCATCAGCGCCCACCTCTTGAGACGGACATTAATTTCGAATATAAATTAAAAAAATAATAATAATAATATATATTAAAAATTTTAACTACTTTAAATTACTACATTATACTAACAGATATATGTATACTAACAGACAAACAAACAATTATTGTTTGGATTATTTCTTCTTCTAAGTAGGTATATAAGTCAGTTTATCAGTTGTCTAGTACCCATAGTACAAGCTTCGGCTTAGTTTGGGGCTAGACGGCGCTGTGTGGCCCAGCGTGGCATGACTTGGGCTATTTATTTATTTTATTTTGACTTTAACCAGTAAATTTCAATGGCATGGTTTTGTGACAATTGACGCACATTGAAACACTTTCATTATACTCATATTGCCTGTGACGTAGGTATGTGAGGGTCCATGTGTCTCGAATTTCACCTATTGACCTCAGAAAGAGGCATGCGGATAATTGAGTCATCAAACCAGTCCCTTTGGTCCGGTTACGAATCTTCACAAAAAGGTGGCTACCGATTTGTATTATGACACAAAAGGGTGGACTTATTTGTGACTAGCTGTGCCAGCGGCGTCACACGCGTGGACATCGGGTTTCAAAAATAACGGACTTACATAAAATGGTCTAAATTTGAAGTTAGACCTCTAGCAATACATTGGTGAAAACCCCATTTAATTCCATGCAGTAGTTTTTGAGTGATGCGCATTCAAAAATACAGGTAAACTTTTCTCTCGTTTTCCTAACATTTCCCTTCACTGCTCTGCTCCTATTGGTTGTAGAGTGATAAAAAGTATACTATAACCTGCCCAGGAGTATGTAGAATAATTGTACCAAGTTTCGCTAAAATCCGTTAAATAGTTTTTGTTCGTATAACGAACATACAGACAGACAGACAAAAATTTTACTGATTTAATTTTTGGCATCAGTATCGATCACTAATCACCCCCTAATAGTTATTTTTAAAATATATTTAATGTACAGAATTGACCTCTCTATTTTAGATTTATTATAAGTATAGAAGATATAGATTTATTTTCTTTTTTTATGTACGAGTATGTACGCGTTACTTTTTATAGAGAAGTAGGTAGGTAGGTATTCCGATTTTTTTTTGGATTTTGATAAACACTCTTTCTAAGGGATTATTGGTACATTACCTACTTATTATCACCCGACTGGTGGCCAAGGCCACCTTGGCCACTTGGCCGACTGGTGGCCACCTCGGGCAGGTGAGGTTAGCTTGAAGCGAAAAGATGCTAGGTCACTTTACATCCCACATTTAAAAAGTACCACAGCTCTCATTCACAGCAGTGTAACAGAACCTTTACAGACGTAATGCCATAAACGACACCGGTCAGATACCGCAAAGACTGGAATAGGGTCGATCCGGCCGGTTCTCGACCGATCGGTCGTTCGGAAAGAAAGCCGTGTCACTAGAGACTCATTTACCGGAATAAAAGAGGTGTAAATTTTAAAACAAGTGAAGACGAAGCTTTATATGAGGGGATAGGTTTTATTGCGTCTGCGGTGCTATCGATCTTCTTTTGTTAGATTCGTTGTCAAGTACTTGTAGGGCCAGTGTTTCTATTGAAGAAAGACGTTGTTCAGTTGGGCTAAGTTGACAAAAATTTACCAATGCTCAATAATAGCTATTTGTACTAGCCTGGGTGTTTACTATGTATGATAATGTATTTATTTACATAAAAATAATTCAAAACTTAACATTACACAGTCGGCTTTATCTCATTTAACGACTAGGCTCACATAACGTTCAGTAATGACGTTTAATGTAAACAACTTGAGTTGTCCTTTAGGCATTCAATTAAATGTCGTCATTCAATGAACGCGCCAGCCATTCGATTGAATAGGCGATTCGACCTGTAGAATTGGCCATTCGAAGTGTCGCAGTTGATGACCGACTTATACCGCCAACGGTCGATTGCCAGCGCCTCGTTTGTTTTTCGGCACGATGCGCCACGGGCAGGTGAGGTTGGCTTGGAGTGAAACTGGCTTGGTCGGCCGCTCCCTTACATACCTTTTGAGAGTACAAAAATGTTGAAAATATTTCATTAGTCATCTTTTATGACACCCGTGGGATAAGATGAGTTAGTCCTATTCCAAATCCGGAAATCATTACAAACAACTCTACTTATGTAACTGTGTACTATCATCATCCCAGCTTATCGCGGTCCACAGACATATACTTCTTCAGTTGTTCGCCACTTTAGGAATACACTTTGGGTGTTTATGGGTAAAACCTCCAAGCTTTACCGATAATCGCCACCCTGGGCTGGCGTGTTGTTAGGGTTCCGTAGCCAAAATGGCAAAAACGGGACCCTTATAGATTTGTCATGTCTGTCTGTCTGTCCGTCCGTATGTCACAGCCAGCTTATTTTGAAACTATTTATAAGAGCTACATTATTGAAATTTGGTACGTAGATGTATTCTGTTAACCGCATTAAGATTTTAAAATAAAATCAGAGAATCCAAAATTTTCGGGGTTCACCATACCTACCTGAACTGAAACTCAACATTTTTTTTTCATCATACCTATACGTGTAGGGTATCTATGGATAGGTATTTTAAAATGATGTTGAGGTTTCTAACATCATTTTTAGGGTTCCGTAGCCAAAATGGCAAAAACGGGACCCTTATAGATTCGTCATGTCTGTCTGTCTGTCTGTCTGTCTGTCTGTCTGTCTGTCCGTCCGTATGTCACAGCCAGTTTATTCCGAAACTATAAGAGCTACATTATTGAAATTTGGTAGGTAGATGTATTCTGTGAACCGCATTAAGATTTTAAAATAAAATCAGAAAAAAAGCCAAAATTTTTGGGGTTCCCCATACAAAGAACTGAAACTGAAAATTTTTTTTTTCATCGAACCTATACGTGTGGGGTATCTATAGATAGGTATTTGAAAATGATGTTGAGGTTACTAACATCATTTTTTTCTAAACTGAATAGTTTGCGCGAGAGACTCTTCCAAAGTGGTAAAATGAGTGTCCCCCCCACCGTAACTTCTAAAATATGGGCATGATAAAACTGAAAAAAATATATCATGTGTATCACTATAAAAACTACTAACGAAATTTAGTTTGAATGAAATCTAGCCAGTAGTTTTTTTTTAAACGTCATAAATCAAATTACCTAATTTTTTCATTTAATTAACTCCAATATAATAAAACGTAAAGAAAAACATTTATTTAGCTGTATAGTGGTACGGAACCCTACGTGCGAGAGTCCGACTCGCACTTGGCCGGTTTTTTTCTAAACTAAATAGTTTGCGCACTTCTAAAATATGGGCATGATAAAACTGAAAAAAATATATGATGTGTATTACTATGAAAACTACTAACGAAAATTAGTTTGAATGAAATCTAGACAGTAGTTTTTTTTTTAAACGTCATAAATCAAATTACCTAATTTTTTTCATTCAATCAGTGGTACGGAACCCTACGTGCGCGAGTCCGACTCGCACTTGGCCGGTTTTTTGTATAATATTGTATGTTTCTTACAGTACTGATAAATCTACAAACAAATTTTTAGTATCAAGTCCTAAGTATCTCGGAATTGAATTGAATAAAAGAAATATGAACAAACTGTTTCTTGAGTAGGATGGTACTTACTCTTACAGTTCAAAGGAAACCTTAGACTATTTCCACAGTAATTAATCTCTACTTTTCAATTACCTTCCAGCGAAGAGCTTTGTAGAGCTATTAGGTATGAAAAATGTTACCGAGATCAAACAATTTTCAAACACAGCCAATAATTAATTTTGCGGAACCGCGCAGTCAATTTTTAATTATAATCTATCGGGACCAGACTCTTAGTTAATTAATATGAGCAGTGAACGTTTTATTGACGAGGTAATAAGATGTCACTCTTTCATTTTCTAAGTCAGAGCTTTTTAGCCTATTGAAAGTGCAAACCGTTGATAGATTGAAAAATTCTGTCGACCACGTACGCCATTTTTATTTTAAGAGATTTATTTGTTTTCATGTGAGTTCTAAGCGTAATGGGCTGAAGTAAATAAATAAATAAATAACCCAAGACATGCCACGCTGGGCCACACAGCGCCATCTAGTCCCAAACTAAGCCGAAGCTTGTACTATGGGTACTAGACAACTGATAAACATACTTAGATACATAATTTTTTTTTTTGTAAATAAATACATATTATACATAGAAAACACCCAGACCAATACAAACAGACATGTTCATGCACACAAATGTTTGTAATGTGTGGGGATCGAACCACGACCCTTGGCTCAGAAGGCAGAGGCCACTACCAATTGAGCCACCGAGCCAGTCAGCCAGACCGAATACGGTGAGCATCAAAAGTTTGTAAACGAAGTGTTTACAGACTTTTGATGCCGACCGTACATACTTACCTAATGCAAATTAACGTATGAGAGAGACCTTTTAAGAGATGTAGGGCATAGCGAATCTTCGCTCGTATTGAGCTGCCCGTCCGGGGAAGGACCTCCACCTATAGAATACCGCAGCCAAATGACCTCCGGGTCGTGTTTCAGCTGGGTGAGTAGGGTCTCCGGAGCTCGTGGGGGGTTAGGGTTGGGCCGGCATGCAGTGGCAACTGACAGGTAACTAACCAGCTACTTGCCAGTTGTCACAGCGACTTGGGCTTCTCTTTAGCTTTCCATCAGGCGTAGGGAAGCCATTATGTCGAGCTACTATAAAAAAAAAAAAAAAATGACCTCATCATCTGCTGGACTTATGTCCAGCAGATGATGAGGTCATTTTTTTTTTTTCCAGCTGTTCGCCACTTTGGGCATACACCTGGAGGTTATTTATACCTATAATCACCACGCTGGGTGGCGGATTGACAATAGCAGAGCAGCTCGTCGCTCCGGTGGTACTGCTGCCGGTTATCGGAGTGTGGTATATATCTATGCCTTTAATCGTGAAGGTTATACCACCAATCGATTTCCAGAGCTTCGTTTATTATTCAGCAGGATGCACTACGGCATGTGAGGGTAGCTTGGGCCGAAAATATGAGAGGTCGCTCCCTTACATCCCCATACAATACATACTTGTACTATGCTCTTATAACAAAAAATACTTTTGTCTTAAATGTAGTGTTAGAGGAGAATAATCAGCCGCTGCGGCACAGCACTATTCGCCACGCTCAAGAGTCACCGCACTAACGTTGACAGTTGAAGTTTGACGTAACGGTGACACTGACGGCTGTCATCGAGTTCCCGCCGATTATTACTTTTTCTATAGCTCTGGTTGAATGAGTGTTTGTAATTGGATTGCGTAAATAAACACTTTCAGATTAAGATAAACTTTCTTAATAGTAGCAAGTAATGTTCAGAGTATAATTGGACGAAATCTCTGACTTTTCGTGAGAACATATTCCTACACAAATTTTGCTCCACTTTTCTACAACACTATATCAAAACTAATAAGGCAATTTATTCCACAGATAAGCTTACTTGGCTGAACGCCTAAAGAAGGCCACTGGCATCTTTAATACTGCCTTGATAAACGGGTAATGACGTCCAACTTTGTTTAATATTTAATACACTGAATCTAGGTTAAGATTTAAGATTTCCCTAAATAAACTAGGGTCAGGTGGTATGGTGGTAACCGTCTGGTGGCTGTATAACCATCACCATTGAAGGCGTTGTTAAATACCACAGGCCCCTGATATGCTGCCCATATACCCATAATCGCTACTCTGGGCAGGCGGGTTGGCGATCGCAGGGCGTAGCATCTCGCTCCGGTGAAGCTGCTGCGCGTCATCAGTCTGTAGTATTTAGCTACGCCTTCAATTGTAATGCAAGCTTTAATTAGCATGATTACAAGGTAAAGTATATAGGACCCAAAACTTTACCTTGTAAAAGACCTACAAGTAATTAGTTGAGTGTTCAAGTATTTGAACAAGTCTTAGTTTAGGCCTTTGAAACTAGGTTTTGATGTAATTGGGACTAAATAAAACTACTGTATAAGATCTTTTGTCTTGGTCGTTTATATTAAATTCCTAAGAGGTTTAAATTACATCAAGTGGCTGTAGACAATTAGCTTTTATTTTTTATATTTATATGAATGTAACTTTTGTAAGCAAATAAAATTCCCTTTTTTTATACCTAAAGTAAAACTCAAACTCTAAAAACATTTAGATTATCTAAAAGCACAAAAAGCTGCTTCAGAAAATTTCCATGAAATTTAATGTACCTACATCAAAATTTTCATCTCAATACGCCTACATGAAATCAGTTAAAGTTTGTTTAACATTTCTCATGTGATACCTTCATGTTTTGTAAAAGTTTTAACAATGTGAAATTTATAATAATTACGCTAGTAAAACATTTTGTGCCTATAAATAATTTAATCCTAAGTATAATCTCAACATACTGTTTTAAACATTTTATGTTATAAATAATACATGGAAAACAGATTTTCATTTGATTAGTAAGATCTTCGCTTCGCTTTTCATCGGGCGTAGGGAAGCCATTATGTAATGCTAATAAAAAATATATAAAACAACTTAATTACGACAGGACCAATGGCTCATTTGGTAGTGACAGGTTAAACATTCGTATGAACATCACATACATTGCTCGGATCCCAAAGTAATGAGTATCAGTACAACGAAGGTACCACAAATATATACTTAACTACATTTTTTTTTTATAGTCGCTCGACATAATGGCTTCCCTACGCCTGATGGAAAGTGAAAGAGAAGCCCAAGTCGCTGTGACAACGGGCAAGTAACTGGTCAGTTACCTGTCAGTTGCCACCGCCATGCCGGCCCAACCCCAACCCCCCACGAGCTCCGGAAACCCTACTCACCGGCAGAAACACGACTCAGAGGTCATTTGACTGCGGTATTCTATAGGGTGGAGGTCCTTCCCCGGACGGGCGGCTCGATTCGAGCGAAGATTCGCTATGCCCTACCTCTCTTAAATATAAACACCCAGACACGGAACAAACACAAATGTTATCACACACACGAATGTTTGTACTGTGTGGGAATCGAACTCACCTTTGGTTCCGAAAGCAAACCATCGAAATTAGTATAAACATTATCACAAATAGAACAAGATCAATAGTAATTATTATTAATTAATTTGCTTTCCAGGTAGTAGGAAGTTAAAATAGTTCCGTTAACATACTGCCGACTTCAAAGGTGGTATTCATTATTTCTCCTCCCAATATCTTGGGGGAAATGTCTTTGAAGTTTCCGTAATTATGTGTTTATTTGCACTCAGTCCGTAAATAAATATTATCAGATAATTAACGCTTCCTGTTAATATGTATGCTTCTCAGGATCTGTAATTAATATAGCGATGTTCAATCTTATTTTAGTTAAAATATAAGAAAACTTAAAACTTAACAGATTCAATAGGGATGTTTCAAAGGTCAGGGTCAAAATAATTACATTATATTTAGTCCGTATTTGAGATTATAAAAATATTTTTGACACGTAACACTTCAAACAAAAAATAACAAAGATACAAGGCATCAAAATGTAAGAGTGGGGGTCTTTGACCTCACTCAGTGGCGAAAAAACTCCCACTCTTTGACGTCACGCGTAATTTTAACGGACTATATCTTTGTCATTTTTGGTCTAATTTACAAATAAAAAAATACGTGTCTTTTATTTTTGAACAATCTAAAAGACGGACTAATTACAGGCAAAAGGCCTAGGCTGTTGATTGATTGATTGAAAATTAAAGTAAGATTTACGTGAGCAGAGTCATAGCTTGCAGCTAGATATGATATATTTCTATGATGTAGTACAAGCATATTTTAAAACTAATTAGACGCGGTTCATGTAGGTTTCTCTGTAACTTTTAACCTTCTTTTTTTTGAAGTAAACAAAAATTGGCTACGCCCATGAAACGATTGTACCATTAGAGCTTCAAAAGATGTTTTGTATGATTCCGTAGGCTTTTATACAACGCCTCATTAAGTTACAAAAATGTTTCTCAAGGGAAATCCCTTATTTTCTAGTTCATAAAAATGTTACTCTTTAAAGCTTAAACATGCCTACAATTACCAGATTACCAAGCAGGAGTGGCAGTGGGCTGGCTATCATCATCATCATCATCATCAGCCCACATCAGTCCACTGCTGGACATAGGCCTCTCCCAATGTTCGCCACTTCGATGGGTCCGGGCCGGTTTGGGCTGGCTATATCAGCCGCAAAATCGATGATCGTTGGGCTAAACGAATTCAAGGTGATACTTCTTCTCGACAAACGTTTTAAAACACGAGGTAAAGTGAAGAAATTAAAAACTCAGCTCTTATGACCTTTATCAAGAAATGGTGTATGTTGGCATTGGTATTCTTTCTCGGTCATCGCACGGAAGAAAATTTTATGCATTCTGGTCAATGGTCATTGCAACTATGTTTTTTTAAGGGGGCAATGCAATCAGCGCTTTCACGTGAGAGTCAGCGTGATGTGTTGAACACACTTCTCAGAATGGGGTATACCCACTAAGCCCCCCTGTGTCACAGTAGGCAGCAACTTGAAGGCATTCGGGTAGCACAGAATTATGCGGCTGTATCCCTGCCTGGGGATGCAAGGGAGCAACCTATCATCTTTTCACTCCAAGCCACCT
Source organism: Conogethes punctiferalis (assembly GCA_031163375.1). Lineage (NCBI taxonomy): Eukaryota > Metazoa > Arthropoda > Insecta > Lepidoptera > Crambidae > Conogethes > Conogethes punctiferalis. Next base: position 4,351,719 of record CM062098.1, on the reverse strand, counting down.
TCGTTGCATCCTGATGAATAACAGACGAGGCTCTGGCAATCGACCGGTAGCGGTATAGCCATCACAATTAAAGACGTAGCTAAATACCACAGCACGATGAAGGACAGCAGCGTCACCGGAGCAAACAGCTCAAAGAGAGGTAGGGCATAGCGAATCTTCGCTCGAATTGAGCTGCCCGTCCGGGGAAGGACCTCCACCCTATAGAATACCGCAGTCAAATGACCTCCGGGTCGTGTTTCTGCTGGTGAGTAGGGTCTCCGGAGCTCGTGGGGGGTTAGGGTTGGGCCGGCATGGCAGTGGCAACTGACAGGTAACTAACCAGTTACTTGCCGGTTGTCACAGCGACTTGGGCTTATCTTTCGCTTTCGTAGGCGTAGCGAAGCCATTATGTCGAGCTACTATAAAAAAGCTAAATCCTTGCGATCGCCAACCCGCCTGCTCAGCATGGCGATTATGAGTAATCTTACAGGTGTTTGGATTATGTGGCGAATAACTGGAGAGACCTATGTCCAGTAGTGGATTGAGATGAACTATTTGAATTTGAGATAAGGTGATCATGATCCCTGCCTGTTCTGGCCCGCCGTACATACTTGATAAGCCGCCAACACTCCTGGTCCGGGGAGAGCAACCTAAAGTTGGTTTCCCACGCTCGACAATAATTGCAAAGTGAATCATTGTCGTCTAAAGGTCACAGCACACTAATCCACTCGGAAAGGGATCGCCACCGTATCACCTCAAGCCGTTCAGTATTGTTTGAATGAAACTCCCTAATGCAACGCACACTAATTGGAATCGTAACGTAATCGCCTCGCCTCAAAACAGGCTCCGAACCGCGATGCGGTGCGTGGTCAACTTGCAGTTCCCGCGCTTACGGCTCGTCGTTCCCGCGCTTACGTCTCTCCGTACGCGAGCTTACGGCTCTTCGTCCACCCTTGCCCCTGTCCCCTCCCGCGACTTGCCAACCAGGTCAGCCAGCGGTCGGCGAGCCGTAAGCGCGGTGTCGCCTAGCCGTAGCCGAGTTGACGTACAGGAGCTGCTGATACGCTACGGTTACGTGCGTACCGTAAGGTTGACGCTTGGTTGACGGCGAGGCGAAAGGCGATACGGTGACGATCCCTTTCCGAGTGGATTAGTGTGCTGTGACCTTTAACATCCGTTATAATCGCATGAATAGTACAAGTATATATGCATAATAGATTTCGCTAACTACTGTCCCTAATTAGATCTAGCTTGTAGGAATCCCATATTCCCTCGAGAACGTCAGATCTATATCCCAGATTCGAGGCCAATTAGCATTCCGTGTAACAAAGTTGCTGAGTTACTGAATTAGAGCTGCTTACTGGTTCCGCATATATTAACTAGTGTGCATAATTATTGTGTATTTGAAACCTATACTTATTCACACACTAGCTGTGCTCGCGACTTCGTCCGCGAGGAATAGTTATTTTTCCCCAGTTTTTTTTTTACATTTTCCATAATTTCTTCCGTCCTAATAGTTGCAGCGTAATGTTATATAGCCTAAAGCCTTCCTCGATAAATGGTCTATTCAACACAAAAAGAATTTTTCAAATCGGACCAGTAGTTCCTGAGATTAGCGCGTTCAAACAAACAAACAAACTCTTCAGCTTTATAATGTTAGTTAAGATAATAGCTTTACATGGGCTTAGCAATCAGAATAGGAATCGATCGATATCACGATTTTTATCACGATCCCTATTTGGATCTCCATATCGACCCCTATTCCGGTTCCGATCCTTATTTCGATCCCTATTTCGAGGCTCTGGCAACCGATTGGTGGCGGTATAACCAATAACCATCACAAATTGAAGGCGTAGCTAAATACCACAGACCGATGACGGGGTGCAGCGTCATTGGAACGAGACGCTCCGCCCTGCGATCGCCAACCCGCCTGCCTAGCGTGGTGATTATGGGTATATCCTCCAGATGTCCTCCTTAGGGCAACTAAGTGGCGAGGCCTATGTCCAGCAGTGGACTGCAATATAGGCTGATAATAATGATGATGAAATATTCTGGCTGTCTACTACGTGGTCATAGGGTCAAGAGTTCAGATAAGTTGTCAGCTATACACTCGTATTTTGATGGATTTTCGGTTGCACAATGCACAATACTCGTAACACCTATTGATGCAGCAAAATACGAACCAATTTCATATTGCATCCTTCTGCGGTATAACAACGACGCATGATGGAAAAATCCACTCAACCTTTATGAAAGCAGTGAAATATAAAGTCATTTAGGCCAACATCAAAAGCCAAAAAGAATTATCTATGCATCAAACGCGTCCGCAACATTACCGTAAAAGGAAAAACTGACATGAAAATGCCAGAGCTGTGTGTACACTGTTTGATTTGAGGGTGTGACTGCATTAGTTAGAGTTGCATTACTAGTACCTAGTGTCTCGTTAGTGTAGCTAGTTGTGTCAAGTGCCTATGTACGCGCCCTGCGGTATGGGGCGTAAGAATACTATCGGGGTATCCCTGCCTGTCGTAAAAGGCGACTAAAAGGGAGTTGTAGTGCGCTCGGGGCGGAGCTCTCTTCTACTCCGAGGAAGACGACGACACGTGTCTTCGGACACACGTGGTCAGTGACGTCGTACCGTGAGAGCACTACGTCCTCGCGAAGTGTACCGCCATTCTATAAGGCGGCGCGCAGCGCTACTGAGCTGAGGAGGGGCTGAGAATCCCGACAGGCATCCCGGCCCTCCTCAAATAAGCGCTCATAGTCGACCACCGTCAGGTTCAGTGGATATTCTCCGTTTTGGAAGTACGTCCCACATAACCCAGGTGTCCCGTACCTAGGCCCAGGTGTACGCGTTAAGGCATTCCCGACGTGACAAAAAAAGTGCCTAAGTACCAGAAGATCTCGAAGATCCTAGAATCCTAGGTTCATTAGGAGGGGCGTGAAACTTCAGGGTTAGGGCGACAGGCGCAATGGGTTTGTTCTACTACTATTATGCCTGTCGACCTAACTTTTGGACCAGAAAAGAAAGATTCAGAGGGTCGGGTTAAAACTGGGGCTTTCTGGCAAACTTCTTGCCATTGCACCAATGCAATGCTTTAATGCAAATAGATATAAATCAGTAGTACTATTGCATTGATGATGTAATAGTGAGCATTACCACAGATTAATAAATAGTTACTACGTGCATTACCGCTTACTTATAGTGAGCCCTGCAAAAAGAATAAAATTCAAATATGGGTTTTAAATATTGCTCATTGACACATTGACATTATTGGTGGGCTCGATCCCCCCACAATACAAATATTTGTGAGCATATACCATATTTGTTGGTATTGGTCTGCGTGTTTACTATGTACAATATTTATTTATTTACCCAAGTTATTATTATAAGAATCTAAGTAAGTTTATCAGTTATCCAGTTACCCATAGTTCAAGCTTTGGCTTAGTTCGGGGCTAGATAGCGCTGTGTAGCCCAGCGTGGCATGTCTTCGGTTAGTTAGTTTCATCCAACCCAGTGTATACCAGCACTAACTAATAAATTCCTCGGCCATATCTACCTTAATGTGTTTGCGAAGCGCGCAGTGTGATTTTTTTATGCTGTCGTTGGGTTCGGAAACGCTGAGTGGCCCTCATAAAATCGGGTTTAATGACGACATATTCCCGTGAAAAAGGCACAGGTGACCTTTTGTTTCGAAACTATATTTATTTTTTATCGTTTCATCGGAAATGTTTTCATTTAATGAAGTAGCCAGCTATATAACTTTGAGTTAAGCTGGTTGGAGACAAACATTGAGCCTTTTAATGCGTCTAACTTGTAGATTTTTTTTATTTTGGAAAAGGAGCAAGCGGTCCATCTTATGTTGAGCTGCCTAACGTGAGGAAAGAGTTATCTTTAGACCACGTTTGAAGAAGGACAAGGCATTTAATAAAAGGTGACCTTTTGTTTCGAAACTATGTTTATTTTTTATCTTTTCATCGTAATTTATTTCATTTATTGAAGTATCCAGCTATAGAAATTTGAATTAAGACAGTTGGTGACCAACATTGAGCCCTTTAAAGCGTTTAACTTGTAGATTTTACTTAATAAAAAACAGTTGAAAAGCGGCCGTTTTTAATAAGAAAGTTTATCAGTCCTAGTAGGTATCCATTGTACAAACTTCATCTGAGTTTGGGACTAGATGGCGCTGTGTAAAAAAAGACATACCTATTCGTGAAGAAGCATCTTACAGATATGCATGGCAACTGACAATAATAGGTTTGGTTGCTAGCCCGATGTCATAGCGACTTGGGTTTCTCTTTTTCTTTTTTTCTTTCTATCAGGCGAAGGGATGTCACCACTATGCTTTGTATTATAAAAATAATATTTCAAAGTAAAATATAAAAACAATATAATAAAATGGTAAAAGTAATAAACAGAACCCTTAGAAAATAAAATCATATTAATAATACATTGGAATCATAAGATTACACGAGAATTTTTCATAACATTCTTATGAAACCATCGGTTCAATTCAATATGTGGCGCCCAATAAACCAATTATATTATACAATTCATATATCTTTTCCCTTCTAGCTCTTAGGCACGTTCACACATCGTTGATTATAATATAATACCTACTTTCTTGAATTCAATATACGTAAGTGGCGTCAAAAGGGCAATTCATATCGTTTCGTTATTTTCGTATGTTACTATAGATACCTTCCTAACAAAAGGTTATAATTTTTTCACGTTTATTCATTTTACGATATATCTTGGAGTTACCTACACTAAGTAAGTATCTATGTGTAAAACAAAACGCAAATGAAAAAATATGTGTCTTTTAGAAGTAAAAGATCCATTTAGCAAATAGTTAAATCTTCACTTAAACAAAACATAAAATCTAAACAAAATTGTGTTTAACACAGCCTTGGGCATTTCATTTGGCATGATCATTTTCAATCGTATCTACCAATGAGACAGATAATGAAATATCGTCTTTCTTTTTCTTTCCTACAGGATTTCCGTCCCATAAATCCATATTTCTCTGCGAATAATCTCCAGACACAGTATTTTATTACTTTGCATAACTGATTGTTCCCAACCAAGAAAAGCAATTGAAACAATCCATTATTTTCCAAGACCAATAAACTTTCTTACGCAAACGGGAACAACACGTTTTTACATTTCACAATCATGAGAAAATATTACGATACAAGGAAAAACGGATCAATTACTTCGAAGAGACTTATTCATTTCTACTTTCACTTGTTACAGGTACATCTGCCCGAGGTTCTGAGAGGAAATCGGAAATCAAATAATGCGGTGGTGATGAGGTTACAACACATAATAACATTACAAATATGGAAACTCATAAACGGCAGTGGAGCTGTAGACGATCAGAATGGAGGTTCGGAGGGAAGAAACTCATAGTGATTTTGTATATAACAATACAAATTGTACAGACACAATGTCAAACACAAAGTCAAGAAAGCTTAACCAAAACAGTTAACAGTTTAGACAAAGTAGATACTAATAATTGCCATAGCTGTCAAAATAGTAGTAACGGTAAATTAGATTTAAAACATGTTAGTAATTTAAACGTAAGTGATAATGACGTCACGAATAAGGAAGATATCGTTGATGACGTTATAGAAATTTTGGGCACGATAACGAAAAGGTATATACTTGTAAATATGACAGAAACACAATTGGAGAATGAAGTAGAGAATATTCTGAATAACGCGTTAACTAAAGATAAATATGAAATTGTTGAAGGAATTGAAATTAAAACAGTCAAAGATAATGATGTCAAAAAGACGGAAGATTCAAGTAATGAAGGGCGAGCTCTTTTTAGCAAATTTAGCTATGAGTACAGATTGTACCAGAAATTTAAGAATTTTGTCGACACTCATGTTCTATCAATCAACTTGCCGAAAGCAGCTAAGCTGATGGGATTCAGATGTAAGTATTTTGTTGCTTGAACTTTTAATATCACTAATATACCGCATACAATTTAACTTAAACCATATAGCTTTAAGTGAAGCAAATTCATATAATATATAAGATGCTATAGACAAGTTAGTACAGTTCTTGGAATTTTAGCTTTTGATTGATAATCAGGGTTTATCCGCCTGGCTAGTAATCACTGTACACTCGGTGAGAGGTCAGTGAAATGTATAGACAGATTAGTCTTACACGCCATCAAAGTGGTGGCAACTGACAAATTATTGATTTGGTTACTTGTCCTTTGCCGCAGTGACTTTGGTTTGCGCTCCCGCTTTGCAACGGGGACTAGATGCTATGCTATTATAAAAAAAGTGAATTTGTGTCCTAAATTTAAGTTAACCCTAAAAGGTACTTTAACAGATGAAGATTGCTAGAGGGGTCTCCTTGAAAACATCAAGAATAGATCCAATTTAGAACCGTTTGTTTTCAGAATTGACCTTAACGGTAATCTAATTTGGGACCTTCATAAGCGCACCTAAAAAGGTCATATTCTTAGTTAATCAAGATATTACTCATAACGTTTTTGAAATGTGCAGAGTTTTAATAAATTTTAATCAAAACACTACCAGAGATATTACATCACATCAGACTTGGAAAACCCGTCTTATTAAATTTGGGGTTAAAATGGCATTATTTCAGGCAAACCTTATGATTTTGTTCTTTGTGGGGTATTCCTTTATTATTTTTCTAAGACATTATAGGGTTGCAATTTTTAAAGAAGGGTTTTGACAAAGATCAGCTTAGGTTTTTTTATTGACTAACTAGGTTAATGAAAAAGCGCAAAGCCTCAGACATTCCAATTTTTTTGAATTAGGAAAGCAATGTGCAATTACTGAATTACATTTTTGCAGAACATTCTCTACCTGATGGTTGTCTGGAAGAGACCGCTTACTAGCGATAAGATCGCCTAAATTAGAACTAGTTGTCTGTAATACGTTAAATGTTTATATTTTGTGCAATAAATAATATCTATCTGTTGCAAATTTAAAAAATCTTGTGGCGGCCTTGTATTGTGATGTTTTCGTTCAAAAAAGGTTTTATATCATCCTAATTAAATCGACTAAAGTAATATTTTTATTACTTTAGTCGATTCTACTTTTGATTATGAACAAAGGATTTTAGCTTTCTCATTAATCGGAATTATGTTTCCAGCCAAAGCTCAGATTATAATTTTGAACTAAACACTATATTGTTGCCTAATGGCTTCCAAATTCAATCAAATTTTTAATTACTATTAGAAACTTAACGCCGGTTTAAAACAATTATGGAGCGTTAATGACTTTCTTAGAAGCTTTCTCATCATTAATTGGACGCTATATAATTACCTAATGGGTCGTTATTTCACAAATTTGTTGGGCTTTAAAAGGTCGTTCCTCTTCCATTTAAGTATGTATAGTACCTACCTATGGCGGACTTTTAAGTAGGCTTAGTATGGCGGTCATAGAAATATATCACGTTTAGGTTAAGCGTATGCTGATTCGCCGGTCAGCGGCGACTAACAACTAAAGTCTTAATTTTAAAGCAAAACTGTGTAAAAAACTGTATTTTAGAAGGACTGAGTCTCTTTCATCATTAACTAGTGCTAAGCTACCACTGTCGCTAACTATTATACCCATACTAGTAAATGAATCGGAACCAAGTCCGGAATCAAGTCCCTCATAGACATTAGGTATATTGATAGATAAAGTTATCTATCAATATAACTTTATCTATCAAAAATAAAGTTCTACTCTTTTTTTACATCATAAACATTTACTTGGAAATAGATGAGTATACAAATTGCTGCACAATTTAAGCTGTCTTATCGCTATAAGCGATCTCTTCCACACAACCTTTAGGTAGAGAATCATCATCATCACCCTCTCTTACCGCTCGCAGGGCATAGGCCTCCTCTCTTGATTGCCATTACTCAGGTAGAGAATAGCTTGATAGAAAGGCATTATTATTGATAATATTATTCTAATTTTACGCTTACTGTTTCCAGCCTTTGGATTGAACAAGTTCTTCGTCCCCATTCTCATCGGCGGACAAGTCTTGTTGAAGTCCATACTCTTCGCAATGTTCCTGCCGAGTATCCTGGGCAGCTTCGGGAAGATACTGGGAAAAGGTAAGAACTGTTTTTTTATAAGGACATGGGTAGCATCTTCATCCTCATCAGCCTATCGCAGTCCACTGCTGGCCATAGGCTTCTCCAGTTGTTCACCACTTTGGGCAAACATCTGGAGGCTCTACATGGGCATCATGGGTATATAGGTTACATGGATGATTAAGGAATCGCCTCGCTGCTCAGGCGGGTTGGCGATCGCAGGGCGTAGCTTCTCGCTCCGGTGACCGTCACCGGCATGTAGTATGTGGCCTTCAATCGTGATGGTTATACCGCCACCAGTCGGTTGCCGTTTGCTATTCAGTAGGATTCTCCACGGGCATTGTAATTCAACACCTTAATTATATTAATGTTTTAGAGCTTAAGATACTCAAATTAACTTATCTCTGAAATAGTGTGCATAATTTTCCTTCTTAGATGTACTATTTAGCACGAGTCATAAAAAATAATATATTTTTCACATAGCTTAGTCACGTATTTCTGCAGGTTTAATTAAAAACACTGGAATATAGTTAAACCAAGAACAGTAAGACAACTCTCTAGTCAACAGTGAGAATTACAGAAGAAGAGATAATAAAACCCGACAGAAAATCCCTCAAGGGGATTTCAAATTCATGGAATTAGGCATAGAACCGATACCAGAAGTAAGAGTTTTTGGGGTCACCTGAAGCGGGGATGAACGAAGCTAACTAAAATTTTCTTATGATATTTCTCCAGTTGTACGCCAGTTACGGCAAATATCTGGATGATATACCCATAATCGCCACGCTGGGCAGGCGGGTTGGCGATCGAAGGCATAGCTTCTCGCTCCGGAGACGCTGCTATTCGTCATCGGTCTGTGGTATTTAGCTACGCCTTCAATTGTGATGGTTATACCGCCTCCAGTCGGTTGCCAGTGCCTCGTTTGTTTTCCGGCAGGATGCATCACGGGCAGGAGAGGTTGGCTTGTAGCAAAATTATGATAGGCCGCTCCCTTACATTCCTACGAGAGATACTATTGATATTCGTTTACAGGGCATACTGTTTTCAATAGTTACTATGGCTCGTTCCGTTGATTAGTATGAGAGAAAGAGTGCCGGTCGTTTTGTTGAGAATCGATATAAATTGGACAGGTTTCAACCATTTCTATTCAAAGGGGATCTAAGTAAGTTACGGATACGGCGAGGTTAACGATAAAACGTGTTCATTACAAGGTCTGCCTTCTTATATAAGTAAAATCTCTTATTTATTTTTTTTATCATCATCAGCCCTTATCAGTCTGTGGGCAAGAATCCTGCACAGTACAAACATTTGTGTGCATGAACATGTCTGTTTGTATTGGTCTGGGTGCTTGCTATGTATAGGTATTTATTTTTAAAAAAAGTATCTAAGTAAGTTTATGAGTTGTCTAGTACCCATAGCACAAGCTTCGGCTTAATTTGGGGCTAAATGGCGATGTGTGGCCCAGCGTGGCATGTCTTGGGTTATTTATTTATTTACAAAAAAAAAGTATCTAAGTAAGTTTATCACTTGTGTAGTACCCATAATACAAGCTTCGCTTAGATTGGGATTAGATGGCGATGTCCCAGCGTGGCACTTATTTATATGTATTCGTATGTATATGTTTGTAATAATACAATATAATAGTAGGTACTTGGTATATTTATGTTTATGTATGTACCTACTTAACTTAATAGTAGATAGTTTTGCACCAGGATACCCATCCCTTGTGAACTTGGTTTCCTCTACCTGAAGGTTGTCTGGAAGAGATCGCTACAAGCGATAAGGCCGCCTAAGTTGTACTATGTTCTGTTTGTGATATGTTTTCCTGTAATGTCTGTGTTTGTGCAATAAAGAGTATCTATCTATCTATCTATCATGTCTTGGGTTATTATTTATTCATAAGCTTATCTCATGCTACATTATCATGTTCCAGGGATATCCCAGCTCTCCGCTTCATCCAGTCAGGCCAGCTACCCCCCAGCGAACACGGACGACCAGACCGGCTACGCCAACGACCAAAAAGACTTCATGGGCTACGAGACGAATCCCACAGGAGCATACGCGTACCCTAACGATGGGTTCTACGGGAACATGGACGGTACCGATGCTAATGAACTGGCTAATGTGGATATGTCGAGGTTAGTTATATTTTTTTTTTTTTTTTTTTTTTTTTTTATAGTGGCTCGACATAATGGCTTCCCTACGCCTGATGGAAAGCGAAAGAGAAGCCCAAGTCGCTGTGACAACGGGCAAGTAACTGGTCAGTTACTTGTCAGTTGCCACCGCCATGCCGGCCCAACCCTAACCCCCCACGAGCTCCGGAAACCCTACTCACCGGCAGAAACACGACCCAGAGGTCATTTGACTGCGGTATTCTATAGGGTGGAGGTCCTTCCCCGGACGGGCGGCTCAATTCGAGCGAAGATTCGCTATGCCCTACCTCTCTTAAAAAATTTTTGACGCTAGGTAAAAAACTTTTTGGTTTTAATCATCATCATCATTAGCCTATTACAGTCCACTGCTGGACATAGGCCTCTCCAGCTGCTCGCCACTCAGAGAAAACATCTGGAGGATATACCCATAATCGCCACGCTGGGCACGCTTGGCGATCGCAGGGCGTAGCTTCTTGCTCCGGTGACGCTGCTGCCCGTCACCGGTCTTTAGTATTTAGCTACGCCTTCAATTGTGATGGTTATACCGCCACCAGTCGGTTGCCAGCGCCTCGTTTGATATTCGGCAGGATGCACCACGGGCAGGTGAGGTCGGCTTGGAGCGAAAAGGTGCTCCCTTACATCCCATTCCATTGTCATATTTTTATAATCATTATCATCTATTGGCTGGCTCGGTGACTCAATTGGTAGTGACCTCTGCCTTCTGAGCCAAGGGTCGTGGGTTCGATCCCCACACATTACAAACATTTGAGTGCATGAACATGTCTGTTTGAATTGGTCTGGGTGTTTTCTACGTATAATATGTATTTATTTACAAAAAAAAATGTATCTAAGTAAGTTTATCAGTTGTCTAGTACCCATAGTACAAGCTTCGGCTTAGTTTGGGGCTAGATGGCGCCGTCTGGCCCAGCGTGGCATGTCTTGAGTCATTTATTTATTTTTATTTATTTATCGCAGTCCACATCAGCCGCAGAACCGATAACGAGTTCTGGACTGGAGGCCACGTATCGGCAAACGTAATGTAGGACGCCCTCAGGCCAGGTGGAGTGACGATTTGCGCAGGACGGCTGGCAAGTGCTGGATGCGAGAAGCCCAAAATTGACCTAAGTGGCGAACATTAGGAGAGGCCTATATCCAGCAGTGGACTGACACGGGCTGATGATGATGAGTCGCCAGTTGTTCGCCACCTGAGCAAACATCTGGAGGATATACCCACCCTGCGCTACTAATCGCCACCCTGGGCGCTACTCGTATACTACTATATTTATTAACTAGTCTACAAAATCTAGGTATGGCTGAGTTGCTACCAAATACGGTACGGCGACGTGGGAGGCAGAGAGGTGTTATTTGTTTTCGTGGATTACAATATCATCTCAGTAATTCTGACTCGCGAGTCCGACTCGCACTTGGCCGGTTTTTTCTTCAATTTAAGGATTGGTGACATGCTAGAACCTATCTATACGTTTTCAAAATAAGGGCAATCTACTAAAGTGCTTGCAATAGATATTTCCTAACTCATACGACCGGACTAAAAGGCCGTGGCGATCCATTATGGGGCCTTTCTGAAGGACAGCTTACAAATTCCTCAAGGAAACGCACCTGGGGCCCATAGGTAATGATGTTAGCCCGTTTGCCTGTTTCTCAAGTAAGTGATATACCAAGCCGAGGACATAAATAAGCTAGTAAATGATATCCCACCAAAAACATTCTGTAAAAAACTAGCCAAGTCCCGATTGATTTAAGAGTTCTCACTGAAAACACAGACGTCCCGACTGAAAACCAGCTCCGGGTTCGATACTCGGTCAAGTCAATGAAACTTTTATCAATTATCTCTGCTAAAGTGTTCTGGGATACCAGTCATAATAATACTCCCAGGTATTCATAGTGCTAGGGAAAAGCACAGTTTGAGAAAATAAGTAAAAAATAATAAATAGATAACCCAAGATATGCTGGATCTAGTCGAAAACTAAGCCGAAGCTTGTAGTTTGGGTACTAGACAATTGATAAACAAAATTTTTTGTAAAGAAATATTAAGTACCTACATAGTATACATAGCAAACACCCAGACCGATATAAACAAACAGACATGTTCATGCACACAAATGTTCGTACCTACTCGGATTCCTCTCGGTTCGTTCGGAATCAAACTCGCGACCAATGTCTCGCTCGAGCCAATTTTCAATATCACCAAACTAAACTTGATTGACTAGCTCTGTAGCTCAATCGGTAGTGACCTCTGCCTTCTGAGCCAAGGGTCGTGGGTTCGATCCCCACACATTACAAACATTTGTGTGCATGAACATGTCTGTTTGTATTGTTCTGGGTGTTTTCTATGTATAAAATGTATTTATTTACAAAAAAAATTTATCTAAGTAAGTTTATCAGTTGTCTAGTACCCATAGTACAAGCTTCGGCTTAGTTTGGGGCTAGAGGCGCTGTGTGGCCCAGCGTGGCATGTCTTGGGTTATTTATTATTTTTTAAACTGAAGTTGTTGACGTTATAAGAAATTGGTAACGTACATTTTTGAACACACATTTCTAATGTGTTCAAAAGATTTTACGAATTTCTTACGTTAGAAAAACATCTACAAAAAACAACCTTAACAGCACTTCTGTACAATAAAAAGCCAATATATTTCCTGACATGACAGGGCATTTATCGAATCAGCCAATCCAGACGATGATTTAATATTTCAGGGCCAATTTCCCTATTTCTACCAGAATTTCTTTGCAAATCTCGCGTGCGAATTCGTGTGTTCCATTATTCAATAAGGCGCGAAACTCCGAATGGTGTAGCTGCTTAATTTCTGTTTTTCAGAATAGGAGTAATGTCTCGGAAAAGTGGGTTTCTTTGACGGCCTGTTTATGTGAAATTTATGGTCCTTCTATGTCGTACGAATGAGATTTGTTGGTTTCAATACAAGTTGTTTCATTTTTTAAACAATTAACTAGTCCGGTAAAAAAATTACGTGTCTTTTATTTTTGAACTAGCTGTGCCGGCGGCGCCGCACGCATGGATATCGGATTTCAATAATAACTGACTTCCATAAAATGGTACCTAAATTTTTAAGTTAGACTTCTAGCAATATATTCGTGAAAACCGCATTCAATTCCATGCAGTAGTTTTCGCGTGATGCGCATTGAAACATACAGGTAAAAATTTCTCCCGTTTTCCCAACACTTTCCTTCACTGATAATGATTATGATTATGATTATGATTATTATGACTGATCTGCTCCTATTAATTGTAGCGTGATGAAAAGTATACTATAACCTGCCCAGAAGTACGAAGAATAATTGTGCCAAGTTTCGTTAGAATCCGTCCAGTAGTTTTTGTTTTTATAACGAACATACAGACAGACAGAAGACAGACAGAAAATTTTTTTATTTTTAATATTTCATGTACAGAATTGACCTCCCTACAGATTTATTATAAGTATAGAAGATAAGCGAAAAGACGAACTAATTGCAATTTTTAGCCATAAAAGCCTATTACTTATACTTACAAGAGGGATGAGGGTTTAATAATTGTAATAAATCTGCATACTTATCACTTGAACAGCCCTTAATAAACGCTGGCAAAAGCAAGTTCATTAAAAAAAATATTAGCACCCTAACCAATTACTCTTCACACAACAATTTAATGCTTACTAACTCATATTTGCATAGAAATATGGCTGGGGAATGTATGTAATTACTATGTTCCCGTGGGCTATGTAGGATATTAAGCTAAAGGAACGGAATGCTGCCTCAAGTGTTCCCAGAATGTTAATGCCAAGTTTTTAATTACCGCAATAGATTAAAGTCTCTTCAAAGAGGTAATTATCCAAGACTTAGGTATGTAGAAGCTAGGAAACAATCTTTAATGACGTCCATTGCCGAAGCAACAGAAGTTAAGTGTTTCTGGTCTGGGTGTTCTGGGAGACGCCATAGTCATTCAAAAGTTAGTACTTAAACCGACTAGGTACTATAGGTACTATTGTTCCGTGTCTGGGTGTTTAAATATTTGTATTTCAATATATATTTGTGGTACTTTATCTTTTGTGGTATATTTTTTTTATATACTGGCTCGACATAATGGCTTCTCTATGCCTGATGGAAAGCGAAAGAGAAGCCCAAGTCGCTGTGACAACGGGCAAGTAACTGGTCAGTTACCTGTCAGTTGCCAGTTGCCGTTGCCGCCATGCCGGCCCAACTTGCTCGTTGTCACATCGACTTGGTCTTCTCTTTCGCTTTCCATCAGGCGTGGGGAAACCATTATGTCGAGCTACTTTAAAAAAGAGGCTGCGGTAACGTAGGCTTGTCGTCAGCTTAATTGTATGAAAAAAAAAAGTTTTTCTTTAGTTAATTTTTTTTTATTTCAGATTCGGCGCGGGCGGGCAGAAGGTGTCGTATCTACCCTCCAAAAATGGCTACTACAAAGGCCAGATGGCCGTTACCAACAATTACAAGGTTAATTTTAATTAATTTCCACTTTTATTACGTTCTTACATAGATTTATCATCATTGTGGCTTCTATTTTCTTCATAAGACTTCTTTAGATCTTTAAAACAAAAGAAAAGTTACATTTAAACGGGGTTAACAGCTAATACTGTATTAACTATTCGCTACCAGAAAGGTTCAATACTCTAAGCAAAAAAGAAAGAGGGGGTCACAATACTATGATCTGAGATAAAAAGTAACTGTTTCATGACACATAATGTGTGTGTATGATAAAAAGGATATTGTTACTCGGCCGAATTCGGTCTTACGTTGTTTGAGTGTTTGCTAAGTCTATAAATTTGGATTAGTGCACCCGTAACATGAACAGTTTTTTTTACATTGACCCGCCCGTAAATCGAACCCGGAATATTTTCATCGTCCGCAATTTAGACGAGAAAGCACTATAACTCAAGAGTGGGTAATTTAAAAAATATATTTACATAATTTCTTTGACATAAAGCATACTTTCCAGTCTTATAACCACAGCACTTTATAAACATATTAAAATAAGCCTGAATGTCCTTTTAAAATTCAAATTCAATTTTTCAACTATTGTCCCTGGAAATCTCGGTCTTATGATATAAATACCGACCCAAGTCACTTTCTCTATTATTTTAACAAAAGCCAAGTATTGTATACCTTTTTACATTAGGTCTTTATATTATAGCAACCAGCTTTTATGGCTATTCACGAGGTCTGTTTCTGCCAAAGTCGAGCGAAAATTTACGAAGTATTCTTTGAAAACGTAAGGTACTATGCAACACGGTTGCTTAGAATTAAGTCGGTTTATCTGACTGAGGACACGACAAAGCATATGCATTGCTCTGCCTGGGCCAGTGAGCGCTCCGTCCTCGTTACTGTCGCACAGGACCTCGATCTGCCGCAACTCTTGCGGCAGATGACGGCGTCGAAGGAGACCGATGCGAGCGATGCTTGCTTTCTGCGAGACGTTGATATCGCAGAAGGAGGCGGCGGAAAGAGAGCGTGAGGCCGCGGTAGTCGTGCCCGCTCTACGCCGCCCCCGGCCCGGGCGTTGCCGGAGCCCTCTGAGCCTCTCCTTCGTGCCCCGAGTGATTGGTGCGGGGGCACGAGGTCCGCCCGGGGAGCAATAGGGTCCCCGGACCAGGAGTGCCTGCCGCTTGGCATCTGCGGCTGGCCAGGGCATGCAGGGATGCGGCCGTATGCTTCGGCGTTACCCGTGTCCATGCAACTTGCTGCCTACTGGCGACACAGGGGTCACCTCCCTCCGGAGGTGGCATGAAGGTGAAAATAAAGGTATATCTGACCGAACAAGCTCAGTCAGTCTGTGTCCGACCGTTGACCGGTGTGATTGTATAACGCTGCATAGTCAAGCCGATTTAGAATTCTCATATCTACATTTCCCATAGCCGACGTGGGGGATACATTACTATTTCCTACTTGAAAAATAAAGTAAAATAAATGTGACGTCACAGGTGTTCCAGAAGATTCCAGCATCATCTATGATCCTGAGCAACTACGATCCGTTCTACTCGCCTCTATTATCACGTCTCGACGGTATCTTCGCTAGACTCGGTAAGATAACAATAAATATTATTTTTCCAAATATTCAAGAACAATGTCTTCACAATTTTTTATCACTTTTTCACGTTTACCTAACAACAGTTTGACGTGAATTATGCCGAAAGGTGCAAAATTAGGAACAGAATTTGCTCAATAGAACTCTGAAATGTGTACCTCATTGCTACGTCATACCTACCTTTCTTTAAAGGCGACTTTAAGAGAGTTCTTTCCTCGCGGTAGACAGCTGCTATGTTGAGCTCACGACATTGCCCAGATAACTTATCAACAGCTTACGATTGTCCCCCCCAATCATCATCATTGTATCATCATCATCAGCCTATTACAGTCCACTGCTGGACATAGGCCTCTCCAGTTGTTCGCCAATTAGAGCAAACATCTGGAGGATATACCCATAATCGCCACGCTGGGCAGACGGGTTGGCGATCGACGGGTCACCGGTCTTTAGTATTTAGCTACGCCTTCAATTGTGATGGTTATACCGCCACCAGTCGAATGCCAGCGCCACGTTTGTAAATCGGCAGGATGCACCACGGGCAGGTGAGGTTGGCTTGGAGCGAAAAATTGAAAAATTTGTATATTATGTTATGATCAAACTATCTTCTCCCAGGTCTCACCCCTTCGGAGAACTCTGCGGAAAGCGGGACCCAAGTGGGAGGTCAAACCCTGAGCGAAGTGAAGCTAGAAGCGTGCCGGGAACAGCTGATATGTCTGATGTACGCCAGCCCCGCGAAGTATGCGCCTTACAGCAACCTGGTGTCAGCACAGTTGAGCAGGTAACAATTACTTTTTTTTTGTATGATGGGATGTAAGGGCACGACTCTTTTTTTTACATACCACTAGAGTGGCATACAAACCAGGAGTGCCAGCCGCTTGTCATCTGCGGCTGGCCAGGGCAAACTGCGGCGGTATGCTTCGATGTTGCCCGTGTCCCTGCAACTTGCTGCCCACTGGCGACACAGGGGGTTTAGTGGGTATACCCTCCTATTTCGGGCGGTGTGAGTCCCACACATCATGTCACCTCACCCCGGAGGTGGCATGACGGTGCCTCATGCATTCCCCTCTAAAAAAAGGGTGGCAAACAAGGCTACCGCCCGCTTGATTTTAAGCAGTTACCGCAGCCTATGAAGAACTGCAACACCAGGGGTGTTGCAGTGCAGTCACACGTGCGTTGCCGACCCTTTCAAAACCATTTCACAACCTTTTTGAAGGACCCCATACTGTAGTCTCAGGGGGAGCCTCAGCATTATGGGGAGCTAATTCCACAGCCTAAGTGTAGGCGCCAAGAAGTTTCTGTTGAAATGAACCTTTCATCTTTTCACTCTAAGCCACCCTCACCTGCCCGTGGTGCATCCTAGCGAATAACAAAGTCTCTGGCAACCGACTGGTGGCGGTCACCATCACTATTGAAGGCGTAGCTAAATACCACAGGCTGATGACGGGAAGCAGCATCACTGGAGTGAGAAGCTTCGCCCTGCGATCGCTAACCCGACTGCCCAGCGTCTCGGTTATGGGCAAAACCTCCAGATGTTTGCTCAAAGTGGCTAACATCTAGAGAGGCCTATGTCCAGCAGTGGATTGCGATAGGCTGATGATGATAACTCATGAGGACGTCAAGACCGCGTAAAGAAACACAGTGCTTAGTTGCTTAGGCCATCTCCTCTTTATATTTGCTCAGCTCCAATTAAACACGTTTCATTGAACTAGAAGTGATCATACCACGTACCCAAAGGGCAAACAGCATATATTTGATGTAAGCTCGTATTGAACATGTCTGAGCAAATACAGTGAATGTCAATATGTATAGGTATTGCTTATCTAATAACATCTTGCTGGGGATAATTCAGAATTGGGTCAGATCTCAGACTCGTTTGTAAGTAGAGCAGGGGACAGCCTTATAGTATAGTAAGTTGTAGGTTTATACCATTTTGACTGCCTCGATGGTTCAATGGTTAAATACCTTAAGCCCAAATCGCGGTTGATCTCAACGCTCTGGATTCGACTCCCGGTCGGGTCAATTTCTACTGTATTCTTTTGACTATCGTTTGTGTATTCTGGCAGACGCCCCATAGCATTATCTCATAGGTGCTCATATTCAAAATAAAAGAAAGTGCGAGTCTAGTACAACGAATCGTGAAAAAGTTTCCAAGTTAAAGTGAGATGTCCCTCAACATTATAATAAAGCAAAAGAAATTTATAGGTTCAATTATAGTTAAGAAGTTCTTAAGTGTATTTAAACATATGATTCTGTACTGTATTTAAAAGTAAAGTTCGTGACCGAATAATAAGGTGAAAAGAAAAGAACAAAAGAAAAAAGCACGTTATGGGTCGGTATGGCGGCGGCAGCTGACAGGTGACCAATCAGTTGCTTGCCCGCTGTCGCGGCGACTTGGGCTTCTCTTTCACTTTCCATCAGGCGCGGGGAAGCCACAATGCCGTGCTACTACATATATAAAAAAAAGGGATGTAAGGGAACGACCTATCATCTTTTCGCTTCAAACCAACCTCTAAGCCGTGCCCGTGGTGCATCTGCCGAGGCGACAATAACAAACGAGGCGCTGGCAACCGACTGGAGGCGGTTTAACCATCACGATTGAAAGCGTAGCTAAATACCACAGACCGATGACGGGCAGCAGCGTCACCGGAGCGAGAAGCTACGCCCTGCGATCGCTAACCCGCATACCAAGCCGTGCGGGGTTTTTGATTATGGGTTATCCTCCAGATGTTTGCCCTAAGTAGCGAAAAACTGGAGAGGCCTATGTCCAGCAGTGAACTGCAAGAGGTTGATGATGATGATGATGACAAGAAAAAAGTAAATGTGTATGTAAAAATCAAAATAAATAAGTACGTAGATACAAACAGAAATATCTCTAACATGTCTCTAACGAATACAATGCCATTATTCAGCCCAATTTAACTCTTTGTCGTGACTGTCTTGTGAAGGGAGCGTAGGCGCGGCCCTGCTGTGAAGAACCAATTACTTACATTATTAGCTTAGTCTCGTTTAGTTACACATAGAAAATAGAAATGAAATGAATAGAAATCATTTGTTCTGCCGCGGCCACACATTGGACTCAACTTTGCGTCCAATCACTGTCCAATGCCCAATACCAACGCGTTCAATGTCAAAGTACCGATACACACATTGGTGCATTGGGCGCAAAACGTTACGTTGGTGCAAATATCTTCAAAATGTGGCCTCGGCATTCAGGACACATTTGTACATAATTACATAATCTATACTTATAATTAAATCTGTAGAGAAGTCAATTCTGTACATAAAATAGTTTCAAAATAACTATCAGGGGGTGATTAATGATCGATTCTGATGCCAAAAATGCAATCAGTAAAATTCTGTCTGTATGTTCATTATAAAAACAAAAACTACTGGACAGATTTTAACGAAACTTGGTACAATATTCTTCACACGCCTGGGCAGGTTATAGTATAATACGCTCTCACGCTACAATCAATAGGAGCAGAACAGTGAAGGGAAGTGTTGGGAAAACGGGAGAAATTTTTATCGGTATGTTTGATCGCGCATCACGCGAAAACTACTGCATGGAATTGAATGCGGTTTTCACCACTGTATTTCTAGAGGTCTAACTTTAAATTTAGGCACCATTTTATGGAAGTTGAAACCCGATATCCACGCCGCGTGCGACGCCGCTGGCACAGCTTGATATTATTATTTTTTTTACCTTCACAGAGAACTAAACGAACTCCGGCGCCCAGTGTCCGACAATCCGGAGATCCTCCGGTTCTTCAGGTACATGCGGGCGGCGAGACGCGGGCAGGAGGGGGCGGACTGTATGCGCGCGCACTCGGCGTGTTCGGCGAACACTGCGCCCGCGCATACGATGATCGCGGCGTACCACGACATCAATAAGCTGGTCACTGCTAGGAAGTTGAAGAATTGAGGTAGGTTGCGTTTGTGTATTATGATAGATAGATAGATACACTTTATTGTACACCAACACATTTGACTTATAACTAAACACAAAGATATACTGACGTACAAGTTAGGCGGCCTTATCGCTTTAAGCGATCTCTTCCAGACAACCTTTGGGTAGAGGATATCTAATCAAAAGAAGGGGTAAGGCACGGATTGCTTCGTGGGGTAAGGGGTATGATTATGGGTAAAGCCTCCAGAATTCCAGATGTTTGACCAAAATGGCGGCAAAGTTTTCATTTGCTCGTGTTGCATCCTGTTGTTACAAACGAGGCTCTGGCAACCGAGTGGTGGCGCTATAACCATCACGATTGAAGGCGTAGCTAAATACCACAGGCCGATCGAACCCGTTACTATCGATTATAACCAAATGATTTATTGGGTCCAGTCTAATTTTTATATTAGGTAGATACATTTATATCCTATTTCTTGTGTATTGAAATAAACCATTCATAATTTTCTTTTCAGACTACAGCAGACACAAAACGAACCCTACTCACGTACTTCGAAAACAATAATTAAAAAATATATGTGGCATTGTTACTTTTCCTACGTGAGCGAGATAGGATATTCACAATTCGGACTTCGAAAAAGATACAGAAACTTTGAATGAACGTCATGTTCATTTGACATTGTGCTAGACTTATATTATCCGGGGGCCACACATTGGATTCAACTTTGCGTCCAATCACCGTCCAATGCCCAATACTAACGCGCTCAATGTCTTCATTGTGTCAAAGTACCGATACACACATTGGTGCATTGGACGCAAAACGTTACATTGGTGCAAATACCTCCAATGTGTGGCCCCGGCATTATAGAAATGAATCTTCTTTCTTTTCGTGTCATGACGCGGCCATACATTGGAATCAACTTTGCGTCCAATCACTGTCCAATGCCCAATGTCTCTCTGTCACGTACAAGAAGTTTAGGTCAGCTACTGAAATATGTTTGTGTAACTTCACGCAACACACCGCATCTTCTAAGCCGTTCGTCTAATTAGCGAAAGCTCCCGGTTCGATTCCGGCGGCTCAGGTTAAAATGTCTTCAGACGATAGTCTGCTTACTCTAGTAACCAGGAAAAACCAATATTTCGAAACTGGTTGCCTGGTTTGCATTGTCTAACGCATTTATTAATTTATTTATTTAATTCATTTTATTTATTAAAAGTGTGAACGTAATTTATTGTACGATTGTGTGAATGTTGTGTAAATTTAACTTATTTTCTAATTTATTGAAACTAATTTATTAAACCTGTATTAATTTATTTAGTTTAATGTAAAATTTGTGTTATTTTTATTTTTCTTTATTTTTAAAATGCTTATTCTGTCTCTTTAGTTAGCTGACCCCGCTTCAAACTTATCCCGCGGGTTGAGTTGACTAAATACTATATTAAAAAGAATAAAAAGTCGAAATATTATATAGAAAGTCTACATTGATCTATTTTGAGTTTTTATTCATATCCAATTTTCGTTTAACCAAAAAGGTTGGAATGGGACATGAAAAAATAATTTACTATTATTGTTTTAATAAAATAAATTTTAGTTCTATAGTCTTTACCTGAATTTGTAATTTATTTATTGTGTCAGTTTATTTATAAATTATTGATGTAGTCATAGAGATTGTAAGTAGTGTGGAAAATAAAATTATTTGAAGAAAATGTATTCTTTATTTATTTTAAAAATTGTGTTCTATTCAAAACGATTTTATGCACCGTACACTCAACCAAACACCCGTACAGTGACTTCAGTCACTTTACGAGAAAAGTTGGTGCATACCAAGTGCTATCCTACATGTTGTGGCAACTGACAAGTGATGGGTCTGTTACTTGCCTACCGGCGCCGCTAAATGGCTTCTCTTTTGCTTTCCATCAGGGTTAGGGAATCTAAGACATAATGCAGTCTATAAAAAAATAGCAAAACCAAAATAAAAAAAACCCATTGCAAACGGTATCCGTGTGAACGTTAGAATCAAACGAGTAGGTATGCTACTGTGAACGGCATCCTGCTTATAAAAACCGGCAAAAACCGGGTAGATACGCTTGGGCAAAAGCCCTTACGGGGACAACAGCAAACTCTCTCTTGATAAAAATATTCAGTCAGTATTATACTACCAATCAGTTTGACTACGAGGTTTTCGTAAGAGAATACAGTATGCGGCACTCCAAGTCTAAAGTAAATATTTAGGTTTTTAACAGATTTTCAAAGAACATGCGAGGCGACGTGTTACAGGCGTTTATGGGCCTTACCATCAGGTGAGTCGACAGCAATTTTATCACCCTAGTGGTATAAAAAATACTGGTAGTAGCTGGCGCTACAAATACCATGGCCAATCATCTTGTTAGATAAACAGAAACAGATTGTGGTGGCTATTTCGTTGCAGGGTCCAAACTATTACACATTCAAAGTACTAGGGCGAAACGGTATTGATCCCTAGGTACAGTATTTTTATCTATTTCATCTAGAAGCGAAAGTCTGCATTGAATTGTGTTTGATTGAGAACCTTTCAACAACTTTTACTGTAACGCCTTGGTACATATTCAAATAATGCATTCATGACTGATAAACAATCACACTAACATTCAGGTAAAAATCGATTATATTGACATGAGGTAAATGTTGACACAAGGGCGTTACTGTAAAACAATATTATCAAAAATCGTCATCAAATGTGATATTTTTTATAAGAACAGTCTATGCCCCGAAGTGCTCGTATGATCGGTGAAATTTCAAAGTCAAGATGTCAGCTGACAGACATGCAAAAGTAATTTATTTTATTTGGAGTTTGCTGGCATTAATGGCCAATGTTTATTTCAAATAATATTCCGCAACACAGGAAGAAGCTAGGAAGTCTTAAGGAGACGGTCACTAAAAACGCGTAACTAGAGGTTAGTTATGCGTTTTTTATTGACCGTCTCCTCCAAATCCTGTAATCTTTTTCAATAACTTAACTATGATGAACCCTGTAGCTTATGTATGAATGACCTCTGACATCTGAATTAAAGGTTGTTCGTGGGTGTGGGCGCTGATATTCGCCCTATTTGTTGCCATTATCCTGTCCCCAAAGTGGGTTTGATTCTCCATGTTGTTGTGTGGTGAACATTTGTGTCTGTTCCGTGTCTGACTGTTTCTACCTGTATGTAAGTACATATTGCTTTGTTATTTTGATATCAATAACACAAGCGCTCATATTATACTAGCTTTGGAATCGGCGCAATACAAGTGAGGTTATCTGATATAAATAATAGCAAGAATTCAAACGTTTGTGTCAAAATAGTACCTACCTATGTTCGTAATAAGGTAGGTATTTTTTATCTATAAAGTTTTGCTTTCTAAAGCTAACAATTTTCCTGATTATTAAAACGAACAAAAACTGAATTTCGTTACTTCTCGGAAAATACCCGCCAATGATCAAACGCAATGAGTCATACTACTGTTGTTGCAGACATCCGGCTTAAGACTATCCCCACTGCTTTCTCAGTAGAAAGTTGTTCCGAGGCAAGCCAACTAAAGAACGCAATTCCGTTGCAATAAAGTCCATTTTCCTTTAACGATGTTTTAGTGTATCTTACTCACCGGTTGGTGTTATGCAATATTTTTGTATGTTTTTCGGTCAGTGTTGCAAAATTATGTTTGACTAGGACACGTCATTTGGGGCTGACCGAAAGGTCAGTGAACTTGAAACCTGTTTTAGTAGGTCGATGGATGCGTACTATTTGTTCGTGCGTGAAGTGATATCAGCTGTTGTTTAGATAAATTAAGTAACTTTCAAAATTATCTGGTAACCGACTGGTGACGGTATAACTATCACAATAGGGGAGACGACCATGCTTGAGTTCCCATGTTATTTGATTGTTGCCAGAAAGAACCATTAAAATAACACTAATTGGAGAAATCAAAACAAAATTGTTTTGCAAATTCAGAGCGCGATAGGCTTTCAAAGCTCATCGGGAAAGTCAATTTCAAAAGTGTAAAATTAGTCAAAAATCTTTATAATACTGTTTAAGGTACATTAATTAAAACATATTATTTTGATATGAAACCCATAAGATAAACGCACTATTTAATTAGCCGTCGAACAAGCATCTTAAACGAGGCATACAAAATACCACGCAAAACGAAATCGTGACGTCACGATTTCGTATCAGTTTGCATGAAGCGTTTTTGGGCGAGTTCATAATATTTGTGATTTTGAAATTGTGATAGCTCGAGGACTTTTCATACAAGCGAAGTAATTCTTTCACCAACGTTTTTATAATTGGGTGATGCATCAATATTTATCCAAAACAAAAATTAGTTATCATGCCTATTGAAGGCGTAGCTAAATAGTACCTACAAGCCAACGGCCAGCAGCGTCACCGGAACGAGAAGCTACGCCCTGCCAACGCCCACCCGCCGAACGTGGCGATAATATGGTCAAAGCCTCTAGGTGTTTGGCCAAAGTAGCGAACAACTGGAGAGGTCTATGTCCAGCAGTGGACTGCGATAGGCTGATGATGATGATTTTTCAAACCAGCAGACTCTCCTCAAGGTTTTACGGGTTAAGCCTTCAGAAATGAAACAGCTATCAACGTTTTGTCACTCTCTAATCGTTAACGTTAAAAGAATAGAATATAACGGCCGTAATATGAACTCTTTACAGATAGATAGGTAGGTACAACGAATACAAAAGATACATAATTATTATTACTGTTTACAAAATGATCGCACGCTGTCATGAACAGATAAATAATATAAAATAATATTTATTCAACCTGTAATAACTGTTTAGCAGCGTAATATTCAATTTTCTACTATAATACAATCATCAGAGTACATGCAATGTCTATTTTGAACCAACAACTAGGATGACCAGTCATCTTAGTCATGTAGGATTTTTAGGATTTTTTTTTTATGCGAGAGGCGGCAGACGAGCACGTGTGATGCCTGATGGTAAGCAGTCGACACCGCCCATGGACATGGACTTTTGAAATCGGCTCCATACATCTGGAGGATATACCGATAATCGTCATGCTGGCTCAGGCGGGTTGGCGATCGCAGGGTGTAGCTCCTGGCCAACTGACGCTGCTGCCCGTAAATGGCCTGTGATATTTAGCTTAGCCTTCCATCGTAATGGTTTTACCGCCACAAATCAGTTGCTAGAGCCTCGTTTGCTCTTTAGCAAGATATGGGCAGGTGAGGGTTGCTTGGAGCGAAACGATGATGGTCGTTCTCGTACTTCAATTTAGTTACTTACTCATAATACGAGAAGTTGCTATACTGGTTACTATAAATAGAGGTATGACTAATAAAGTGGACCTTATGTTTGATGCAATCCTTGAAACACGCTTCGCTTGTGTTTTAGAATCAGGGGATGTATGTATAGCCAGGGCTATTTTACAGGCCAGCATGGCAATGGCAACTAAAAATGACCGATTTGATTACTTGTCCATCAACGTAGTGACTTGGGATTACCTTTTGCTTTCCATTATCATCGAAGAGGGGCCACTATGTTATACTACTATAAAAAATAGGACTTATCCTTACCATCAGGCGACGGGAAGCTATAATTAGTTAAAAAGAAATAGGACTTATCCTAAAGACCTTTTATAGCTTGCTACCCTACCTTTAGCCGGCTTGAATTGATCCCAAATTGTGTGCGAAGGCGAGTGCTAAAAGCCTGCCTAATTGAATGATTTGTTTCTTTCATGTTACTAAATGCTACATCTTGTACATATACATATAATATATATGTGACGTCAATGTCTCCTAATATTCTGATTTCATCTGTAGTAGCTTTGGAGGTTTAAATAGAATCCTGCTACATGAATTGTAGCATGTGTATTGTAGTTAAGAAATGGTTCTGAAGGAAATTTGTACATTATATTCATCACAGTCAGATAATAAGCGATTGATATCTCTGTTAAAGGTTTTATTTATACCACAAATGTGAAAAAATGGGACGTAAATGAGCGGCCTATCATCTTTTCGTTCCAAGCCAACCTCACCTTCCCATGGTGCATCCTGCCGAATAATAAATGAGGCGCTGGCAACCGACTGGTGGCGGTATAACCATCACAATTGACAGCGTAGCTAAATACCACAGGCCGATGACGGGCAGCAGTGTCATCGCAAGAAGCCCTGCGTGGCGATTATTGGTATATCCTCGAGATGTTTGCCCTAAGTGGCGAACAACTGGAGAGGCCTATGTCCAGCAGTGGACGTTTGAAAGCCAGAGAGAAATAAATATCACACAACATCACATACATTGCTCCGATCCCAAAGTAAGTAGCTTTTTAAGCACTTGTGTTATGGGTATCAGGACAACGAAGGTCCTACCACAAATATATACTTAAATAAAACACCCAGACACGGAACAAACACAAAATGTTCATCACACGAATGTTTGTCCCGAGTGGGAATCGAACCCACGACTCTTGGATCAGAAGGCACTCGCAGCTAATTGAGCCACCGAGCCAGTCAATTTGATACTGATCCTATTATTCTTAATTCCTAAAATACCAGAAATTCGATTATACTTACGATACATACCATCTCGACACTTTCCAGTCCACAACAGTGCGCTTCTCTCGCAATTTTCTGCCCCGCACAACTAAACTATGGAATGCTTTGTCGCCAGCGGTATTTCCGGACCGATACGACCCCCAAATCTTCAATAAACGAGCATACCTCTTCCTTAAACTCTGACTGGCTCGGTGGCTCAATTGGTAGTGACCTCTGCCTTCTGAGCCAAGGGTCGTTGGTTCGATCCCCACACAGTACAAACATTTGTGTGCATGAACATTGAACATGTCTGTTTGTATTGGTCTGGGTGTTTTCTACTACGTATAATACGTATTTATTTACAAAAAAGAATGTATCTAAGTAAGTTTATCAGTTGTCTAGTACCCATAGTACAAGCTTCGGCTTAGTTTGGGGCTAGATGGCGTTGAGTGGCCCAGTGTGGCATGTCTTGGGTTATTTATTTAAAAGCCGGCAGCGCAGCTGTAACTCCTGATGTTGCAGATGTACATGGGCGGCGGTTATCACTTACCATCAGGTGAACCGTTTGCTCGTCTCCCCCTATTCGATAAAAAAAAAAACATTAAATTCTCGCCTCTGCATTTGTAGAGATTTATTATATTAGTCGGCGTTACCCCTAGGCTACGGGTATGCCTCCCGGAGTGATTACCCTCTAACCAGCTGTGAGCGACGGTAGGCTTGATTGATTTACGCTCCGTCCCGATGCCTAAATCATGGATGGGTTCAGTACAGTTTAGCATGTTGAGTTAGATATATTTTGCTCTCAACCAGAACAATGGATAAAGGTTTCACAGAAGTGACATAGGCCTCTCAAGTGGTTCGCCACGTGAGGCAAACATTTGGAGGATAATCGCCACGCTCGGCAGGCGGTTTGGCGATCGCAGGACGCAGCATCTCGCTCCGATGACGCTGCTGCCCGTTATCGGCCTGTGGTATTTAGCTACGCCTTCAATTATGATGGTTATACCGCCATCAGTCGGTTGCCAGCGCCTCGTTTGTTGTTCGGCAGGATGCACTACGGGCAGGTGAGGTTGGCTTGGAGCGAAAAGATGATAGGCTGCTCCCTTACATCCCTATGTAGGTATACCTATGTTATATAATTTTACATAATATATAAATTAGGTTTTTGTACAAAGCAGAAATTGTGTGCGGTGAGTGTATAAAGAGGTTTTCTCTTTATACACTCACCGCACACAATTTCTGCTCTCTGCAAGACCCAATGGTTAACCGGTAGAGAATGCTCCTAGCATTAAGTTTGCCTTTTGTACCATTTTGTGCTATAAAGTTTAAATAAATTGACCGCCCCCTTACAACCCAACATTCGAATCTTACATTTCTTAGTATTCCAACTTCCTAACAGACCAACGATGATCTAGCTAACCTAGATATAAGCCGAGTAGTTTCCTAGTTCATTGTCTCTTGGTTGAGTTTCCTCTCACTTTGTTTATGTAACCTAAGTAAGTACTTGACAAAGCTGGTTGCCATTTAGATTAGACCTACGCACAATTAGAGTAATTGGTTCCTAAAACTGTTCCTAACATTATACACATAATTTCGTTCGGTAGGAAAAGAATATTTAAATAATAATAATGTACAAGTAATATAAATTTTATATTATGCCTACAATAAAAATAACATAAACATCTTAATCTTAACTAATATTATAAAGCTGAAGAGTTTGTTTGTTTGTTTGTTTGTTTGTTTGTTTGTTTGTTTGTTTGTTTGTTTGTTTGTTTGTTTGAACGCGCTAATCTCAGGAACTACTGGTCCGATTTGAAAAATTCTTTTTGTGTTGAATAGACTATTTATCGAGGAAGGCTATAGGGTATATAACATTACGCTGTAACTATTAGGAGCGAAGAAATAATGGAAAATGTAAAAAAAACGGGGGAAAAAATAACTATTCCACGCGTACGAAGTCGCGAGCACTGCTAGTACATAAATAAATAATTACTTATTTTTACTTATAAGAGTTTCTCTTTCGCTTTCCATTAGGCGTAGGGAAGCCATTATATCGAGCTACTATAGAAAAGACATGTAAAAAATTTAAATTAAGACGTAAATTTTTTATTGGTCATCATCATGGCGCTGTGTGGCCCAGCGTGGCATGTCTTGGGTGGCATGTCTTGGGATCATCATCATCATCAAGCTTTTTTTTGCGCTACTTATACAAATCGGACCAGCCCTTTTGGAGATTAGCCTGTACAAACCGACCGAGAATTTTTGAAATGTTTTTTTTAATGACTACGATGGTGGCCAGAGCGGCCTTGTCATCATCACCGGACTGTTGGGGGAGCGGAAGGCTCTCACCCCTAGATACTGAAAATATGAAAACAAACTGATACCTAATCCTTTGATTTCGTACCTTTCTTATAAAACGACTTACACACCAAAATTAATAAATGCAAACTGCTTTGTAGGTGGAAACTCCGCGAGTAATAAAATTTTAATAGGCTTTGGGGTTTTTACTCCAATTTGCTGGAATCAAAATTTCAACACTGAACCTCAAGGCTGAAGGGAATTCCTCGCTGCCAACGTCTCCATGAACTGAATTATGCAAGCAACACCAGGATCTAAGCTTATATGCAATGAGTCAACTTAGTATGGAGGCGGCTTCTGAGTGACTAACTTGTTAAGGGCATACATCCTCAAGAGTGTACACATGTGTTTTTAGTTTGTTGAATTTTATTTGAGCCTTTTAAAATTCAGGAAATGTGCAGAATAATGAAAAGCACTATTTTTCGAAATCAAATATAACCGAGAAATTAGTTTTGTATGAAATTGGTGACTTACTTCAAAATAGCATACATACTTAATACCGGGAAAATGTAACGTTCATATATTATTGTGGTTGTTGGAACGCACATTAAGTTATTTTTTATAGTTTACAAATGTTTTACATGTAAATCCGGAAAGAGAGCCCTATCTTAAATGTAAAACAATTTCCGTAAAACAATGATGAAATTCGGATTAAATGTATCAAAATTTAGTTATGTAGGTAACTTTAATAGACCGAGGTTTGACTTTCCATCACGCGAAAGGTGGCCAATATACTGCCATTATAAAAAGCCATACCTCGTATCGTGGGTGTCGTTGAAAACGACTATAAGAAAATGGAAAGCAGCGTTATAATTTTTTTTATAGTGGCTCGACATAATGGCTTCCCTACGCCCTATGGAAAGCGAAAGAGAAGCCCAAGTCACGGTGACAAAGGGCAAGTAACTGGTCAGTTACTTGTCAGTTGCCACCGCCATGCCGGCCCAATCCTAACCCCCCACGAGCTCCGGAAACCGTAGAGTAGGAGTAGTCACCGGCAGAAACACGACCCAGAGGTCATTTGACTGCGGTATTCTATAGGGTGGAGGTCCTTCCCCGGACGGGCGGCTCAATTCGAGCGAAGATTCGCTATGCCCTACCTCTCTTAAAATACCAATAATTGTCACTTCAATCATCAACAGTCTTTAGCTGTCCACTGCTGGACATAGGACTCTCCAATATTTCGCCAATTTTCACTTACGGGAGGCCTATGGGTACAAGACAAAGTCTTTCACTAAACACCTACAAGATTCCGTCTCCATACATTTGAACAACGCGAACATCAGCTGGGATATCCCAAGTTGCGTTAAAATCATTCAGCTCCAAAGTACACACCATTATGTATTCAAACTCGACTCTAGCACCTGAACAGTTAAGTTTATTTTCTCTTGACAAATAGGTATCTTTAGTAAACCTCGAACGATTCGCATTGCTGCCACGTCGAGATGTCATTCAAAAACGATCTTAAGTGGTAAATATTTAAAAACGAAATTTGGCTGTCAGTTACCTATAGCGTGCTTAAGATCATATAAAACGAATTTGCACTGTCGTTGCCATACATTTGAATGTCTTGCTGAAGAAGGCTTAAAGTTCAAAATCGTTTACAAATAATCGTTAAGGTACAGTCAATACAATACGGATCCAAGAAGTTTATGCAATTCTTATGTTGTTATTATATAAGCTTGTTTTCTGTCTGTGCGTCCATTCTAGTTTGCAGTGCTTGGTGCATTGAACGTGATATAAGTGGATAAGTGGACCATTGTGTTGTTTATATTTATTAATTAAGTTGCCAAAGTCACTGAAACTTGGAAATAGGACAGCCATTTCCAATAAGTAAGAAATTTTAGTAACTCATAATTTAAAAAATTTGGATGAAACTATCTATAATTATGTATTACATAATTATACATAATTATAGATAGTTTCAATTTTAATAAAAAAACTTGTAGATTACTATGGCAAAAATAAATAATTAAAAAATTTGAAATATAAAAAATATATCAACGAACTACATACCTATATACCTAGTGCATAAATACGAGTATAAAATAGGCACATAGTATTCGACCTAGTGAACTGTAACATAGGCTATTACATTGTGACCTAAACAAAAACTACATTAAATAAATATCCTGTTCTTCTAAAAACAAGTTCAGCAATTTGACATAGTCATCCAGAAATCTCAAAACGGATATAATTTAGATAAATTAATTACCCCCGTTAGATTAAAGCATGGTTCGTCCCCAACAGTAATTATAAACTAAACCTTCGTTAATAATTATTCAAGTTGAACAATACAACGAAACAGTAATTAATATTCCTAAATACGCCATTAATAATATCCATAAGTACCCAAACATGCATCTCTCTTCAGGATATCATCAAATCCAAATGTATCCTTTAATTGTCATCAACTTCTGTCAACAACTCTCTTTCATTAATTGTCATCAACCTGTAAACATTCATGGCTCGATGGCTCATTTGGCAGTTACCTCTGCCTACTGAGCCAAGGGCTGTGGGTTCAGTCCAAACATTTGTGTTCATAAGCACGTCTGGTTGTATTGGTCTGGGTGTTTTCTATGAATAATATGTATTTATTTACAATAAAAAAATGTATTAAAGTAGTTTATCAGTTGTCTAGTACCCATAGTACAAGCTTTGGCTTAGTTTAGGGCTAGATGGCGCTGTGTGGCCCAGCGTGGCATGTCTTGGAGTACCCATAGTACAAGCTTCGGCTTAGTTTGGGGCTAGGTGGCGATGTGTGGTCCAGCGTGGCATGTCTTGGGTTTATTGCTGGACGTAGGCCTCCCAATGACAATTGTCATCAATGAGGATTCGCCTTAGTCGGATATCATTCAGACGATAATAGCTGGCACCAAGAGGTTTAGTTCCTTATTCCTGTTCCATGCCAATGCACTATTAGTTCACCTCTTACAATGCTGGGTGTAGCAACATCAATCTATACATCGCTACAATAGAGAATCCTACAACGCGCAAACGAAGTTTTCATCATGATGCGCTATATATATTAAAGACCTTGGTCTTTATCCATCCTAATGAAAAATCCATCCAAGTCCATCGGACCGCGGTCCCCGAGCACGATCACCTAGCTAAACGGAAGTACTTCCACCTTTCGTAGGGACAAATGTGTTCCTACAATCGGTGACCCCGACGTGATCTATAGGGCGTGAAGCCGCGAACCTGTATCTCAGTGGGCCTTCAGAGAAAGGGCTGTCTACCTAACGTTTAGACCTCACGACCGCTTACCATCAGGTGGAGTGAGGTTATATTATAAAAAATAAAACTATTTCTGTTATGACTTCGGAAACCACACTGACACTTCCATTAATATTCCAGCTCAAAACGAGACGTCATAACAAACCATCCTCTTCAAAGTCGGTTAAAACAAAGCAATCGTACGTGTTTAGGCTTTTAAGAGGAGAAAGTGGACGTTGTCCTTACTGGATGACACGAAATCGTTTTTTTGGGTCGAGGCCTTGGATGTGTGACTCAAGTGTACATTTTGGATGTGTCGTTGTATAACAGTCATTTTAAAGTGACCGCCTTATTCGTACTTAATCTGATTCATTAAGTGCATGTTTCGAGTTTGTGTGATTAAAGACAGAAGAGTTGCGGTCGTCATTTCAGGCTTTGGTAGCAATTTTACAACGAAAACGTGAATAAAGATAGGTGTTTTATCAATAAAACCACAATAAAAAAATAAAACATTGTTTTTTGAAGATTATTACGTTTCTCATTATTTTTAATGTGAGCTCATTGCTCAAAAAAAAGCTTTAATTTAATGTCACTATAACAAAAAACTTTGACAATTAACTAAAGCAGGGAAAATAACGTCAAAAAAAAAGCTAAATATGTCACTCGACCATTTGGCTGAATTACTTATGTCTCAATTGACATAATACAAGCCATCTAGAAAAAAAAAAACAAAGTATTAAAAAAGTAATTTACTAGTTTTTTCCCTCTATAAAATCGGCATTTTAAAGTGAGCACTGTGCTTACATTACTTATTTTTAACTTTGCTAGTAAGTTTTATTGCCTTATTTTTTATACTTTGCTGTAAATTAATAACTTCAATTTAAAACTTATAATATTATCAACTAGCTGTGCCGGCGGCGTCGCACGCGTGGATATCGGGTTTCAAAAATAACTTCCATAAAATGGAACTAAAGGGTTAAGTTAGACTTCTAGCAATACATTGCTGAAAACCGCATTTAATTCCATGCAGTAGTTTTCACGTGATGTGCGATCAAACATACAGATAAAAATTTCTCCCGTTTTCCCAACACTTCCCGTCATTGCTCTGCTCCTATTGATTGTAGCGTAATGAAAAGTATACTATAACCTGCCCAGGAGTATGAAGAATAATCGTACCGTAAGTTTCGTTAAAATTCGTCCAGTTCTTTTTTCTATAACGAACATACAGACAAAAATTTTACTTATTGCATTTTTGGCTTCAGTATCGATCACTAATCACCCTCTGATAGTTATTTTGAAAAAAATTTCATGTACAGAATTTACCTCTCTACAGATTTATTATAAGTATCGAAGAAGATAGATTTGCCATATCACTAAAAAAATTCATTACTCTTTGAGTGTACCGCACTTCTATTTTCACAAACCCAACACGTAAGTTTCTCAAGGAGAGGCAAGTGCAATAATGGTTTTTCCCAAGGAAAGCTTTATTATTGAATTGGCTTAGCTCAAAATAATACAGTAGGATTACGTAAGACTTAGTCGCCAGCCGCGGTCTCGTGAACTAGGATAATCCCTTTAATCCCTAAGGCATTTCCGATGTCAGCTTAAACTGAGAAGCAAGTCTGCTATTCCCAGCGAATTAACGTAAGTCGCAAAGGATGGTCAGTCGAATCGAGCGTAAATGAGAAGTACTTAAGTACTATTTCCTAGTAATATTGTAATGATGACTATATACAGCGGTAATCAATGCTGTCTCTCATTATTATCAGTAAATTTCAGGTTATATCCTCACACAGTTTGGGTGTTTACTATGTTGTTTATGTGGTGGCAATTTTTTTCAAAAAACTCTCATTGGGCTGAGTCTAAGATTTGAGATAGGCTACACAGCGCCATCTAGTTCTGCAAAAACATCGGCCACAACTATACGCACGCTACCGCTATCACGTCCGCTCTAACCCAGTTTTGGCGACACACCGTTAGCCGAACGCAGTCCGCGCTCGCGCCCCGCGCCGCCATGTTTCTCCGATGCGCGCGCGCCGATACCGAGCCGTCTTGATCTCGTGAGTTCTGTGACGTCATTTGTGTTTTGATCCTTGGTTTTATGACGTATTAAGTTGTACAGCTGGATTGTTTTTGTTTGCAACGTTTAAATTTTAACCGTTATAAGTGTGCTTTCGAAACATTGGAGACTTTTCTTTTCTTTTTCTCTTTTCTTTGCCGAATAGATAAAATATAGGAATACTCCTAACGATTTACAAATATTATACCTAAAGTTTGTTTCTATTTTCATTGTTTAAATTATTGTAGGTAATCTAATAAGACAAAGTGATTTTATATTCACGGACATGTCATTTCTTCATTTCACAGAATATAATTCGAGGTAGTCTAATTTCAGCTTGATTTAGAAACATTGATTTTCGTTTTCTTTGTGAAATATCGTAAAGATAACACCACTATTACCACATGATAATATCAGGCGTTAGGTCATACTTTTAACCGGAAACATAGGTCATTAGATGAACACTGAAAATGTTTATTAGATGTAAGAATTTTTTTGTTAGGCTTTTCATTTTGGCTGTATTGATATTGCTTGATACCATGGCGTTTCATCATCATCATCATCATCAGCCTATCGCAGGTCACTACTAGAAATAGGCCTCTTCAACCGTTCGCCACTTAGGGCAAACATCCGGAGGATATACCCATAATCGCCACGCTGGGCAGGCGGGTTGGCGATTAAAAGAAGCCGCTTTATTATAAAAAACGAGGATGTCTCCAAAATTATATACTTATTTGGATTGTCTCTGTTCAATTACCCGTGAAATTAGTGAAAATAATGGAGAAAGCTATACCAACATACGTAATAGGATGTTATGACAGTGGAAAACAAAACAATTTACGCTTTAGAAATAATCTTAGAGAGCGGTCGTACACAGACTGCTTCAAGCAGTTGAGACCGACTGCTTGAAGCGGTATTATAGAAGCGGTCGCGACTGCTCGAGCGGTCGTGTGTAGGGTTGTAACGGAGGCCTTCGTAACGGAGGCGGAGGCGGATGCGAAGACAATGAATTTCACTTCCGCGGATGCGGAGCGTAACAGAGGCGAAGGTGAAAGTCGAAGTAATTAAATTAAAATAATATTTTAAGGTTCAAAAGAGCTTATTTCAAATAATTAACACATAGGTAAACATTTTGGTAAGCATTTAAAATATAAAGTACAAACTTTAAGTTAACTTTTCTGTAACCAAATGTAAGGAGAGGTATATTAAATTTGTCAAACAATAATTTTGCGTCTTTATCACCTTCCAAATGATTTCTAATTGGTTCATAAGTTAATCCAGCTGGACTAAATAATTGTTCACTTGGCGGCGCCGATAAGTACGAGCGCACGGCTGTTGGAAGCGAGGGTCGCTTGCGCAGTATTGCTCTATAATTACGTGAATAAAACTCCGTTACAACGGTCTTGCGGAACTTCCGCAGTAACGGAGGCGGAGGCGAAGTTCCGTTACAACCCTAGTCGTGTGCGGCAGCGTATGAATGACTATAGTTCACCGCGTGATCGGCTTTAAGCAGTCGGTTCTTAACTGCATGAAGCAGTCTATGTAGAACCGCTCTTATATGCTAACACAATGCACTTACATACTTCTAAGATACAACAATGACAACTGAAATGAAACGAACTATTTTAAATGTTATCGATTTTAGGAATAAGGTTGATATTGCCAAAGCATTTACTGCACTTTTACCGGTGGACTGAGCATAGAGCGATTTGTAAAGAAAGTGTAGTGACGCAAAAAATGTGAATAAGTTAGCGTACGTTGAACGCGTACATGATAGAACAAAAATGTATACTGAATGACTATGAACTTCGATGTAATACTTTTAACTACATGCAATGCGGCAGCTATAACAGTCTCTTAGTAAAGCTAAGTAAAGTTAGAGACATTACGATGAAAGCTGATTTACAATAATAACAGCATTTATTAGCAAAAATAAAAATCCGACTTCAATTTGGTGGCAATAGGACCAACTAAGAAGTACACCCTTAAGGAAAAAAAACGAATTTTCCAAATCGGTTCACAATTTTTGGAGATTAGGTACTTAACAAAGATACAAAAAAAAGAGTATTCAGTCGAATTGAGCCTTCTCCTTTTTTTTGAAGTCGGTTAAAAATTATTGGACATTACTAGTTTCGGTTTAACTAAATTACTAATTTTGGTTCATAAAAATACTTACAATTCAAGAGATCTTGTTGGTAGTGAGCGATTTCTTCTAGACAATTCTTAGTTGTAGGAAATATAGGTACTGTAACCTAATGTCGGCTGAAAGCTGTTACATGTAAAACCTTAGTATATTTTAATTTCCATGCCGCTAGTACCACGATTTACACGATTATCTACATAATTTTCAACTAGACTTACTGGCTGGCATATCAAATATGTCGGTACGTCGGTAATGAAGACAGTTTAGACACATTTGGGATATTCATATTAGATACTCACGACCACATGATGAGGGTATTGGTAATACATCCAGGCTGTTCGGACAGAATTGCTTTTGTATGTAAACAATGTCTGAATACATAGCTTTAAAGCCATTTTGTAAAAAAATACATTAAGTATTATACATAGAAAACACCCAGACCAATACAAACAGACATGTTCATGAACACAAATGTTTGTACTGTGCGGGAATCGAACCCAGGTCACTACCAAATGAGCCATCGAGCCAGTCTGTGAGCCATCAGTACTGAACCAAACTGATCGTCTTTTAAACCGACTTTATGAAAAGGAGGAAGTTCTCCATTTGACTGTTTTTTTTTGTATGTTACTAGACATCACTAAGAAATATTGTGAACCGATTTGAATAATTCTTTTTTGGTTGAAAGAGAAAGTGTACTAAAAAAGGTAAAATACTAAGTACCTAACCGACGAGCATGTATGAAGAGATTGATGAATGTGGACGCAAAAGTTGTGTGCCAGGATCGTAGCTAATGGAAGGACGTGGTCTCTGCCTACCCCTCTGGGAGAAAGGCGTGACGTTATGTGTGTATGTTGAAAGAGTGTACATTTTATTGGGGATGTAAGGGAGCTGCCTATCATCTTTTCGCTCCAAGCCAACCTCACCTGCCCGTGGTGCATCCTGCCGAATAGCAAACGAGGCGCTGGCAACCGACTGGTGGCGGTATAACCACCACAAATGAAGGCGTAGCTAAATATCACAGGCCGATGACGGGCAGCAGCGTCACCGGAGCGAGAAGATACGCCCTGCGATCGCCAACCCGCCTGCCCAGCGTGGCGATTATGGGCAGATGTTTGCCCTGAGTGGCAAGCAACTGGAGAGGCCTATGTCCAGCAGTGGACTGCAATAGGCTGTTGATGATGATGATGACATTTTATTTGGTCCCATTTTTTTTAATAATTCTAATCCAAATACACTAGAGATATCAACTGTTTTAACAAAAAAACTTCGTTCGTTCCTTTCCTCGGAAACGATGCAAACACAAATGGCTAACACGGTTACCGTATAAATTCGTTACCTTTGAGAGTTCTTTCTTTGACGACGTAAGTACGTTAAAGTGTTGCCAGGTAATCAGAGATGCAGCAAAATGTCTCGTAGAACATGAACTGCTAAATGTTTAGTGGATATAGTGTGATCTTTGTTATTTCATGTTTTTTATATAACTAACTAGCTGTGCTCGCGACTTCGTCCGCGTGGAATAGTCATTTTTTCCCCGTCTTTTTTTACATTTTCCATTATTTCTTCGCTCCTAATAGATGCAACGTGATTTTATATAGCCTAAAGCCTTCCTCGATAAATGGTCTATTTAACACAAAAATAATTTTTCAATTCGGACCAATAGTTCCTGAGATTAGCGCGTTCAAACAAACAAACAAACAAACTCTTCAGCTTTATAATATTAGTTAAGATTTTAGCATGATGTGTACTAGCCTGTAAGTGTTTGTTATAGGTTCCTGTATCATAGCAGTCCTTCTTAGTGTCCCATGGCATCACCCTAGACACTAGACTAAGGGGCTGGGGTTTTTAGTGGGTATTCCCTGCCCCACCACCATTTTGAGGCAGAGGGGTCCCACATACCCTGTCACTCCACTATGTAATGTGTCAGAGCTGCATAACCGCATTTACCCCAGTACAAAAAATAGTTTATAATATATTTTTATCATAAAAAATCTAGAATACAACGTGTATATGCAAGTTTATAACATTAGCTTCGACATTAAACTTACAAAGGGCACTTAATTTTCTGCATTACGTGCTTAATATACGGCTAAGTTAAGTGAAAGTTAATTGAACTACTACTAACTTTCTCAAATCATTGAAAAGCCAAAGATTATTTTCTTATCCAAAGTATTATTAGATCAGAATTTTCTGGATAGTCTAGATTGTGTTCAGAAATTCATCATCATCAAAAGCCTCTCACATTCCACCGCTGGACATAGGCCTCTCCAATTGTTCGCCATTTTGCTCGGTTGTCATTTTATTCGGAGGCATAGGCTGATAGGCCTAGTCGCTGTGACAACTGCCAAGTAACTGGTTTTAATTACCTGTCAGTTGTCACTGCCATGCCGGCCCAACCCTAACCCCTCACGAGCTCCGGAAACCCTACTCACCAGCAGAAACACGACACGGAGGTCGTTTGGCTGCGGTATTCTATAGAGTGGAGGTCCTTCCCCGGACGGGCAGCTCAATTTGAGCGAAGATTTGCTATGCCCTACCTATCTTAAAGTCGTTATCATTTATCTCTTTACTTACAGTTAAGAACCAACAATGCTGAACCAAGCCCGATGGCTGATGCTGCTCATCGCAGCCGCCCTGGCGCTGCAGTCGCGGGGGGAAGGCGGCATCAGGCTGCCGGACCAGCCTCCGAAAGAGGAGACAGAGGGGAGGTCCATCAACTTCGGAGGAGACGATAGGGGACGATCGGTAAGGAGTTGAATTACTTAATAGTATATAACCCATGAGGTTCCACACAGCGCCATCTAGCCCCAAACTAAGCCAAAGTCTATACTATGGGTACTAGATAAATGGTAAATTAGATTTTTTTTTTGCATATTGTCGAAGACTGTAGCGGAATGTGGCTATGATACAAAAAAAAACATAATTCTTTATTTAAACACTAGCTGACCCGTGCCCACTTCATTGGGCTTCATTATATAACCTTTGACACTCAGCAATAATGTGGCTTTCTATTGGTGAAAGAATTTTAAAAATCGGTTCAGTAGGTCCCGAGATTACCCATAACAATTTAACAAACACACAAACTTTACTTCTTTATAAAATTAGTATAGATAAAAAGGATGGTTACATCCAATGTACTCGTAGGTGTTATAAAATTATTACTGATCAGGAATTAAAGGCTGGCGTTAATGATAAAGATTGATTTTATTTGTCAAACCGGAAGAGGAATTTGCTACAATTATTTTTTCAAATTCAAATTCTTTATTACAGACTAAGTTCAATATCGTGATTCGTGAACACAATGCATTCATAATTGCGCCTCGGTGTATATCGTATACATTAAGTAAGAAATTCAAACACAACTCATCAGATCTTCTCTTAACTCACAGCCTCAAGCCCAAGGTCGAGGCCTGCTCGACTGGTTGGGCCTCGGCGAAGACCAAGACCCCTACATCCAGCAGTCGACGCAGCAGTGTATCAACGGTGATCTCGCTGACTGCTTCAAGGCTCAAGCCTTGAGGTCTTTTGACGACTTCTTCGATAAGAGCGCTTATCAGTAAGTATTTAGAATAGAATAGAATAGAATAAAAAAATCTTTATTTGGTTCACATAAGAGAAAATACTTACAAAGCTTAACACTATAACAAACTTAATAACTAATAGTATCTAACAT
The DNA here is from genome assembly GCA_031163375.1 of Conogethes punctiferalis. Taxonomy (NCBI): domain Eukaryota; kingdom Metazoa; phylum Arthropoda; class Insecta; order Lepidoptera; family Crambidae; genus Conogethes; species Conogethes punctiferalis. Next base: position 4,311,575 of record CM062098.1, on the reverse strand, counting down.
AATATTACAAATATGTGTACCAAAATGGTGTCCGCTCAGTATAAGGCCACGACGGAAGTGCCGTCACGGCCACTGGTATTCTGCGGAAGCCAGTAAAATTAGAAAATCATAACAAACTAACATAACAAAATAAAATAAGACAAAGACAGGATTCGAACAGTTTGCTCATAGGCGAACATTAAGTTCAATATGTTGTTCACCGTCTAACATATTGGCCATATTCGTACAGTTGAACACACTGACGAATATAACACTACACTACTACAAAATGTTCATAGCCGAACATCGACAAACGAAAGATTCGTATTCCAGTACGTACGCAGACATCTTTAAGAGAGAGGCTTCAGTATTTTTACTCTATACTTTGTTTCACAAAACACAGACATTACAGGAAAAAACATTACGTACTTATACCTATTTAATGCAAAATGTTCATTTAATTTTGAAAATACCCTTATTAATTAAAGATTTAAAGCGACTTATCACAATAATGGCATTAAATATTTCTCGTATTTCAAAAATATTGGTGTCCATTTCCTGCGTCATTATTGTATTGTTATTTCAGTTGATTTACGTACCTACTCGTAAATAATGGCAATTTATTATTTATAATAATAGCTTTAATTAGAATTTCTGTTTCGGTTGAAGAGCGTAGAATTTCGAATTAACGGTGAATTATTATCGAAAATATGTTTCTTGTAAACGTTACAATGGCATAAATCCTGTTAGAACGTATGTAATTTTTCGTGCCTATATTCCATGCAATGTTAGTTAATTTGATTTTTGTGTGTGTTTCAAATGTTACTGTAAAGCTCGAAGCCTACATCCTAAGGTTTTCGAGTAAAACCTAACATTTAAATCTTTGGTTTAGGTAGGCCCAATCAAGTTTTCAATTTAGATTTTTCGTTCTTAATACATAATTTACATAGTAATCTTACTTGACATAACACATTTAGTAAATATTTTACATAGATTTTTAAATAAAAATAGAACCAACTTACAATCGACTGAACGCCGAAAAGTTTTCCAAGCCCTAAAAAAATTAGGTATAAATTGGTTATAACTTTGAGGAATTTATTGTATGGCCACGCGTCTCCCAAAATAGTTTGTTTCTAACTTCGTAAAACTTATAACTGTACTTACGGAACAAATTTTGGGATAAGGAAGTACTTAACAATATTTGTCATCCCGAAAATTATTTCTTGTTGGCAGGAAACGTGTGCAGGAATAGACATGTTCCTATGATAAGTAGAAGTAGTTTTTCCGAGCTAGATAATCTTGAGGATGTAGGATCGTAGGAATTTAAGAGAGTGACCCATCATCTTTTCGCTCCAATCCACCCTCACCTGCCCGTGGTGCATCCTACTGAATAGCAGACGAGGCTCTGGCAACTGACTGATGACGATATAACCATCACAGCAGCTACGGTAGGGACGGTGGTAGCTACGCCATGTTATACCCAACCCGCCTACCCAGCGTGGCGATAATGATGAAATGAACCTGAAACTTCTGTAATAAGCTTCGGAGTAGAGCTACAGGCTAGGATCCTCATGTTCTCTTCGTTTTCGGCAAGAATGCTCTGACCATTGCGTCACGAAAGCCGTCATAATTTTTCAAACTAAATAACCACTTCTTCTCTTCTTGCTTTCAGACTATCCGAAAACGCAGTGCTGGTAAAGGTGGAATCGCAAGCTAGGGCGCTGGCTCATGAACCCCCTACCCTGAGCTCGCAGCCACGGAGCGAGGATTCCGACTGGGACGCCCTGGTCAAATACGGGATGAGGAAGATCGAAAGGTGAGTTTTTTTTTATGTGAGAGGCGGCAGACGAGCAAGTGTGATGGCTGATGGTATGCAGTCGACACCGCCCGTGGACATTGGACACCCGCAACTCTAATCGAGTTTGGACGCTATACAATGCAAAAAGAAGTATGTAGTTAAGTCCTCCGGCTGCTTTGGTAATGACCTCTGCCTTCTGAGCCAGGGGTTGTGGGTTTGATCCCGGCACAGAACAAACATTTGTGCATTGTGCATAGACTGTTTGTATTGATCTGGGTGTTTTCTATGTATTAAATGTATTTATTATATACAAAAATGTATAATCTAAATAAGTTTATCAGCTGTCTAGTACCCCTAGTACAACCATCGTTTGGGACTAGATGGCGCTGTGTGGCCCTGTGTGGCATGTCTTGGGTTTAATTGTTACCTATATTATTCCTTGATACATTTTTGCATAATAGGCATGATGCCTTATTTTTGTTTTGTATTAATATTGATGCATCACCTAATTATAGAAACATTGGTGAAATAATTACTTCGCTTGTAGGAAAAGTCCCCGAGCTATCACAATTTCAAAATCACAAATATGAACTCGCCCACAAACGCTTTAAAGACGATTGAGCGTAAATATTAAAATGAAACGCCGTCTATATCGTATTAAGTGACTGTATTTTTCCGTTATTACAGGAACAGTGACAATTAAAAAACAATAGAAAACAACACTAATAAAAAGTATAAAAAACATAGACATTTATAAAAAAGTGTTCCCATTCGGGAACACGCTTTATGCAAACTGATACGAAAGCGCGACGTCACGCTTTCGTATTGCGTAGTGTTTCGTTTAAGAAGCTTGTTCGATGGCTATAATAAATAGTAATGTTATTTTAATGGTTCTCTCTGGCAACCATCAAATAACATGGAAATTCAACCATGGTCATCTCCCCTATTGAGTGACAAATATAAATATATTAACGTTTATATTATTATTAAAACATCATAATTACTTGTCGTACCCTGCTATTAATTACTAACTCAATGATTCCCCTTATTCGTCCAAGATTTCGTATAATTGCTGTCTCAGAACCCTTTTGATATTTGTCTATTTCAGAATTAACAAGGAATTCCAATTTCCTGAAGCCATTTCTATTGATATACGTAATTAAGTTTTCCTTGAGTTGTTTGTTGTCAAATTCATATTGTCAAATTCTGAGTAAAATATGGCGAGCTTTAATAAATTGTCATTATCATAATCAACTGCAGGAAGTCGAACATTGGGCCACTCGGTGGGAATCATGGAAGTATTAAGTACTACCTACAGGGAATAGATAATGTGATAGGTAATGAAGAAACGTAGATAAAAAATACATACAAAACATCAAATCAGATGATCTATCTTTTTAGGTTGTTAGGTAAGTGTTATTCATAAGCTACCAGTGATAGTATTAAACCTAACAAAATGAAAGGGTTAACTCTAATTACTGTTACTCAAATAGCGAACAGCTGAACGTTGAAATACCTAGTTCAAATTAAATCCTTTGTTTACTCAAATAACTCGTGTTTGTTAAATGAGACAAACATGGCTTCTCGTTTTAAATTGCTGGCACGTGTGTCCGGCTAATAGCATGCAATTCAGGAAATAGAAAATTCCTCTATTTTGTTCTACGTTGACAAATTAGATGAGTGTGCTCGAAGAGAATGCCACATTTTGGAAAAAGCCTACGTCCAGCAGTAGACTGCCGTAACTATCTACTAATGATTTTGATGATGTCATCATCATCATGATGTCATCATCATCATGATGTCATCATCATCATGATGTCATCATCATCATGATGTCATCATCATCATGATGTCATCATCATCATGATGTCATCATCATCATGATATCATCATCATGATGTCATCATCATCAACATCATTAACACAATACGTCAGTGTAGTACGTCGTAGACAATGAAATGTGACGTTTCGCGGGTAATGGTATTATGATCGGTATTGAGTTACGGCAGAGAAGAGGCATTCTTCTGAAAATAAAAAGTCATTCAAATCAAAAGGAATTATCTTGGAAATATGTTTAGTTATGGAGATAATAACGTACATTGTGTTGTTGTTATGCAATAATACGATCCTTTTTATAGGTGTTTCACTGCCTATAAACTCATTCACTGCAACTAACATACATAATTATATACTCATTTTGCAAACATTTTAGTTAGGAGTTAGGTTGTTATTTTATCGAAGAGCGACATTTCATTTTAAATGTGAAACCGAATAACACAATTTTTTTTGTTAACTAAATAGAATTCACAATCAATATTAACGAAAAGAGTGTTATCTAAACAATTTTAACACTCCATCCTTTAAAATAAACTATCTCAGACCTTTAGAACACGCAAAATCATAAACTAGAAGATTGCATTTGTCTTAACTGAAATTCTTAGTAAAATTCAAATTTAATTTGCCTCTGTCCAAAATATCTAAGCGAAATTTTCGTTAAAATTAACCCTTAAATCCCTGTAATCCTTCATATCTATAAAGGTAACATTATTTGTCCAAAAGGTCGACTAATTAATTGAAGGGGCTAATTCTGCTAGGCTGAATCGAGATTAAATTTAATATAAAGCTTTTGAGTGATGAATCTAAAGCGTATATAAGTTGAGTAAATTATTGTTATCTGTTTCTTCTTCTCTTCTAAGATATAAATAATATTCCTCATATCAGACAACATCACATAGGTACATTACTCCGATTCCAAAGTAAGTTGCTTATGCACTTGTGCTAAGGGTATCAGAACAACGAAGGTACGACAAATATATATTTTAATACAAATACAAACATACAGACACGTAACGTTTCTTGTATGGGAGTAAATATTAATTGTTTTAAGTATTTCGTTTTTAGTCTACGTTGTATTTATTGTAGCCGCAACAAAAATACATCACTAGTGAAAGTTTCAACTATCTAGGTATCGTGGTTCTTGAGATATAGCCTGGTGACAGACAGACGGATGGATATCGAAGTCTTAGTAATAGGGCTCCGTTTTTACCCCTTGGGTAGGGAACCCTAAAAACCATAATGCCTTTTAAGATATTATCATTCATAGTTCTTAGTATTTTTGCCTGTGGATTGCTACATAAGGTCTTTCATTCAACAAAAAATACGCAAGTCTTTTTTATTGCATCAAAGAATTCTCCGACATGATAATATTCTGGTTTCACAATAAAATTCCCGATAATAAAATACAAAATTATATATGTATGGTAGTATATATGTACGTATTATTTATGTATATATTATATTTATATTTTTATATATATGTATAGTGTATTATTATTTACTCATGTATTTATCATATTGTATATTATTTAGTACTCATGTATTTAATATTTATGTTTTACTATCATCAATTTCTGTTCAGTCTATAGCTCACCTCACCCTGTCTGTTTAATTTATCCTCTACCCTAAGGTTGCCTGGAAGAGATCGCTTGCAGCGATAAGGCCGCCTAATTGTACAACTAATGTCCATTTTACTAGTTTTAAGTCAATTGTATGGTGTGCAATAAAGTATATCTATCTATCTATCTATCTAAAATTCTAATATGTAAAACAAAACCCTTAAAAGGGTGGCTGAACCCTTCACAATCTATCATTACGTATTGAAATATTCAAATACTTCGTGTTGAATCAAAGATTTCTTTGCCACTTGCGAAATAAGCAATTCTTGACATTTCTCGGTTTCGCTTTGACTTTCACAATTCAATTTTTACATTCAAATTATTCTTTTGTGAAATGTTTTTTGGTCTCACTAACGAATATTGTTTGAAATATGTATGTGGAATTTTTGTCAAGCCAAATATTTGGGAATAAAATATTATCAAAACTACAAAAAAGTATTCCTGGAATAGTCACAATGGATTTCTATAAAATCGATGTTGTTTAAAGTGTACAGACTGTTTAATGAAATTAAATATGAGGTTTTAAATAGGTAAAGCTGCTACTTCACCGGGAATATTGGCGTATAATGTAACATTAAATAACCCAAGAAAAGCCACCTTGGGCCACACAGCGCCATCTAATACCAAACTAAGCCGAAACTTGTAATATGTGTACTAGACAACATGATAAAGTTACTTACAACGACAACGAGAGATGCTTGTCAGTTGCCACCACCATGCTAGCCTGTAGGATTATTCTGGCTATACACTGACTACCTACCGAAATACTACTACTACTACATCTGAACCAAGGGTCATGGATTTAATTCCCACCTAGGACAAACATTCACGTGAGAAACATCATCATCCTAGCCTTTTTTCCGATTGTCTCAGGGTCGGCTTCCCAAACTGAGAGATTTGGCGAGGGCTAAGCTTTTACACAGAGCGACTGCCAACAGACCTCCGCAACACGTAGGGTAAGCTATACCCATTCCCAGTTTGGGTGAGAAACACTTGTGTTTTTTCCATGTTTGGGTGTTTATTATTCAAGTATAAACACCCAGACATGGAATAATATTTGTGTTAGGTACCTTCGTTGTTCTGGTATCCATAACACAAGTGCATAAGCAACTTACTTTGGGATCGGAGCAATGTCAAAAAATCGAGCCTACAGATTTCTTAAGGGTCAGTAACACACCTGTGCTGTAACTCCCCTGGTCTTACAGTTTCTATGGGCTGAAGTGATCACTTACCATCAAGTGTCCTACAAGACAAAAATGTATGTGATGTCGTCTGATTTGTCTCATAATATCTCATTCTTCTGTTTAGGTTCCTGCGATCAACAGCCCTAGAGATGCAACTGGACGATGACGTCACATCCAACGGGGTCATTGCACCCAGATTCCTGGATGAGATAGCCGATGAGGTGGACATCATTGAGGATAAGAAGGCACCTCCTTTCCGTGAGTATTGTTTTATTTGAAGTATATCCTCCGATTGGTTTCTCCGTTAGGATGTAAGAGAGCTTTTCGCTCCAAGCCATCCTTACCTGCTTGTGGTACATCCTGCCGAATAACAAACGAGGCGCTGGCAACCGACTGGTGGCGGTATAACCATCACAATCGAAGGCGTAGCTAAATACTAAAGACCGGTGACGGGCAGCAGCGTCACCGGAGCAAGAAGCTACGCCCTGCGATCGCCAACCCGCCTGCCCAGCGTGACGATTTATGGGTATATCCTCCAGATGTTTGCTCTAAGTGGCGAACAACTGGAGAGGCCTATGTCCAGCAGTGGACTGTAATAGGCTGATGATGATGATGATGATGGTACATCCTGCCAAACAACAAACGAGGCTCTGGCAAACCGACTAGCGGTAAAACCATCACGATAGAAGGCTAATCTAGGGTAGCTAAATACCACAGGCCGATGGCGGGCAGCAGCGCCATCGGGGCAAGAAGCTACGCCCTGCGATCACCAACCCGCTTGCCCAGCGTGGTGATTATGGGTAAATCCTCCAGATGTTTGACCAAAGTGGCGAACAACTGGAGAGGCCTATGTCCAACAATGCACTGAGATAGGCTGATGATGATGATGTAGATAGATAGACAGTTAGTGCAACTGGTCTTTAGATTCAGCTTCCGGCTGCAATTTTTCCGAGTGGATATGACTTAGGGACCTTCAAGCCGAGCCCATAGATTTCTCAATGGCACACACCTGAGACTCCCCTGGTGTTGCGGTGTCAATGTGCTGAAGTGATCACTTACCATCAGGTGACTTTCAGGCCCGTTTGCCACCTCTATCCTATAAAAAGGTTATCAGAAAATAGTCAAAGTAATTTCCAAGAAAATATGTTATATCAATATACTTTTCTCCCAAAAATAAGACAGACGAAATATTTACGAGTTGTACAAGTTTTTAGGCATTGCTCGCTAGAATACTAATATCTAGGTACCTATTTGTAGTACATCGTAATATTCTATACTGAGAAAGTTAAATTTGAAAAGTTCCCCACGAGACAAGAGGCTTTTAATCTAATATGAAAACCTAACATGAATTTGTAGAGCAATTTTAAACGGACTTCAAAAGGTTTCATTCTTTTTATTAGGAATTTGTAATTCAACATTCTTTTTTACGTCACCTTATTAAATAATGGCTCAAACAATGCATACTAACCATCTCATCTCAAAGTTTGAGGGGATATGTATAAAAAATACTTTCGTGAATTTTATTTAAGTTATTGTAAAACAGATTAAAATATTCCATGAACACTGAAGACATTGAAATACGTGATAAAGACAAATTAGTTAGTTTTTGAATAGATGACCGGTGGCCTAGCATAGTATTTCTTAGGTTATTTAAATATGGGATCCTTTGGGTTATGTTTTTGTCAATTGTCATAGTGACTCAGGTTGCCTTTTAGTTTTCCGTCAGACTAAAGGTAGCAACTGTATTGTGCCAATTAAAATATATATATATATTCCTCTTAGTCATTAAAGATTGTTCTATAGAAAATTTTGAGTTCGGTTCTATTATTGAGTCTTTCTTGAAACGTATTTCGCAATGCATATAGCAAATAATCATTTACATTACGCCCGTCCTTGCTAGTTTCCTAGCTAGAATAGAACCAAGGTGTGGAGTGGAACACAACCGAGGGCGAACTGTCTGTATTTTAATTTGCGCTACTGAAAATAAACGTGAGCACTTAGGGCTTCAGTCGACCTTCTGATTCTTGTACTGGCAGCTTCCACGGTCACATTCTTGTAACTTGTCCTTGCTTCACACGGGTGCAATGCGTTACTAAACATTCTTATACTTCCAAACTCCTTTTTATTGTTGTCGGAAATGCCTTTACCTAATTCTAGCACCAGGCCTGGTTAAAGGACCGCTAACCAAAGCCCAGGCTCTTTCAGTAGCCTCTTATGGCAGGCAAGGGTACTACGGTTCCATACCGCAAGACGCAAACTTCCAAGCCCGTCGGAATGCTACTTACTTTGACTTGACAGGCTCGGTGGCTCATTTGGTAGTGACATCTGCCCTCTGAGCCAAGGGTCGTGGGTTCGATTCCCGCACAGTACAAACATTTGTGTTCATGAACATGACTGTTTGTATTGGTCTGGGTGTTTTCTATGTATAATATGTATTTATTTACAAAAAAATTGTATCTAAGTAAGTTTATCAGTTGTCTAGTACCCATAGTACAAGCCTCGGCTTAGTTTGGAGCTAGGTGGCGCTGTGTGGCCCAGCGTGGCATGTCTTGGGTTATTTATTTATTTATTATTACACTCACCCTGAGTAACATAGACTAAAATATTGCTTAACCCAATGAAATGTTTATCTGAAATACTCTAGGTAGTAAATAGGAATACATATCATATAGAAATTACGTCCAAGCGAACGTTGCCTGTTGAGTATTTTTATTTGGCTTTTAAAAGTCTGAGATATCTTTGAGATAAATCTGTTGTGTTTCGCCGGATGATGTTTTGATAAGTGTTCAAGTCACAGGCACCATAAGTCTAGAACACCATTGTGACTTCTAATCAACTTATTGCCAAAGTAACATAGTTATTGTACATATTTCACGTAATAACTTAGCTTATCTAATTTGTCCTATAAGTGATAGTCACCTTGTATGCGTGATCAAGGTTACGCAAAGGCGATAGATTAATTTCCTCCGCCACAACAAAAGGCAGCCATTTGAGATATCGAATCAATTACTAATACGATTGAGTTTGGCTAATGGCAACGAAATTACCTCCTAAAGCTAATAAAGGATCGATAATATATTATATTAGGCTGGTCTTTTGACATCGCGAAGCGTTGAGTAGCCGTTTTCATATACGTATCTTGGGACATCAAGATTCCCTATTATATATGGAGTTGGATTATGTTTAATTTGGCAAAAATCAATAATAGATGGCGCAATATTTGATGGAGCTATCAAACAAAACTGGAGGCACACAAAATAAGACGTCATACAGGCATGGTGACGTAACGTGACAGAAAAGTTAAGGAGTCGCAGATTAGCATTTTGGGCACATTATGAGGAGGGATGAAAGGCATGTAACAAGACGAGTATTGAGTATGAATGTGGAAGGATATAGAGGAAGAGGAAGACCGAAAAAGGAATGGATGGACTGTGTCAGAAATGATAGAAAAGTGGAAGAAGAAAACATGTGCCAACTCCATTTAGGGCAGTATAAGAGCAGAAAAATTATGATGTAAGCTTTAAGAGAGGTAGGCCATAGCGAATCTAAGTTATTTTGGAAGCTAGGTGGAGTACCTATGTTCTACGCGAGATAGTATACTCGTACGTCATAGAAAAACGCCAGCACTTCGTGGTTTCACAGATATATTCAGCGTGACACAGAAAAATAACAAGAGCATTGAACATCAAAATGAACAGTCTAAATTTCATAGATTAAAGTAGCCAATATGAATTGCATAGCGCATGCATCCTCCAACAGTTTAGAGGTTTCTAGATTTATTCTATAACCATTCTTCATTCTTTTTGAATAAACTAAACTTATAAACTTCATTGTTCTTTCCAGGTCGCCATAAGCTGAAGAAGCTGATTATTCCCATGCTGCTCATCCTGAAGCTGTTCAAGCTGAAGCTGCTGCTCTTCCTGCCCCTCATCCTGGGTCTGGCTAGCTTCAAGAAGTTCCTAGGATTCATGGCTCTCATTGTGCCAGGTACCTTCGAAATCCTTATTATAGAGATATTGTTAATGGAATTTACCCATATGTAGAAGGCAGGATCTCTCCGGAGCGAGAAATTACGTCCAGCGATCGCCAATCCGCCTGCCCAACGATTATGGGTATATCCTCCAGATGATTGGCCTAAGTGGCGAACAACTGGAGAGGCCTAGGGTCCAGCATTGGATTGCAGTAGGCTGATGATGAGGATCTCTCCTGCCTTCTACTTTCCTCCTTCTCAGGAGAAAGGCCAAGACGAACATTTACACATCAGTTGAAAAAGAAAGTTAATGTTATGACCTACGGGTTGAAGATGCTGGCAGAGATCAGTGGAGTAGAAATCACCTGCCCGTGGTGCACCCTGCTGAATAACAGTCAGAGGCTCTACCAAACGACTGGTGGCGATATAACCATTACAATTGAAGGCGTAGCTAAATACCACAGGCCGATGACGGGCAGCAGCGTCACCGGAGCGAGGTGATACGCCCTGTAATTGCTAACCTGCCTGCCCTATTATGGGTAGGTGTGTTTGGATAAGGTGGCGTACAACTGAAAGGGCCTTTGTCCAGCAGTGGACTGCGATAGCATCAGCCGATGATGCATCAAGTCCTAATCAATTCTCTTTTTTCAGGCGTGATCGGCTATTTCAAGTTCTGCAAGCCCAACCTGACTTCTCCGTTCTCGTCCAGCCACTACTCCGGCCCTCAGTACTCCCCCGCAGGCATCGGCCTCAGTCCCTACAGAGATGGCCACTCTCCAAGCCAGTATGGACATTATGATGGATATATTGTAAGTATACGAGTTGCTTATCATGTGGTTCCCGGCTTATAGGACCACTTCGTCTTATCTCGTGACTCTCGAACTCACGTTTCTTGGCTCATAAGGCAGAGGTCACTACCAAATGAGCCATCGGACCAGTTTAATAATAATAATACTGTCTTAGTCAATAAATCATCCGTGTGATTTCCGGATTCCGACGACGTGCCATAGAAGAAGACTGAAGAAGAAGCCATAGACTATCAGAAAACCGGTAGGTAGCTTTATAGGTCACCAACCCGCCTATCAAGCGTGGTAACTAAGACAAATCCCCAAATGACAGTTGTCATTGGGGGCGGCCTTCGATAATGTTTGGAGGCTGATAATGATGATATGAATTTCTAACCACTGACCACTGCTCTAGTGGTCGCAGGTACTCAATCATCTAAGAGTAAAATCTATAAGGTTTTTGTCAAGAAATTTAATTGGTGATAGACTCGTACTCGTTAATGGTCATCATCATCAGCCTATATCAATCCACTGCTGGACATAGGCCTTTCCTAAAGTTCGCCACTGTGCTCGATTTTGGGCTTCTCGCAAAAAAGTAGTAAGGGTGTGTTTAAAAATCTCATCTTCTTCATATACTAAGGTTTTCCTTTGTAACTGAAGCCACTGAACTAAATAGTAAGAGATTATCTTTCATAACTGAAACCATAGAGCTAGTTTAGTCATTTGCGCCAAAATTGACCCAGGTTAATCGGAAGCAAAAACCTTTGGCGGACATCTTAGCAATTTGTCACCATGCTTCTCTTAGGGACAGTTTCGTCACAAGAACTCATTAATATAGACTACCTAGATTAGATTTAAGGTCATAACATTTATAGTCTAGACAAGTACTTACCTTGCCTTGAAATCAGCCCAAATCCTACATTTGAGTTAGAATTGAAGGTTAGGCATATCCTATGTCCTTTACATCGTAAAGCCTGTTATAAACCCAAATTCAGGCTGAGTATCAAAATTTGTCAAAGGAGCTTAATTAAGTTTAATGCATGCGGTTAGCTAGATTAATGTCTATGAATAATTATGAGCCATTTGATTGGTAGGCTATACCCGAGCAATTATCACTTTATAACAAAATTTGATTGAATTTCCCAAATCGAATATTACCACCAAGGATTTAGAATTAAACTGTTGGCGTTTTGGTTGAGTCTGAAATTGATTTTGGTCATATGAAGCCCATTATGACCAAAATCGTCAAACGGGTCGGCGATCGCAGGGCGTAGCTTCTCGCTCCGGGGACGCTGCTGCCCGTCATCGGCCTGTGGTATTTCGCTACGCCTTCAATCGTGACGGTTATACCGCCACCAGTGGGTTGCCAGCGCCTCGTTTGTTATTCAGCATGATGCACCACGGGCAGATAAGGTTGGCTTAAAGGGAAAAGATCCATTACATCCCTCTAAATCCCCCTATTCAAGCTTACTATGTTTAATTACAGCAGCAAACCGGCCACAAATACGGAGGCGGAGGTATTTCCTTCAGAGAGCATGACAACAGCCCTCAGGACTTAGCCTACCAAGGTTGGGAGTACAGGAACAAGAAAGGCGGAGAGGAGATCAAGGCTGGTGAAGCATAAGACTGGACTTTAGTATAATACAATGCTAGCCATAGCTATACGATTAGAGAAGTTGTAAAACCAGGGGCAAGTATAAAGAAAACTTGAATAGATGAAACAGTCAATAGTTCTGGGCCGTCCACTGCTAAACACTGGCCAAGACCAGACTAATGAGCCAGGCCTACTAATGATGTTGAAGTGATGACGTCAGATCCTCCAACTAGGTTCAATCACAGTGCACGGTTGCTCATGCCGGCGATACACACTGCGGTCTACTGGAGAGGTCCGCCTATGCAGGTAGACCGAAACGTGTGTGAGAATAGACCACTGTGCAATTTTGTGTACTTGCATAGGTGGCCTTTCACAGGTGGCCTCTCCGGTAGACCGTAGCTTGTATGGCCGGCATTAAGGCGTCTTCTTTATGTACTTGCTCCGTGATTGTCATGTCACCATAGTTAGACTCTTATTAAATTGTAATAGAGACGAAAATCAATTAAACGTTTGAACTAACTACCAGTTAAAGGGTTCCCTATAGATCTGTGACTCTTTGACACATTTGCTCCTAAACTGATCAACCAATTTGAAGGTACGAAACTAAATAAGTTGATCGCGATGGCAATATTCGTGCCTAAAGTTTGCAAAGTTGGTCCCCAAAATGTCTCAAGTCATTTTAAAGTTAGACTTCTTAGTTGTTTGTTGTTGTAAATTATTAATATTTAAACTTTGAAGAATTTGAAACCGGCTGAAATAAATTTTGGACGATACTGAGCGAGAACTTTGAATTAAACAAGTTTTCATTGATTCTACTTGGTGTTAGTTAAGAGAAATCAAGCTAAACTTGTTGATACTAGTTTTATTTCATTTATATATGAGTTGAAGCAATAATACGTAGACACACTCGATATAAACTCACACCAACAAGTCTATGGGTTTCAGTAATCATTTTTCATCAAATGACCTTGAATGAACTACTTTAGACCTAATAAATAAGTTAATCTTTAAGCATTATGACGTATGCAACTGATGTTAAGTTTATTACCAAGTCAAAAGCATCGCCATATATTTTGTTCTATTCGGTTCAAAGTGAACCGAGTACTATTTTGTAAATAGGTATCCTATACCAATGTACTTTATTAGTATTTAAATTTGATGTTACGTTTAATTTTGTATGTTTCTTAATATATAATGATCATTATTTTTGTGTCAATTTTTATTATTACCAGTCTTTTAAACTTTATATTTCTCATCAGGCATACTTTTGTTGTTAGCATACTATCATCTTATTAATAGATTGATTTAAATTCTTTAATACTAGTTTTAAGTAGTCTAGTTTTAATACTATCATCCCAATAGCTATGAGGATGTAGGAACACATATTGTGCCTAACAGTTGTGAATACTAATAGATGGTGATAATGCCTATAAACTCGGGATTTCTTCAAATAACTTTTTAATTGGAAATACGATTGACCTGATGGTAATCAGTGAGCGCGTACCATAGACGATATCGACTATCGTCTATGGTACGCGCTCACTCAGTAAAAACCTTCTTCTTTTTTCGCCTTGAACATCGAAAGATTATTTCTCTCGGGGAACGAGAAGCCCGGCAAAGAGATCCATAGTTTAACCGTTCGTACTATGAAGGTATGAAGAAGGCGAAACGCGCTGTTCGAGGCTTTTTAGTAACTAACATGTTATGTACAAATAACTGCATTAACGAAATATAATATTTTATTATTGTACTATTAAGGATACCTAACATCTACCAATATTTCTTAATGTGTGCCCTGACAACGTTCTCATTTTTCCCTTCTTCCAAAAATTTCACTTCATCCAGATCTTTGAATATGAATACGTCTTCGCGGTCTTCACTTCGCTTGTGTCTTTTGTACGGATCTTTTTTCGATGTCATGTGCTGGAACGGCATTGGATATCGGGAAGACGGCCACCTCTTCTTCTTTTTCTGGTTTACCTGGAATTAGAGGAATATCATCATATACGACTGATGAGAATGGTAACGAAAAGGAAAAACCGGGAAACTTAAAGCAAATCATCAACACCATCAGCCTCTATCAGTCCACTGCTGGACATAGGCCTCTCCAAATAATAGGAATATAATGATATAAATAATAAAAAGCACAGAAAATCCGACAAATCTATCATGCGAGCAATAAAATTTTGCCACAACAGAAATAAGGGTGAAAATAATTGGAAAATATCTTCATCTCTATAAAGTGTAGACACTTGCACACCTATTTAGGAATTTTATGATTGTATTAAGTCTATATAGTCACTACAAAATCACACTTGGCCAACGTGGTTGATAAAGGCCTCGTCGCTCTAGCTTATATAGACTTGAGCTCCTTGGGGACATAAAATATGAACTGTTGATGAAAAAATATTAATAAATAAATATTAGACAACATCACATACATTGCTCCGATCCCAAAGTAAGTAGCTTAAGCACTTGTGTTATGGGTATCAGAACAACGAAGGTACCACAAATAAATACTTAAATACAAATATAAACACCCAGACACGGGACAAACACAAGTGTTCATCACACGAATGTTTGTCCCGGGTGGGAATCGAACCCACGACCCTTGTTTCAGAAGGCAGGGGTCACTACCAATTGAGCCACCGAGTCAGTCGAATGATAATGAACATCATCATTATTATTCATCAAGATTTCATTATCATTAATTTTCTTGCTAGCAATCATTACTACATTACCTGTACTGTGATGTTATTCTCTTTCTTCTGCAACATTTCCTCTTGAGCATAAAACTGCTCTAGCTCCGAAGGGCTCATAGGAGCTTTTGTAGGCATACTCGTTGCCTGATTCAGGTAGAGCTTCCTTCTGGATCTTATCTTCTTTATAATCTTTTGCACAGTTCTTTTTGGCGGTTTCTTCAAATTCTTTCTTTTTGCTTTGTGCTCTTCGTAATTTTTGTTCATGTCTGGTACACGTAGAACATTGTCTGATTTGTCAATGTAGGTTATATTCGTATTGTGAATCTGAAATGTGTTATCGTATAATATTATCAATTACACAAGTGCTCGTGTTACTTTGGGATCGGATAAATGTATGTGCGTGCACAATCTATACTAATATAAAAAGAAGTAAAGTTTGTGTATTTGTTAAATTGTAAGGGGTAACCTCGTGATCTACTGGACCGATTTAAAAGATTCGTTCACCAATAGAAAGCCACATTATTGCTAAGTGTTATATAAAATTACGAGGGTTATATATAAAAAAAAAACGAAAAATAAAAAGGCTTTTACGTGGTAGGCCGTTTTGCAAAGTGAATCGGAGGAGAAACAGTCGAATGAAAGCGTTTATTACGAACGCTGCCTTAAATATTATATCCAACGCAGTGGAAACGGGACAGCTAGTTAAAAAATAAAGCTAATAATATACTATTTGCCAATTCAATGTGTAAAAAAGGGTCGTTTCATCCAATAGAATTTAACATAAATATAAAGAAGTTGAGAAATATTTCACAAAGTCAGCTTGCAATTAAAATTAATAACATTTTCCCGAGCAATCCGTTACATGGTAAATTGACTCCAGTCATGGCACTAAACTTATAAATTTTCAAGGCGAGAGACTCATTATTATCTCTCGCTTCAGTGATGGTGTGGAAAATAAAACGAGTAATTTAAAAGGGGCAGATACAGCGATGCTCTTCGGCTTCGATGTTGAAATCAAATTTATCATGCAGACTATAAATTTATCAGGGCTGGAGTAACTATTAATTTTGCGAAGTTATAGCACAGGTTTTAGTCCAGTGCGTTCAGAAAATATATCTCTCGGCTTAAAACTTTCTGTGTTAATAGGCTTATTTGGCTGTAATTAGTCCGTCTTTTAGCTTATTCAAAAATAAAAAACACGTACTTTTATTTGTAAAATAGACTAAAAATTACAAAGTTATAGCCCGTTGAAATTACGCGTGACGTCACTCGGTGAGGCATTTTACGGGCCGGAGTGACGTCAAGGACCCCCACACCTAACTTTTGATGCCTTGTATCTTAAAGAAAAATACGTGTCCAATACATTTTTATGATATAAAAATACGGACTAAACATAATGTAATTATTTTGACCCCCAAAACATCCCTATTCTTCATTATGATCATCTTCAGATCTTTTCTGCTACGGAGAAATGCTATATGTAGCTTTCGAGTATTTGTTTAGGAGATTTCTTTTTGGGTTTATCTTTATAAGGATTTATCATCACGCGGGCAAAGCCGAGAATTGCATCTATCTATAAAGTTACTAGCTCTAGAAAATGCCTTGCTACGATTAAAAAAAAACTGAAACTAACATCTGTATTCACAAGCTTTAGGTACTATGCGTACCGTGGACGCAACGGTACCCAAAAACCTATTCATAGATTTGAGTGCTGATAGCCTTTACAATGCCTTACTTCACATAATGTTGTTAGTCTTCATAGATAAGTATCGTTTGTGAATACAGGTGTTAATCTACTTTTGTTTTTGTATAGCTTTAAGTAAAGCCCTGTCCTTAAAGCTAACTAATTGGCAACCATACAAAAGCAGCTTCGAACTCTCTTGCGACGAAACTGAGTAGACTTACCGGTCTCGTCTTCCCTAAGGCTGAGTGGGAATTCCCCAATCTTGTGTTTCTTATCTCCATGTGGGTACTCTGGAACAATTTAATTAATTTATTAATTAATCATACTTACAGGCCAGCAGCGAGGCTCTGGCCACCGACTGATGGCGGTATAAGCATCACAATTGAAGAGGAGAGGACTATGTCCAGCAGTGGACTGCGATATGATGATGATGACGGGTATATCCTCCAACCCGCCAGCCTAGCGTGGCCTCCAGATGTTTGCCCAAAGTGGCGATCCATTGGAGAGACGTAAGTCCAGCAGTGGACTAGAATAGGCTGATGGTGATGATAAACTAATCTAAATCTAAATATATATAATTCAAAGGTGACTGACTGACACACCTAGTAATTTATCAACGCACAACCCACAGGAAAGATCGGGCTGACATTTGGCATGCTGGTAGATGTTATGACGTAGGCATCCGCTAAGAAAGGATTTTGATCAATTTTATCCCCAAAGGAAGGGGGGAAGTTTCATCCCCGGATGGCTACGGCTAGTCTAAATATATAAAACTCAAAGGTGACTGACTGACAATATAGTGATCTATCAAACCACTGGACGGATCGGGCTGGAATTTGGCTTGCAGGTAGATGTTATGACGTAGGCATCCCCTAAGGCAGGATTTTGATCAATTCTACCCCCAAGGGGATCAAATAGGGGATGAAACTCTATTCTTTGACCACGCGGCCTCAGTCGCGGGCACAGTTTGTAAATAAATCAACAATACCTTAACATTATCAGCTGTTGTAAGTAGAACATTGATCGTAAAGGAATAAACTAATATGAGTAACATTACACACAAAATGTGAGCGTTTGCATGCGCGAACTAAAATGAGGGCGAAAGATTAGGCAGTAACTTTATAAACTACGCGACCAGTTTATAGATTGTACGAAAGAAAACACCATTGTTTCATATCGGTATAGTCGAGTGCGCGGTAATTCTCTCCTGAGAGAATTTCGGATACAGTAGCCAATCTTTGATATACCAAGGCCTAAGAATAGGACAACTCCATCTGATCGTCGTGTCATAATAAATAAATATATCAGACAACATCACATATATTGCTCCAATCCCAAAGTAAGTAGCTTAAGCACTTGTGTTATGGGTATCAGAACAACGAATGTACCACAAATATATACTTAAATACAAATATAAACACCCAGACACAGGACAAACACAAGTGTTCATCACACGAATGTTTGTCCCGGGTGGGAATCGAACCCACGACCCTTGGTTCAGAAGGCAGGGGTCACTACCAATTGAGCCACCGAGCCAGTCAATAGAAGAAGACTAAGGGAATATCAAAAGCAGGCAGCAGTAGGAGGATATAAGGGAGCGACCTATCATCTTTTCGCTCCGAGCCAACCTCACCTGCCCGTGCACCTGCATCCTGCTAAATAACAAACGAGACGCTGGCAACCGACTGAAGGCGGTATAACCATCACAATTGAAGGCGCAGCTAAATACCACAGACCGATGACGGGCAGCAGCGTCACCGGAGCGAGAAGCTACGCCCTGCGTTCGCCAACCCACCTGCCCAGCGTGGCGATTATGGGTATATCCTCCAGATGTTTGCGAGCGATGACGGTGGCGAGCAACTGGAGACCTATGTCCACAATGGACTGCAATGGGCTGATGATGATGATGAATAGCGAATACCCAGACCAATACAAACAGACATGATCATGCACCCAAACGTTTGTACTGTAAAGGCATCGAAACCGCGATCACTGTATCAGAGACAGCATTTACTACCACAGTATCAAACTCAATATACAACAAATACTCATGTCATATAGGATTAACTTAATCAGCCGAATATCATTAGTTATCCAATTATATTAATTGTAATTAGCAAATTAAGTGATTATTGTATTAAGCTTCTCACATAATTAATGTATTACGTACATAGCGATCCCATTTAGCCGGGTTTGTAAAGTAATTGGGATATAATATTGTCATGGATTATACTTTATGAGTAGTAGCTGGTAACATTACCAGCTACTACTGGTAAACCCTGGAAAACCCTGCTCACCGGCAGAAACACGACCTTGAGGTCATTTGGCTGCGCGGTCCTTCTCCGGCGAAGGCTCAATTCGAGCGAAGATTCTCTATGCCCTACCTCTCTCGTATTTCTGCACCCAACTGTACAATGTTTAAAAAAAATCTCACCAAATGTGAACGGATACGCTCTCAGTCGATTTTTATCCGTTACTAAGTACATGAGATAGATTGTTATGAAAATATACACGTTGTTTCAATAAGTGTTAAGTGTAAAGCCATTTGGACGTGTTAATGCCGGAATAAACATAAACAAACTGGGAAGAAGATAGAGGAAGTTGGTAAGAAGATTATAATATACCACCTTCAAGCGAGTTCCTTCAGAACCGTTTGTTTAAATAAATATAATAATAATAATAATAACCCCCCCAGGGGACCACCTTGTCGTGGTGGGGGGGCTTAAGGGATGCTGAGACTAATTGAGTAAGAAGTCAGACCACCAGACTAGTTGTGCAAAAGTTTACACATCGCATAAACATAGGTATCAACATCCATACCTAAGAAGACGCGTTTCCCGAACTAACGGTCCCAACCAACCCCATAATGGAGAATTTGAAATCGAGGTATAATTTACGGTCGCTTCCCGGGGGTCGCCGGGGCACATCTGGAGCCGGTGCTGGATGTCTCAGCATGCGAACCATCGGCGACGAGGAGTTGAACAGGCGGGCTCCCGTCGAGAAATATGTTGCAGCCGAACAAATAGGAACATCACCCACATCTTCCGTATCCCTTTTCCCATCCTTGCCATCATCTCCACCCTCATATTTAAATGACGCGAACCATTCAGAATTATCAAATTCCTTAAGTAGTTTGACCTTGGATGTTGTGCAGGAGGAGGACTTGATCCTTAATGAGTCTGCACCCGCCAGGGTAGAGAATTGTACGCGAAAAAAGTGGAATTACGATATGAACACGTTCATCTGGCGTACATATTTGACAATCACTGAACTAGAAACAAAAAACACCAATGCTTATCTAGATTCTCTCCATAGTAAATTCATCGAACAGTTCCCAAGTATGTATGTATCTAAACAGCGAGTAGGAGACCAACGCCGAGCTATACTGCGTAATAAATTAATAAGCCCAGAAGTACTGGAAACTATAAGACGCGAAGTTACAGAAAGTTTAAAAAATAATAGCAATATAACACAGATAAACCACGATACTGAAACTAATAAAAGAATGAGATGGACCACTGAAATTAATGAAACCATAATGAGAGTGTATTATGAAGTTACGGAACTAGAAAGAAACGCCACTGGTTACAGAAAACAATTACACACCAAAGTTATAGAAGCACTACCTAATTTATCACATATCTCAGAGCAGAGGATTGCAGATCAAAGACGGGCCATAATTAAAAACCGGTACATCACCAACGATAGGTTGAAGGAACTGAGAAAAGAAGTAGAAGAATTATTATCAATATCGAACACAGTGATTACTCGTAACCTTACAAATGAACACTACAGTCACACTCTTGAAACACCGAATAACACACCACACACATCCATTACAAATGTAGTAAATAGCACCTGTGAAGAACAGCAAGACTCCATTACTCAAATAAATACACCACCCATAGATACAGACATAAGAAACACAGATACAAATCCAGATAAATACACTAACACTAAACTAAACAATGAAATCACAAATGTTTTTGAAAGGGCAATTACTACATATACAGGATCGAACCCAACAGAGAGGCCTTATATCCCAAAACAAAAAGTCAATAGAAAATTTTATTACATTACCGGTTTCTTAAATACACATGTAATACCACAACGTTGTAAAGATGATGATGATTTTACAACTACACAAACCATAATTTACTGTGCTGCATATACAGCAGCAATATGTAACGGGTCGAAAATTAATCACAACACTAACGCTACTGCCTCCTGTGAAAAAACTCAAATGCCATCCTGGCAAAGACGACTTAACAACAAGATCAACCATCTCCGGAAGTGCATTGGACAATTGTCAGAATACATACGAGGAAATACAAGTGAAAGGTTAGAAAGGCACGTACGAAAAATACGGCAGACATTTAAAGTACACTCACGACATGAAGCACCAAACACTACAGATAACCAGATTCTTGATACGCTGAAACAAAAATTAAACGCAGCTGCTAGTCGTCTCAAAAGGTATGTCAACTGTACACTGAG
The DNA here is from genome assembly GCA_031163375.1 of Conogethes punctiferalis. Taxonomy (NCBI): domain Eukaryota; kingdom Metazoa; phylum Arthropoda; class Insecta; order Lepidoptera; family Crambidae; genus Conogethes; species Conogethes punctiferalis. The sequence continues at coordinate 4,289,927 of CM062098.1, read as the reverse complement.
AAAAAAACAAAATACACAATTCCTTAATAATGAAAAACAATTCTACAGAAAACTTTCTACCGACACACAAAGAACTTCATCAACAACCACAATAGCACCGTCAGAACAAGAGTTACATACATTTTGGTCGAGTATATGGGCAAACGAAGTACAGCACAAAGCTGATGCGGACTGGATCAAAGATGCTGAAGCAACAAACAATGTGAACTGTATGGAGTTTGAACATATACCAGCTGACATATTTATGAAGGTCCTGTTAAAGTCACATAACTGGAAAGCGCCAGGCACAGATAAGATCCAGAACTTTTGGTATAAAAAGTTCACAAACACACACACAATATTATTTAAACATCTGAATAACTTTATTCATACACCAGACTCGATACCCTCGTTCATTACTGAAGGTATAACCTATATGATACCAAAAGGTGCACCATCCCAAGATCCCAGTAAATACCGCCCAATCACTTGCCTTCAAACAATATACAAAATACTCACGTCCTGCCTCGCAGAAGTAATATATGAACACGCAACAAAAAATGATATACTAGCAGAGGAACAGAAAGGCTGCAAGAAGAATAGCCAAGGCTGTAAAGAACAGTTAATAGTAGACTCAGTAGTTATGAAAACAGCTCTTAAGTCAAAAAGAAATATCAGCACAATGTTTATAGATTACCGTAAAGCATATGATTCTATACCCCATACTTGGCTTCTGTACATACTGCATCATTATAAAATTCATCCTACTATTATATCATTCTTACAAACTTCTATGCAACAGTGGAAAACAACAATAAAATTAACCAATAATTCCAAAACAACTATTCAAACAGATGTGATCCCAATAAAACGAGGCATATTCCAGGGTGATGCTCTCAGCCCACTCTGGTTTTGCCTAGCATTAAACCCTCTTTCAAACATGTTGAACAAAAACAGTGGCTTTCCCTTACCAACGCAACAGTCTGAAACACATCTCACACACCTTATGTATATGGATGACATTAAATTATATAGCCAAGATACACAATCACTCCACAAACTTGCCGACATCACTCAAACATTTTCTAACGATATACACATGGAATTTGGTGTAGACAAATGTAAAACTGTCACTATAGTAAGAGGTAAAGTTCTAGAAAACGACTATGTACTTAATGATGGAAGCAATATTGAAGCGTTAGATGAGAATTCTTCTTACAAGTATTTAGGATTCCAGCAACTCCGGCAAATTAATCAAAAACAGGCAAAAATGGATATTACAGCTAAATTCAGACACAGGCTTAAAATACTACTCCGATCGCAGCTGAACTCACGGAATCTCATTAAAGCAGTTAATACATACGCCATTTCCATCCTAACATACTCTTTTGGAATAATCAATTGGTCCCAAAGTAACCTAAAGCAACTACAACGTATCATCAACACTACTATGACATCACACCGAAAACATCATCCACGAGCCTGTAATCAAAGAATAACCCTATCACGTGATGATGGTGGTAGAGGCGTCATTGATATAGTTAATATGCATAATAAACAGGTATCACTACTAAGACAATTTTTTCACAAACAATCAGTCCATTCAACACTACATAAAGCCGTCACTGATTCCGATACAAAACTTACTCCGTTGAACCTACAAAGTAAAAACGTACAGCAAAACGAACTAGTTACAAGTGACCGGGATAAAACTACTACATGGAAGCTTAAAGCACTACATGGGAGACACTACAATGATCTGCACCAATCTCATGTGGATAAAACAGCATCAAATGCGTGGCTGCGACGAGGGGAACTATTCCCTGAAACTGAAGCTTTTATGATAGCCATCCAAGATCAGGTCATAGATACCTTCAACTATCAAAAACACATCATTAAAAATCCGTCAGTTCAGGACATCTGTAGACGCTGCCATTCCAGCTCAGAGACCATACAGCATATCACCGGTTCATGCAAAGCTATCGCCCAGACAGATTACAAACACAGGCATGATCAGGTTGCATCAATAGTCCACCAACATCTAGCACACGCATATCAATTTGTAAAGCAAAAAGTACCTTATTATAAATATAAGCCCGAAGTAATCCTAGAAAATCACCACTTTAAACTGTACTGGGACAGGACAATAATAACCGACAAGACCATCCACTTTAATAGACCGGACATAACTTTACTGGATAAAAAGAATAAAGTAGTCACCCTCATAGATATTGCAGTATGTAATACACATAACCTGCAATCTACACATACTGAGAAAATGGCCAAGTATAGAGAACTCGCCGTGGAAATAAAAACCCAATGGCAGGTCTCAACCGTAAAAGTTGTTCCCATCATCGTGTCTTCCACAGGAGTTATCCCAAAGGACCTTCACAAAGGCTTAGAAACGCTCAACATTCATCCATCCACATACATTCTTCTTCAAAAAGCTGTAGTCTTAAATACATGTAGGATAGTCCGTAAGTTTTTAAACCTATAAATATAATTATATTACTAAGGATGCGCTTGGCTGAGGCCCGTGCTCCTTAGTTAAAACCTCGTTATTAGAGAGATATAAACCCACAAAAATAATAATAATAATAATAACCCAAGACATGCCACGCTGGGCCACACCTCGCCATCTAACCCCAAACTAAGCCGAAAAATTCCAGCCATTGCCTTTTGGCATCGTTCTTTGCAACAAACTTGCTATCCCCACCATCTTGATACTTGGCAGTCCACAACTGTGCGCTTTGGTCGCAATTTTCTAGCCCGCACATCTAAAGTAAGGTATGCTTTATCGCCAGCGGTAATACCGGACCGATTCAACCCTCAATTTTTTAAGAAAAGACCTCATCGACGTACCTCTTTCTTAAAGGCAGACAGCGCAGCTGTAACTCTTGATGTTTTAAATGAACATGCACGGCGGTTATCACTTACCATCAGGTGAACTGTTCGCTCGTCCGCCCCCTATTTCATATAAAAAAGTTACAATAATTAAGGTACTTTTCTTTCAGGGAAGAAGACAGATCTAATACTAAGGCAGTATACAACATCATTCGTTGTAAAACATAGGTCGACATGACCCTAATTGATACTGGAAAATGAACGAGGAAAGACTGCGAGTATGAGCTAACGTTTACAATGTCTGAAGTTTTGAGACGCCATCATGCTTGCGGTAAGTGCACTATTATTAACACTTTAACTTTTTTTTTCTAGAGGGTATGCGCCATTTTTAAAGAGGGATGCATTAGTGGATGTAGGTAAGGGAGCGTTATTCGAGCGAGCGATCATATAGATCGAAGGTTATTCGGCATAATAATATTAAACTCGTAGTTCTTTCGGGCAATCGTTATTCGATCATCGTGATTCCTACACTCCATCTTTTCGCTCCTCCCCGTGGTGCATCCTGCCGAATAACAAACCAGGTTCTGGTATTGCTGGAGGTATAACCATCACGATTAAAGGCGTAGCTAAATACCACAGGCCAATGACGGGCAGCAGCGTCACCGGAGCGAGAGACGCCCTGCGGTCGCCAACTCGCCTGCCTATCGTGGCGGTTATGGGTAAAGCTTCCTAGTATTGGCCCATAATGGAGAACAAGAGAGACATATGTCCAGCAGTGGACTGTGATATGCTGATTATTGGTATAGGGCGCAGGACAAGGAAAATAAAAAGCATGTTAGTTTTAGATGAGAGAGTTTGTATTGATGTAAACCAAGTTATTGACAAATCAATGACAGATAGATTAAAAAAATAAACGATTTATGAAGAAGGTAGAACTGGATTTTTGTAACATAATGAAAATGAAAATGAAAAATATTTTATTGGAACCAATACAAATTGTCACAAATAAAAGACGTACGATAACAGCTGTATTAGTTAAGGAAACTGTGTTACAGCTATTAACGCCCACCTACAGACCATTGGGAAGCACAGCGTTCCACATAAATATGAACACTAAATATAACACTAAGATTATATGAAATTTTTACATTACAAAATTATTAATAGGGGAAAAAACCTACCATGTACAGAATATTTGTGTGTGTGTGTGTGTGTGGTATATGTGTGTGTGTGTGTGGATGAGTGTGTGATTGCGTGCGTATGTCTGTGTGTTTTGTCTTACCATTTTATATGATACCAACACTGATGATGATGATGACTATAAAAAACCTGAACGAAATTCAATAGCCAGTCCTTAATTGCTAATTATTACATTATGTTAAATTACTCTACGCTGACTGAAGGTCTACGTCTCCTAATGGGGTCGCCTAAAGGTACCCGAAAACGACCCCGCTTACTGCGACCAAGGATAATTGACTTAACTATGCTGTCAATTGCCACTAACGCAGTAGCTTTATAGTGCCTCTTCATGGATAATGGTACAGGGAAACTATGTAAGCAAGACTTGACTAGCCTGATGGCTCATTTGGTAGTGACCTCTGCCTTTTAAACTAAAGGTCGGGGGTTCGATCCCGACATCGACTCGATCGAAAGAATATCTATCTATCTATCGATGATAGCAGACGATTTATCAGACATAACTTTAGGATCTTTCAGATGTAAATACAAAGACTATCTTTAAGGAATTCAGAAAATGAAAATGTAATTGTGTCATAAACCTAACAAACCTTATAATTATAATATAATTCACAATATAGATTATTACAAAATAAAACACACCTTAATTATCTATTTATTTACTTTATCTCCATTATAATACGCATATTTATTTAGCACTACACCAATAATTTAGTGACCTAGTTAAGTTATCTTTGTTAAATTAAATAATTTAATTGCCTTTTTAATTTTAGTTTTAAGTTATATGTTGCGTTCATGTGTCGCTGTGCCCAGCCGACCTCTTGGTGTCTACGGAAGACCAGCGTCGAGGTATCTCACCAGGATGCCTCGGCTCATGCTGAGTGGACACCGTTTAGTGTCACGATGAAAATTGTTTTATCCCATTGCTCATGTAACCTGTATGTGACTCTAATAAACGTTTTTCTATTCTATAAGTTAGATTTTCACTAGACATTAGTAGAAATGGACTTACGAGGTCTAAACAGAAGCTGGTTGCCATTTATTAAACAAAAATGGTATAACTAGGCTATTGCGAACATTAACCTTAATACCATTACCATAAGGTCTATATTACAAGGGTATTTTATTGCTTATTGTATCTTGGACAATCGGTAAGCACCCGGAAGTTAGCGAACATTTTTCATCACTTTCGTACGTCACTGGAATGTTTAAAAGTTTTCTTCTCATGGGAAGAACCGCTAAAAAGTTAGGGAACTGATTAGAAAAATTTACCGGTTCTGCCCCAGGGAAGAATATTAATAAATAGAGGTTACACTTAAGTGAATTGTTGAGTAATACCTAAGTAGAGAGGGGATGTAAGGGAGCGGCGTAATCATCATTTCGCTCCAAGCCAACCTCACCTCATTCTTCTCGCAAGGTATTACTTATCATCATCAGACTATTGCAGTCTACAGCTGAACACAAACTCTCCAGTTGTTCGCCACTTAGGGAAAACATCTAGAAGATATACCTGTAATCGCCATACTGGGCAGGCGGGTTGGCGATCGCAGGGCCTACCTCCTCGGGAGAAGGTACTGCCAGTCATCGGCCTGTAGTATTGGCCCCGTGCCATTAAGTAATGGAATGCCCTTCCAGCTCATGTGTCACCTACCTCTTACAATCCTGGGTTTTCTAGGCGGGGCGTGAAACGGCATCTAAGTGGGCCTTCAGGGGCGACAGTCGCAATGGGTTTGCTCTATTATGCCTCTCGACTTAACTTTTGGACCACACGACCGCTTACCATCAGGTGGAGTGAGGTCATTCTGAAAGCTCTTCTTATAAAAAAAACCATGGCTTGAAACGAAATGATGGAAAACGAAAGAGAAGCCCAAGCCACAGTGACGACTGGCAAGTAACTGGCCAGTTACCTGTCAGTTACGCGCGGAATTTTATTCGCAGTGCGTATTATAAATGTGATTCCGGTCGCGGAAAAAGAATCTTGAGAATTAATAAAATAATAAATAAATAAAATAAGATATATTGTCTTCTTACAACATCAACATCAACATAAAAAAAATCAACATAGGTAACAATGATTACATAAGAGACAATGGGAATTAGCTCAGCTGGTGCTGCCACAGGGAAAGACCTGGGCAGCGCTGGTTTTCAGCTTCTCCCCTACCCTCTAAGATATTGATTGAGGGCATGTGTGCAATGTAAGGTGGCCGACAATCTTAAATAGGTGTCACAAAACTATAACAACGTGTGAGACATTTTTTTATTAACATACTGACTAACTAGGATATAAAAAAAAGACAAAGAACATGAAAGTATTGAGGTACCTACTTATTTCTGTGGACGAACATTTCATTAATGAGTGTATGTGTAATTGTAGAGTGGTGCGTGTGTGTGTCTGTGTGTGTGTGGGTTTTTTGTGATATTGTGTGCATGTGTGTATGTATGTGTGTGTATGTATTATTTGCGATCAAGATGTGAAGAAAGATTTTAGAGCCATATTTTTTGTGTAGGTATGTTTCAAGTCAATTAAAATCGCGCGGTGAATAATCGTAGTGCGGACAGGGCCTAACTCTTCTTCATATTGTCTCCAGTTATCCACGTTGGTACTGCTGCTAACTGTTCGCTGGTCGCTGTGCTCAGTGGTCATGGAGGCGTCGAGTCAGAAGAGTATCTACGTGTCCGACTACTGTCCGAAGATGAAGTACTGCGCTGAGGGAACACATGTCATGTGCATGTATTACGACCCGGTATATAAGTTCTAGTATTATTTATTTAAACGACAATCTCCGATTCCAGTGTCAAAATAATTACATTATTTATTTAGTTTTTTTTTAGATAATAAATATATATGGAAACACTTATTTTCCTGTTTTCATTAAAGCAAAAAATAAAAAAGATTCAATGCGAGGCATCAAGTTTAGGAGTCGTCACTCCGTGCGATAAACGTCACGCTTCATTTTAACGGGCTATACCTTTATAATTTTTGGTCTAATTTACAAATGAAAAAAGTCTTGTCTTTCATTATTCAATCATTTAAAAGACGGACTAATTACATTTTTTACCGCAACAAGCCTATTTTTTTTACAAACATCATGAGGTCTCACAATGCGCGCGTATGCACAGGTAACCAAAACGGTCTAATTTTGTTGCATCTTCCCCCGAATTCAAAATCGGGGGAAACTAGGATCAGAATTGTCCCATTTTGGGGAACTACATTCTAATGCTTATTGATGAACTAAATTTGAGATTTTCAAGGAAATAAATAAACAGCTTTTAGCTATCTCTTCCAGATAACCTGGGAAGAGGGTAATTAAAAGAATACTCCCTAAGTAGTACTCTATATTGCGAGGATAGTACAAATAACAATGAATATTCAAGCCTTTACCCTCAAGACAGTTGTAAAAAAGTTCTAACGTCTGGTCTGAAACTAGGTTTATTATAGCTTAAGCGCGAAGCCTTTTTAAAAAGTTCGTTACTAAAATTTAACCGTCCGGTAAATTAACTCGCGGTTAGTCTTTCAGAGAACATGTCGTTTAAACTACGGAGTGTACAATTAAAAAACTTTTAATCTGTTTAACTGAGTACGTTATTTTCGTAGTTCCATTGTTGTTGGGTTATTTAAGAATAAAAAAAGCTTTATTTGGTACATATTTACACAAAGAAACACAATAATAAAAAAATAACAAATTTCTTATTAAATTATTAAGGTAGGTATTTGTTAAAGTCCTGTATATTCACATTGAATTGGAAAGTTTAATGTTTTTAGTGGCTCCAATTTGGACATAATAAGCTTTAAGCGTAGCAATCCTTACAAATTAGTCCTTTGAGGATATACCTAAAATAAAAAAGAAGTCCCAACCTAACCGAATGTGAAGAAACTTAATTAAAAAATATAGAATTAACTTAATTTTCAGAACCGCATTATGGGTCCCCGATGCACAAAGCCGAAGAACGTTTCCGTAACGCCATATTTAGCCGAAAAGCTGCTTGAAATTTCTAACGCGTAAGTATAATATTTCTATACCTATTAACGATATGGTATGGTATGGTGGCACCCTGCTATAACGAACGGGGCTCTGGAACCAACTGGTGGCGGTATCATCATCATCATCATCAGCCTATTGCATTCCACTGCTGGACATAGGCCTCTCCAGTTGTTCGCCACCTAGGGAAAACTTCTGGAGGATATACCCATACTCGCCACGCTGGGCAGGCGGGTTGGCGATCGCAGGGCGTAGCTTCTTGCTCCGGTGACGCTGCTGCCCGTCGTCTGCCTGTGGTATTTAGCTACACCTTCTATCGTGATGGTTTTACCGCCACCAGTCGGTTTGCCAGAGCCTCGTATAACCATATAACCATCACGATTGAAGGCGCTAAATATTATAGGATGATGGCAGCGTCACCGACGCAAGGAGCTACGCCCTGCGATCTCCAACCCGCCTGCTCAGCGTAGCGACTATGGGTATATCCTAAAGATGTTTGCCCTAAGTGGCCAACAACTGGAGAGGCCTATGTCCAGCAGTGGGCTGCGATAGGCTGAAGATGATGATGATGACTGCAGCGTCACCGGAGCAAAGAGTTACGCCCTGCGGTTGCCAACCTACCTACGATTATGGGTATGACCTCCAGCGATTATGGGTTTGCCCAAAGTGATGAACCAGTCCACCAGGTGGTGAACTTGCGATAGGCTGATGATGATGATGATATGTGGCTGAACCCCCAATCTTAAATTGTCCTGACTGATAACTTTGAGACCGTCTGGGCATTAAGCGAGAACGACCCACGTGATGCCAGGTATTTGTCAGAACACCGTGCGTTTCACGAAACGAAAGACACGTCTTTCGAATTGTTCCACCTGAGCTAATCACCTAGGTGATTTAACCCCCGCAAAAATTTGACAGAAGCGTACTTAAGGCACCTGGCCAGGGGATTTAAGTCGACTGCACATAAAATGAGTTTCCTAGTTCACTTAAATCACCTGCGATTGTCTGAGAATTTTTATGTGGCAATAGTACCAGGAGTACATAAGCTTCGGAAGGCACGTTAAGCTGTTGGTCCCGGGTGCTATCTTTACCAACTCAGATAGCAGTCGTTACATCATATCAGAGATGATGATAACTCTGACGCCTATACTGGGAATGGGTATAGCTTACCCTAAGTGTTGCGGAGGTCTGATGGCAGTCGTTCTGTGTAAAAGCTTAGCCCTCGCCAAAATCTCTCAGTTTGGGAAGCCGACCCTGAGACAATCGGGAAAAAGGCTAGGATGATGATGAGTACCAGGAGTACATAAGCACATGGGAAGTTAAAAACGGCTACTCTGATCACCTGCGATCATCTGCGACTGTCTGACGTTATTTAGGTGGAAAAGTACCAGGAGTATATAATCGCGTGGGAACGATGTTTTGATCGTTTTAATGGTGTTTCCAGAATTAGGAGCAAAATCGCCCTGGGCAAGGAGAAAGGCAAAGGAGGCGAGTTGTTCCCGAAAGGGTACGGGATGTTTCGACTGGTGAGTTTATTTTGACCTTATGCGACCTCGTTTTAGTACTAACTGGTGCGTGCGACTTCGTTCGATTAGACTTTATGATATACTTTGCCCGTGGCTTCGCTCGCGTTAAATTTGGGATGCTCCATACAAACTTACAGCCCCATTTTAGGGAAGTGGGGGGTTAGAAAGGGACAAAAAGTAGCCTATGTTACTCTCCATCCCTTCAACAATCTCCACTTAAAAAATCATACGGAACAAACACAAGTGTTCATCATACGAATGTTTGTCCCGGGTGAGAATCGAACCCACGACTCTTAATTCATAAAAACAGGAGTCACTACCACTTGAGCCACCGAGCCAGAATACTTAAGTAATCCCTGAAAAAGCACTCGTATCAATACCGCTTCCGTCAAGGGGATACGTTTTTTAAAAAAGGGGAAAACGCAATTGAACAGTGTGCGCGATTTAATTTCTCTGTAAGCCCGGTAACTCAAACACGCCCATTGCTGCTCGTTACAGCGTACTGGCGCAATCAGCCGTGTTCAAACAGCTGCATTCACGGGAAACGCTCTCAGATAAATGGAGAGCAGGTACCTACTCTTTGTACAGTTGTCTTAACATTTCTTGGCTCCGGATAGCCGTAGAAGAGAGGGTTATGATTTTACCCGTCTGCCGAAGAAAGGGTAGAGTAGGTACATACTCTAGAGAAACATTTTTTTTTATAGTTGCTCGACATAATGGCTTTTCTGCGCCTGATGGAAAGCGAAAGAGAAGCCCAAGTCGCTGTGGCAACGGGCAAGTAACTGCTCAGTTACCTGTCAGTTGCCACCGCCATGCCGGCCCAAAGCCCCCCCGTGTCGCCAGTAGGCAGCAAGTTGCAGGGACGCGGGTAACGTCGAAGCTTACGGCCGCATCCCTGCATGCCCTTGCCAGCCGCAGATGACAAGGGCCAGCACGCCGCCGGCACAACTAGTTTTAAATATAAATAGTGTGTGTGACTTTATAAATGCTACGACCAGGGCTTGGAATACCGTTCAAAATATGGTAACGTTACTTCTGCCTGGCCGAGGTGTCGATACTTTTTTAAGGACTCTGCCCACTACACCGTACCATACCATGACCGTGCTATGAACGTGTCAAGCACGGAAGGTAATACGATACGGCTTGCTTTGCCCACTGAAACGAGTCGACGGCGTTTAATGCCCGTATGATGCGGGCATCATACGGGTATGATGCCGGTATGGTGTCCGTATGCAACCCGTATGATGCCCGTATGATGCCGGTATGGTGTCCGTATGCAACCCGTATGTTGCCCACCCGTAATTTGTGTGACTATTCATAGGAAGCCGTTCGCCGTTTGGCATTTGAGACGCGTTTATAACGGTCCTTATACGCGGTTATAACCCGTATTATCACCGTTTTGCTGCCGGCGCGCATCGGTTGGCACCGTCGCGTGCCGTGCGCGGAGCGTACCGCCACCGGCAAAATATTCTCGCCGACAATTCTGAACTGTCCGTGCATGGCACGCGACGGTGCTGGTCGGTGACGGAACGGTCTAATGGGCATCGTCTCATAGTTTTCAATACAAAGAATACTTTTTTGTCTGACACGTTCATAGCACGGCCATGGTATGATACGGTGTAGTGGGCAGACTCCTTTAAGTAGCGATACCTAAAGTAGCGGTAATTTATAACGTTATAAATTACCGCTACCTTCATGATGGTATCGGTAAAAGTATCGGTAAACGTTTAAACGTTACTTACTTAATTTTGGATTTAATTCATTCTCTGTCTCTATCGCTCCCACCCAACATGGTCTCGTATCGCGAAGTTGCCGCTCTGCTATAGGTAACCGTGCGGAGCGGCAACGCAACAAAGTAGCGTAATAAGTATCGTTACTTTTACCGGTAACTAAAGCAGGTATCGATACCTAAAACTTAACGTTAAGTTTGCGTTCCGGTAAAAATTACCGTTATAATTTACCGTTAAAATTTGGTAGCGCTACCGACTTACCGGTAATTATTTTACCGGTAAAAATAGTAACATTATAAATTAACGTTACTTACCGCTATTATAATGTTAAATTGGTAACGTTACCAAGCCCTGGCTACGACTGCTATATTATACCTTGAACACATGGTGTCTAAACAGATTCTTCCCTCGTTCCTTGTTTCCAGAAGTGGGACAGCGAGCTAGCGACATTCGCCCAAGTTTTAGCCAACCAGTGTATGTTGAGACACGACATGTGCAGAGCTACAAGTAAGTAAAAGTAACTCTAAAGAGATCCGCGTGTCTAGATTTGGAAGTCGTTGCCTGCGGATGTTATATCAAAACTTGGGGTGAGTGTAAATAAGTTTCAGGCATTAAGAGAGGTAGGGCATAGTCACCTGTGACTCCTTTAGTGTTGCAGTGTCTATGAAGTACTAAAATAAAAATAAAATAAAATAATTCATTTCTGAAAATACATGCACGAGTAATTCTTTTGCACGTCAAACTTTTTTTTCCCTACTAGCACTCCGACGGGATAAGGATGAGGCCTGATGAGAAGAAGTGCCGCAAGAAACTCATCAATTTTGCATTTTCAAGTCTTGTATTTTATAATATCCTTTTTTCATTAGACATGACTTAATATGAGACTTAAACCTATGTATTAGTAATTCAACAATCACTTACCATCAGAAAACCTAAAACCCGTTTGCCCCCTCTGTCAAAAAAAAATGCACACATCGGAATTTCCGCTATATTTCTCCATTCATTTCCAGAACGATTTCCTGATCCGGGTCAAACAGCCGGCCTGGTCCGGTTCACGTATCCGGAATGGATCCCTTTGGCCAAGAACACTGGTCTGGACAAGCCGGGCCTCACGAAGCATAAGCTTGAGTACGCAGTCAAGCAAGCTCTGAAGTCTTGGTACGGACAGAAGTCTGTAGTTGACTCACATATGGTCATGGCATCTCCTGATTGGACGGCGTAAGTAGTTCCGGTTAGATTAAATAAATATCAGACAACATCACATACATTGCTCCGATCCCAAAGTAAGTAGCTTAAGCACTTGTGTTATGGGTATCAGAACAACGAAGGTACCACAAATAAATACTTAAATACAAAATATAAACACCCAGACACGGAACAAACACAAGTGTTCATCACACGAATGTTTGTCCCGGGTGGGAATCGAAACCACAACCCTTGGTTCAGAAGGCGGGGGTCACTACCAGATTATCATCTGTCTATCACAATCCACTGCTGGACTTAGGCATTACCAGTAGTTCGCCACTTAGGGCAAACATCTGGAGGTTTTACCCATAATCGCCACGCTGGGCAGGCGGTTAGGCAATCGCAAGTCGTAGCTCCTCGCTCAGGCGACGCTACTGCCCGTCATCGGCCTGTGGCATTTAGCTACGCCTTCAATCGTGATGGTTATACCGCCACCAGTCGGTTGCTACACCAATCGGTTGCTACAGCATGTTTGTTATTTGGCAGATGAGGTTGGCTTGGAGCAAAAAGATGGTGGGTCGGTTCCTTATAACCCTCTGAAGGTTAGATATTGCACGCCATACAGTTACTTTAAAACTAGGCGATTAGTGTACGGTAAAGAATGTATAATTGGGATGATGACTAAAAAATAATTTAATGTCCATCAGATAGATTAATGAAAAATATTGGATACGTATTTTTTATTTTGCCTCTTGTTCAAAAACTTACGAAGATACATTGATTTTAAATGTCACATGACGTCACGTTAGAGTACAAAATATACTCTAACGTGACGTAGTTAACCCCACTCCGTAACTTTAATGCGCTATATCTAAGTATTTTATTGTTATTTCGACAAAACAAAAAATACGGGTCTTATATTTTTTTATTATCTAAGAGACGGACTAATTATTTTCTTCATTTTCATACCTTGTCATCATCCGTATTAAAGAATCTATCTAAAATTAAAAACAATCATGCGAAACACATGCTCAACAGATGTTTAACTTTTTTGTGGTAAGACGGAATAATGGGTTGGATGAAATCATGTTGTATCTTGTCTGACTTTTTTATTTTGTCTCTAGAAATCCAGGAAACCAATATGGACGCCTCTACTTAGAAATGATCTACGGTCCGGCTACACACATGGGCTGCGGTATGTCTGCGTACACGGAATACGCATACTATGATAACAACGCGCCTCTTAATTATAATGTAAGTAAATCGCTTTCTAGTTTTAAAGCCATCATCATCCTCTTAGCGTTGTCCCGGTTTGTGCCTCTAGGCCCAGGCTCCGCTTTGACCATGATCCTAGATTTAGCGAGTCTGGTTTTTACATTGAAGCGACTGCCATCTGACCTTCGTAACCCTCAGAAAGGGGAACCAGACAAATTTGGATCATGGTTAGCAGCTGTACGAGGCAAACAATTGCGCAAAAAGATGATTGGTCGCTCCCGTACATCCTACTACTTAAATGGAAGGAAATACCTGACACCCGACTGTATGGATTACGATAACCATATATTATTTGACAACGTACTTTATTAAATTCTACTCAACGCGTAACCAAATAAAACGAAAACAGCGTATTTTTAGTAAAAAGGAAACAAGCCTTTTTGTTGTCAACTTCTTAACTAAGGAGCAGATGAAAAATTTAATTTATCATCGTTTTTGTTCGTCGTACGATACTCGACTTTAGATATTAAGTGTCATCGTTTTTAACGGGGGGAAGCAAAATGGAGGATGTTATAAGTATATATTATTAGTACAAATGTTACAGTTAAAACCTATTTTTCGCTAGAACTCGTTTTCCCTAGTTAAAACTAGTTATAACTTTGTTAGAAATAGAAAAAAAAACAGTTAAAACTCTATACTTATAATAAATCTGTAAAGAGGTCAATTCTGTACATTAAATACATTTTCAAAATAACTATCAGGGGGTGATTAGTGATGACTCATTTGGTAGAGACCTCTGCGTTCTGAGCCAAGGGTCGTGGGTTCTATTCCCACACAGTATAAACATTTGTGCTCATGAACATATCTGTTTGTATTGGTCTGGGTGTTTACTATGATAATACTATGATACCTTCTTTCTTCTGATATACATAATACAAGTTCTTAGCTACTTATTTTGGGATCGGAGGAATCTATGTGATGTTGTCTAATATTTATTTATTTAATGAGTTGTCTCGTGGTAACTTACATTCTATCCGACGAGACGTCTTGAAATTTGCCTGCGAAATAAACAGTCCCCAAGGAATATACGAAAGTATCTTATAAATATGAAAGGTCAGGGTTATACATTGCCTGTAGTTACATATTAATAAAGATCCTAAAGTACCATACTTTTAGCAAATAAATGTATCTATTTCATTATATTCTGACACTCAAAGTGTATATTCGAAAAAGGACTCTGCAAGGAGACACCAATTCGACAATCAATCGACAGGCTCGGTGGCTCATTTGGTAGTGACCTCTGCCCTCTGAGTCAAGGGTCATGGGTTCGATTCCCGCACAGTACAAACATTTGTGTTCATGAACATGTCTGTTTGAATAGGTCTGGGTGTTTTTCTATCTATAATATGTATTTATTTACAAAAAAAAAATGTATCTAAGTAAGATTATCAGTTGTCTAGTACCCATAGTAAAAGCTTCGGCTTAGTTTGGGGCTAGGTGGCGCTGTGTGGGCCAGCGTGGCATGTCTTGGGTTATTTATTTATTTAATTATGTACAGGTTCCAGAAACTCTCACGAATCTCTTTGCCTCTCCATTCATAATTATTGATAACTTCCAAACTAATCCAGACAGACAGTAAAGTCTTAGTAATAGGGTTCCGTTTTTACCCTTTGGGTACGGAACATTAAAAAACGTACTACATCTGTATATGTCAGTAATTTGTTTTACAAATTTGTTTCAAAAGTTTTAAAATGGAATTTAGGACACATTATTTCATTTCACTTGCCAGTTAACATAAAAAGGGAATATTGGTCATTTTTACTTAAGCCTGTAATTGCCGGAAAACCGAACCCAATAGAAAAACTGTTGTTCCGCCCCAATGGACCCCGGTGATCCCTAAGGCGCTTAACGTGTTAAGGGCAATTTGCTTCCCGATAGCTAACAGGAAGTGACCCCAGAATTTACGGATTATGGGCTTACAAAGTTACGGTCTATGCACAACTATATGTTGGTATAGTCATCAAGTCAAGACATTTTTCATCTTTACATAGTACAAAAGAAAGTCGCTTTACGTACCTACGCAACATTTTAGACTGGCTCGATGGCTCATTTGGTAGTGACCTCTGCCCTCTGAGCCAAGGGTCGTGGGTTCGATTCCGCACAGTACAAAATGTTTGTACATGAACATGTCTGTTTGTATTGGTCTGGGTGTTTTCTATGTCTAATAAGTATTATTTACAAAAATGTCTAAGTAAGTTTATCAGTTGTCTAGTACCCATAGTAGGTACAAGCTTCGGCTTAGGTGGCGCTGTGTGGCCCAGCGCGGCATGTCTTGGGTTATTTATTTATTTTGATGTGGTTTTATTAACAGATAGAGGGATTCAAAAGGAAGGTTAATACGTATGATACATGTATTATATAGGGTGGAGGTCCTTTCCGAACGAGCGAGCTTTTTTTTTATAATAGCTCGACATAATGGCTTCCCTACGCCTGATGGAAAGCGAAAGAGAAGCCAAATCGCTGTTACAACTGGCAAGTAACTGGTTAGTAACCTGTCAGTTGCCACTGCCATCGCGGCCCAACCCTACCCCCCACGAGCTCCGGAAACCCTACTCACCGGCAGAAACACGACCCAGAGGTCATTTGACTGCGGTATTCTATAGGGTGGAGGTCCTTCCCCGGACGTGCGGCTCAATTCGAGCGAAGATTCGCTATGCCCTACCTCTCTTATTATTATTATTATTTTATTTTTGGGTTATTTTCCTGCAGGCAATACAAATAATCTGCAACTACTCATCCGGTCTCGAAAGGGGGGGCCGGTGTACGAGGTAGCGCCCCCCACGATGGTGGGTTCACCATCAAGTGTGGTGCCCGGCGGGGATGGACGAAGATGCTGACTGCCTCTGTTACGAGAGCACCAGAACGCTATCACAAGTAAGTTGGAGCTTGGGTTTGATCCCCGGATCCGGGGGTAGGGGTATTTGCCCTCTCCCGGGCCAGGAGTGTCGGCTGCTTTTCAAAAGCCGTGGATAAAAGCGATCAGCATCAGATTAAATAAATAAATAACCCAAGACATGCCACGCTGGGCCACACAGCACCTAGCCCCAAACTAAGCCGAAGCTTGTACTATGGGTACTAAACAACTGATAAACTTACTTAGATACATTTTTTCTGTAAATAAATACATATTATATATAGAAAACACCCAGACCGATACAAACAGACATGTTCATGAACACAAATGTTTGTACTGTGCGGGAATCGAACCCACGACCCTTGGCTCAGAGGGCAGAGGTCACTACCAAATTAGATAGATATTTATTTATTTATTTATTGGATTACCAACATAAGGTACCGTAATATATTAAATTATAATACAGTAACTAAGGCTATGATGTTAACTGTCCTTACAATTACAGACAATCACAGCATGTTATGCAAATAATTTTAAAAGAAAGAAAAAAACACTTATTTTTTATGGTGTAAAATTGAATTGTTAGATATGAGATTAACAAGTAATTTTAACAAATAAGACTACGAAAGGGTTTGAGGTATGCCAACAGATTTCAATACGGAAAGAAACTTTGGGAGGGTTTGGAAGTGAATATCAAGTTCAGGTAGTTTTTTTGTCAGATCGTTGTACAGACGAGACAAGCGAAGATATTCTTTAGTTCACTAAAGAATTTGTGTCATTAGCATAACGTAGCATTTTGTAGAATATTTTGGCTTGGCTTTTCGTCTATACCCACATCGCCACAGCTTGGAAGGGAAATTCCACATTTCATAAAAAACGGATGTTCCTACTGTACCAAAATTTATTGGCTTAATTTCGTTAAAGCCATAGACTAAAAAGAGCTTCCCCATTTCACAAAACATGAATGTTATACAGTACCTTCATTTGCAGTTCACTTCGTTAGCCGATCAGAATCAGGGTAGATTAGATAATTACCAGAATGTAACGCATTTTGTCGGGTCCAGAGCAATATAATTATCGGTTATCGGGTTAGGCGTCAAAATTACTTACAAAATCCGCTGGATGAAGGCTAAATGACTGGACATACGCTGACGATAATAATTTAGGCCAGTTTATTCATATTCACACACGATTTAGCAGTTTATTATGTTATTGAAGCTTCCATCATATTATTATGTAGGTCAATGAGGTGAAAAGCATGTTCTTCATGATAAGTATCACGTTAGCAAATAGTGGTAAGAGAGGTAGCGAATATTCGCTCGAATTGAGCTGCCCGTCCGGGGAAGGACCCTCCACCCCTATAGAATACCGCAGCCAAATGACCTCCGGGTCGTGTTTCTGCCGGTGAGTAGGGTTTCCGGAGCTCGCAGAGCCAGCAGCAGCGTCACTGGAGCGAGAAGGCACGCCCTGTGATCTCCAATAAGAGGCCTGCCAGCGATTATGGGTTTATCCTCCTGGTGTTTGCCATAAGTGGCGAACAACTGGACATATGTCCAGTAGTGGACTGCAATAGGCTGATGATGGTGATTATAAAAAAAAAACACATAAAATATTTGCCCGACTATACATCTCCCAGATTAAGGCATTTAATGTATTCAAGTTTAGCAAATGATTCCGGTGTTCCAAACGAGGGTTCGCAAAATACATATTTTATTAACACGTGCCTTTAAACCTCGCAACTTTCAGGTCGACCTTTGAAAATTTCACACAAAGACCCGCAAATAGGACGCCCACTACATCACTTATTATGTACATACAGTTAATAACAAAAGTCGTTAATCATATTGTGTTTTAATTTGCTTAGAATGTTTGTATTAAGTAACGCTTTCACGTCCGAGTTTTAAAAGAGAAAAACAGGGATTACGCATACATTTAGGCTTTGGGTGCGTTTCCACACGTACTGTGGGAATCTGATACTAACAAAATTTTACCAACTACCTATTTTAAGTTTGTCTAATGATATGGGATGTACTCGTAAGGGAGCGACCTATCATCTTTTCGCTCCAAGCTATCCTCCCCTGCCCGTGGTGCATCCTGCTGAATAACAAACGAGGCTCTGGCAACCGACTGGTGGCCGTATAGTCATCACGATTGAAGGCGTAGCTAAATACTATATGCCGATGACGGACAGCAGCGCCACCGAAGCGAGAAGACCTTGCGCTTGCCAACCCGCCTGCCCAGGCTTGGCGATTATTGGTGAAGCCTCCAGGTGTTTGCCCAAAGTGGCGAACAACTAGATAGGCCTATGTCCAGCGGTGGACTGCAATAGGCTGATGATAATGATGATGATGTAGCGTGCAATGAAGAAAATAGATCTGCCCAAATTATATCATACTAGCTGTGCTCGCGACTTCGTCCGCGTGGAATAGTTATTTTTTCTCCGTTTTTTTTTACATTTTCCATTATTTCTTCGCTCCTAATAGTTGCAGCGTGATGTTATATAGCCTAAAGCCTTCCTCGATAAATGGTCTATTCAACACAAAAAAAATTTTTAATTCGGACCAGTAGTTCCTGAGATTAGCGCGTTCAAACAAACAAACAAATTCTTCAGCTTTATAATATTAGTTAGGATCATGTGTTTCCACCTCCTTTCGATATGGGATCCTTTAAATGGGGCGTGAAGAAGCATCTTATGGATTGACGTGGCGGTGGGAACAGACAAGTAACTGGTTTGGTAACCTGCCCGTTGTCGAAGAGACTTAGACTTCTCTAGCTTTCTATCAGGAGTTGAAAAACCATTATGCCGTACTACTATAAAAAACGGGGCGCGGAGAATCATCTCATGGGCAATGACCCATGTAAATTGGGTGGCAACAGACAGGTAACTGGTTTGGTTACCTGTTCGTTGTCGAAGCGACTTGGACTTCTCAGTCGCTTTCCCTCAGGAGTTGGGAAACCATTACGCCGTGTTACTACCATTTTTTTTTTGTTTGTTCCCAGGCCGACCTATCGGCAGAGATACCTGCTCCGGCAAAGACCACAGCTGCAAGCCAGCTGTAGTCCTCTTACCTATCTTCACCGTGGAGAATGCTCCACCTGAGAAACTGGCACTGCGATCTACGTACGTTTTATCATTTTGACAATACAACCTACTGGGGTGTAAAGGAGCGACTTCTCATCGTTTCGTCCCAAGGCAATCTCACCTGCCCGTGTTGCATCCTGCCGTATAACAAACGAAGCTCTGGCAACCGACTGGTGGTATAACCATCACGATTGTAGACGTAGTTAAATACCACGATCCGGTGGCGGGCAGCAGCGTCACCGGAGCGAGGAGCTACGCCCTGCGATCGCCAACCCGCCTGTCCAGCGTGGCGATTATGGGTATATCCTCCAGGAGTGAACAGCTGGAGAGGATGATGATGATGATCATGAATAAAAGAATCAATTTTCCATACAAGACATCTTCAGATAGATACTCTTTATAAGTAAGTAAGTATTGAGTATAAAATTGTTGCACAATTTAGGCGTTCTCGTCTATTCCAGACAACTCTTGTCAATTTATTCAAAACCTATATATCACCTCGATCAGTGTGCCACGAACATTTTCGAAAAAGTATGCGTAACGTAAACATTTGTATGAAACTTGGTACAGCGCCCCTATCGTGCGTAAGAGGTACTACGTTTACGTACGTTAACGTAGTGAAAATTATCGCCCTGTTTACGGTTACGTTACGCATACTTTTTCGAAAGTGTTAGTGCTAGGCACACTGATACTTCGCAATAACTATATTCGAAATAGATACAATTTCCTGCTCTCAATCAAAAAAACAAACTGACTGAAATACTCTGCCGGGAATAAGACATAGCCACCGGGAATCACTCGCTAGATCCCTGTAATCCTTCGCAAACATAAATAGAATACGGGGGCACAGTTGATAGTATTAACAGTAAGGCATCTAGGAACAAGTTTATTCCAAAATGGATCAAGAAATAATTACAATAATTCTTTTATTTGCACGCAAAAGTTACATTACTAACAAATAACAATATATTATAAATTAAGTATTAATTTATGTTTTTTATTAATTTACATAATAATAACTCATTAATTTATAAATATTATAATTACATTATCATAACATTTTAGATTTTAACGCATTAAGTAATAATGAATTGCCATAAAAGTGTATAGGTACGTACGTAGCCTTTGTGAGAGATACTAGGATACTATTATTACAGAATAAATACAATAATTACAATATCAATCTAGATTTTAACGCATTGATTAATAATAAATTGCCATAGAGGTGTTTAGGTACGTACGTAGCCTTTGTGAGAGATACTAGGATACTAGTATTAGATACAGAATTCAGGCCCATTCTGTATCCAGGTAATTAATTCTTGAAACATTTGTGTGTGTGAGTGTATGCATGCTGTGTGTGTGTGCGAGAGAAAGGCGTGTGTGTATGTATGTTTACATGTGGGTCTGTGTGAATCTAATTTAATGTCTTCGGACGCTAGCCGAAATTCAATTATCATTACTTAGCACATTTATTTCTGTAAGTATTTTACATTGTGCCAAAATCAAATAATTATAGTTCAATGAACCGACAAAACATTAGCTACTTTTTATTAGGAAAAATTGCCATCTAGGCCGTGAAAATATTTGTTTAACGCGATTTGTTCAATAAATGGTTGTAATTGAAATAGTATTAGAACAACTTGTAATTATTATTTTCCTGTTTAAATCAATTATTTAGTTAATTTTCTAAACTTAACGAAATTAACTAAACGAGTATATAAATTCGAAAAGATCTCTTTGAAATTGTTTGGCAATTTTCAATGGGTTTGCGCTTTGCCACAATTCACTGGTGTTAGGCGATATTGAAGCCTACGATGGAGCACGCTTCCCAGAAAATACCGATTCACTCTCGCCTTGAACACTTGAAGATTGTATGTCTCCGGAAACAAAGAGTCCGGCAAGGTATTCCGTATTTTGGCCGTACTGTACCTACATTGCAGCGTTTACCTGTCTACAAATAAAACCTACTGCCTTATAAAACTAACTAAGGGAAACCCAAATAACAATTGTTTGATGTGATGATATTATGTATCTATCTTGTTCCAGATTGGACGACAAAAAGGAATCGGAGATGGAAATAATGGATTTCTATCAGCCATCTGATAATAACTCAATGTACCACGGGACGCCTCCACTTAGAGTAATTATTTGTTTTTTTTATACCATTACGCTGGTAAACAAGCCTACGGCCCGCTTGATGAAAAGCGGTTACCGCAGCCTATGGACCTGCAACACCAGGGATACCCCTGTGATATTCATATTCATACGAATATGAATATCACACGCGCGTTGCCGACCCTTCAAAAACCTCCTTCATTATTATAAAGAGAGGTAGAGCATAGCGAATGTTCGTTCGTATTGAGCTGCCCGTCCGGGGAAGGACCTCCACCCTATAGAATACCGCAGCCAAATGACCTCCGGGTCGTGTTTCTATTGGTGAATAAGTAGGGTCTCCGGAGCTCGTGGGGGGTTGGGCCGGCATGGCAGTGGCAACTGACAGGTAACTAACCAGTTACTTGCCAGTTGTCACAGCGACTTGGGCTTCTCTTTGGCTTTCCATCAGGCATAGGGAAGCCATTATCTCGAGGTACTTTAAAAATATATATATATAATTTATGAGGACTCCCCACTACCCTGGACAAACATTAAAATTTGTGCTTATTCCGTGTCTGGGTATTTATATTTGTATGTATTTGTGGTACCTTCGTTGCTCTGCTACGACACAAATGCTTAAGCTACTTAATTTGGAATCGGAGCAATATATAATGTTGTCATTTATTTGATGTGTATTAATTCTGTGAAACCATCAGATAATATACTTACGTCATATATCAGGTTAAGATTTTCGCCCGAAATTAAACAAGGGTTTCTGATAATATAATAACATTCTGAGAAATTAAATTACTGCTTTGTGTTACATTCAGTGTGGATATTATTATAATTAAATAATTAATTTAGAACTGGTACGGTGGCACTTGAGAATTCCTCGAGTAATGAATTCAAGATGTTCTTTTAGGAGTATTTATTCAATGTTACGTTGAGTGCGAACTCAAAAAGTAGGTTGGTATATTAAATTGGTGACTGATAAAATTAATTATGAAGATAATATTTTATTGTACTGGCCGCAAAACGACTACTTATTCTCTTTTTTATTTAATTTTACTTTTCAATATTTACGCTTATCCTATCTCGCTTCCTTTCAAAATTCATACGTTTCCCTACCTTTTCCTTGTCTGTGTCTAATGTACAAGGGGTACAAAGACAAAAAAGCAAAAAAAAAAATTTACGCTTTTCTTTTGTTTCTGGTGTTGAAATTTACTCTCATCTATGATAACTCTTTATAACTATATTTATTTATACGAGTACCTACGATGATTATCTATTTTCTTAAATCGCGGAACTTATATTTATTCGGATATGTATGCTTACGACACGAGAGACATAATATTTTTTTACTCTTCCTGTCAACCTGTATGTATACTAATAATTTCAATATTATTATTGTCCTTTTTATCTTTTATTGCAGTCCAATTTACGACATGTAATGAGTAATATTATAGGCGATGCTCAACCGAACATATTAAAGTGAGTATTTTTGATTTTCAACAGAATTATATACCTAATTGCCTATTTTATTTAACAGTTAAATTATCCTAATAAATTACTTGACTTGTTTTTATAACAAATTAACTACAGTCCATATATTTATTAACTGGTTTTTACCTGATTATGTAAGGTGTGACATTTCGACATGTTAAATTTTTAATATCACTATTCATCACCATCATCGGCCTATTGCAGCCTTCTGCAGGAGAGAGGCCTCTCCAGTTCTAGGGCAAATATCTGGAGAATATAGGTACGCATAATCGCTTAGCTTCTCGCTCCAGTGACGCTACTGCCCGTCATAGGTCTGTGGAATTTAGCTACGCCTTCAATTGTGATGGTTATACCGCCACCAGTCGGTCGCCAGCGCCTCGTTTGTTATTCGGCAGGATGCACCACGGGCAGGTGAGGTTGGCTTGGAGCGAAAAGATGATAAGCCGCCCCCTTACATACCCCTACAATGTCACTATTGCTTATGTCCAGCTTATTATTATTGACAGGCTCGGTGGCTCATTTGGTAGTGACCTCTGCCCTCTGAGCCGAGGGTCGTGGGTTCGATTCCCGCACAGTACAAACATTTGTGTTCATGAACATGTCTGTTTGTATTGGTCTGGGTGTTTTCTATGTAAAATATGTATTTATTTACAAAAAAAGATGTATCTAAGTAAGTTTATAAGTTTGTCTAGTACCCGTAGTACAAGCTTCGGCTTAGTTTGGGGCTAGGTGGCGCTGTGTGGCCCAGCGTAGCATGTCTTGGGTTATTTATTATAAGTTGGCCTTTATTCTTCTTGCCATTTTTCAGCTCCTTCCCAGCCAACTCGATCGTTCCCGCAATTATGAACAAACCTACCTTGGACTCTATATACAACAACCAGATATTCCCGCAACCCCTTATGCAAGGAAAGGTAAAAAGTTCTATTGAAGTCATTAAACTAGTAGTACCTAATTAAATTTTATTGTTAAGAGAGGTAGGGCATAGCAAATCTTCGCTCGAATTGAGCTGCCCGTCCGGGGAAGGACCTCCACCCTATAGAATACCGCAGCCAAATGACCTCCAGGTCGTGTTTCTGCTGGTGAGTAGGGTCTCCGGAGCTCGTGGGGGGTTAGGGTTGGGCCGGCATGGCAGTGGCAACTGACAGGTAACTAACAAGTTACTTGCCAGTTGTCACAGTGACTTGGGCTTCTCTTTCGCTTTCCATCAGGCGTAGGGAAGCCATTATGTCGAGCTACTATAAAAAAAAAATATATAACCCTAACTTTAGTCGTTGCCTTCCTTTTGAATAGTCTTTATACCATATACTTCTAAATACATAGTAAAATCTGTTGGCAAATGTCTCATATTAAATTTCATAAGCAAAGGTCTACCCACAGATCGGTTTCAGTCCAGCCAACAGGAGATGCGAGGTCATTGCCCCGCGACTAAGCAATTAACTGACATCTTTCTTTTTATATGAGTAGTAGGTAGACATAATGGCTTCCTTACTCCTGATGGAAAGCGAAAGAGAAGCTCAAGTCGCTGTAACAATGGACAAGTAACTGGTTGCCTGTCAGTTGCCACCGCCATGCCGGCCCAACTCTAACCCCCCATGAGCTCCGGAAACCCTACTCACCGGCACCCAAAGTTCATTTGGCTGCGGTATTCTATAGAATGGAGGTCCTTCCCCGGACGGGCGGCTCAATTCGGGCGAAGATTCGCTATGCCCTACCTCTCTTGAATTCATTTTTTAAATTGATATAAACTAGTCATAATTTATTATTCCTACTAGGTATTATTATTGGGCCCTTTTAAAATTTCCATACGATAATAATATGTTTAAAGATGAACCATCAATGCATACATTTCTGCGAGAAAAGAATCCCTAAAAATTACGGTTGTATAATTGAAACTTTACACTCGATCTTCGGATCTCATGCTCTTTTGGTAAATATCATCGTTAAGAAATATTTAATATTGTAATAAAAAAAGATAAGCGAGCAAACTTTTAATACGACATTATACTTTTATAATGTTTTAAAGGTCTTTATTTAATGGCAAAAAGTTATACGCACATTATATTTAAGTAAAGTCGTGGTCTGACTGCATACGTCTCGTCTGCGTTTACTCAGTGTGAATTCACGAAATAAACGAACTGAAGTATAAGTATTATGTCCACCATTATTATTTACTAGCTGTGCTCGCGACTTCGTCCGCGTGGAATAGTTATTTTTTCCCCTTTTTTTTTTACATTTTCCATTATTTCTTCGCTCCTTATAGTTGCAACGTGATGTTATATAGCCTAAAGCCTTCCTCGATAAATGGTCTATTCAACACAAAAATAATTTTTCAATTCGGACCAGTAGCTTCTGAGATTAGCGCGTTCAAACAAACAAACAAACAAACTCTTCAGCTTTATAATATTAGTTAAGACTAGCGATTCGGGTTTTTTTGCAACGCAACTATAACATACTAACATATATGTACTACAACATATTATTCAGTCGCATTCTTTGTAGTTAATTATATGTTCTGCAAAGTCGTAGTACATTATTTTGTCTTTTAGGCGAAAAGTTAATGGTCCAATGATTCTGTTGGTCGAAACGTTCATGGAGCAATGGACTATTGGCGAACCGTTTCTGACTCTTTTCCCGAAATAATTAAGACTAAACTCTAGGTATTATGTGTACCTCCAATCTCCATTGTTTATTTATCAATTTTTCTTATTTTTTTCGTTTTTCTTATTTTTTTGTTTATCTCATTCTCAGGAACCACACAGCATCATTACAAACTTGATAAATGAGGTTCACCACAAAGTAGGCTACCCACAGTAAGAATATTTATTATTATGTCTCTTTCATTAATCATTAGGTATGAGATACAATCATTTGCTAATTGTTTTGTGATAAACTATTAGTTTCTAAACATTGGAACTTCTTCTCATTTATTAACTCTGTATATAACGAGTAATCTGATTGTAATAGATTGAATCTTTTTCTAGATCAACTACTCCAAAATCCCACATTTACGATATGCAATACAGGGTACAGGACAATAGAAAACAACCCTCTTATTTCAACACCCAAAATACTCTATATTCGCCGTTAAGTCATGGTTATTCACAAGTTAAGGTAAGAATTGATTGTAATACATAGGAGAAGTCCAGGAGACTTTATCGAGTGGGAGAGATGAACCACCTTTCAAAAAATGATGGTGGTTCATCTTTCCCTTCTGATAAAGATCAGATAAAAAAAATACACATAGTGCTAAAAAAGATAGCATTAATAGCCTTAAGGCTTAAAGACTTTTCTCTCACTAGCATCTTAATTTTTGAACACCTAATTCACTAAATTTGATCACTGGTTTACACGTCAATTTATATTAAGTAACAGATATGGACCTTATAAAATACACTGGTTCTAATAATTAAAGTATGTGAACAGAAATTAGAATCACACACAGGGGACAAAGCTTTGAATAAATGAAGTCACAGACAATAAATGTACGTAAATTTTATTTTACAGAAAGCAAGTGTATTCTCAAAGGTTCCGACGTTTGAATTGTCGAAAAAAGCAGAAAATCCCGTGAAACCCAACCGAGACGTCATGCCACGAAAAGATTTCTCCAAAATCAAAAGCCTCGTCAAAAGCTATCTGGATCTGAGAAGACATAAGTTAGAATCTAAAAAAGATGACCCAAAATCATCCGTTGACTTTCTGAAGTTTTTAAGAGACCATAATAAATCAACAACTGAACCATACTTACAGTTACAGAGTTCTGCTGAAGAAAAACTA
This sequence comes from Conogethes punctiferalis, assembly GCA_031163375.1. Classification (NCBI taxonomy): domain Eukaryota; kingdom Metazoa; phylum Arthropoda; class Insecta; order Lepidoptera; family Crambidae; genus Conogethes; species Conogethes punctiferalis. Next base: position 4,262,904 of record CM062098.1, on the reverse strand, counting down.
ATTACGTATAATTCTTTATTTAAAGACAACCTAGAATCAAAAGGCAATAAGCCTTTCAAGAGTATTTTTAGTGACACAGAGTCAGATTCGTCCAAAGAAAGATCTAATGATAAACTGATGAATTTGTTAGACAAATTAGAGCAAGAGGTAAAACATATTGAACTAGATAAAAATAAAAAGGAAATTTTTGACGCAAAAATTCGTAAAATTTATGGTACTGTGGTAGGCAAAACTGAATTTGCTTTACATAAGACTAACAAAGAGTCTGACTTAACTGATATGGAGCAGTCAGATAACGAAAAATATAAAACTGAACACAATGGAGAACCAGACTTGGAGAATAATCATGAAAAACATATACATAGTCATCCAAATGATGGTTTTGAAGCCGACAAAACTTACGAGACTGAAAAAAATAGGGAACACGTCAAGAGGGAGAATACACAAAATGATATGAGACCAATTACAAGGAATCAAAATGATATCGTTGATCATGTCGAGAAACATAGCAAAGATCATAGAGATTATGACATTGATGCTAAACGTCCTTATAATGATAAAGAGGACATTAATTCAAACTATCCGCATAGCGGTTTCCGTGACACAGAGGAGGCAAAAAGCCGAATGTACAATGATAAAGAAGTTTTAAGAGTGAAACATAAGCAACTTTATTCAGAAGCAGAAGAAAAGAAAAAGTTGAAGGACCTTGAAAAACGAAAACATGCTGTTTTAAGTGATAATGAGGATGACCCATTGGGAATTGATAGAAGAAGGTTTTATCAAGAAAAACTTGATAAAATAGTTAGAAAAGTTCACAATACTCGTAAATATAAACACCACGCCGAGGTAAAAACCTTTTTGAAGTTCATACCTTTATTCAATACTAAACTAAATAGCTTTGAATTAATGTCTATATAAATATATTTTACTTATTGCAGTACCTATTTTCTCTAAATGGTTTTCTTAATCTTATCCCAATATTTTTCCAGCCCATCACAAATCCAGTACTACGACCAATCATTCGTCCTTCAAGAGATGAAGCCCCACTTCGGCCTGGAAAAAGCCAAGCGAACCCATTTTATATGCCAGATAGAGCAAGATTTCTACACGGATTTTAATAGCCAGGGATGAAAAGAATCTGACTTAAAAATTTCAGAATATGAAGGGGCGCGGGTTAACTAGTATTTGGATTGAAAGGCGGTGGTAATGTTAATGTTAACGTTGTATAATTTGATTGTTCACATGTTAAACTAAAACTACTGTTAAATGTTGTGAGCGCACCCAGTCGCGATCGATCCGTGATTTGCACTAAGTTGGTAAAGTTGTAAGCGATCGCAATCGATTGCGCCCTAGTTAGATGTCACGTGTTCGGTTGCGTTACACCGAACAGAATATTATATGTAAAAGATGTTAATTTATAAAAATGTGTGTAAAAAACCCCTAGCAATAATTGTAAATAAATTACATTAGGTATGTTAATTAATGACAAAGAAATATATTGATAGCTAAGGTAATTGTTATTTGCTTGGATCTATTTAATCTTACCAATTAGGGAAGGAGGATAAGGATTTGCGTGAGCTCCGTGCGGACAGCTGGCAGGAGGTTGCGCAGGACAGACCTAGATGGAGGCTCTTATTGTTGGAGGCCAAGACTCGGCTTGGGTCACTGCGCCGATCTAGTTAGTTAGTTAATTAGGGAAAGTTTTACAGGGACTTGGGAATTCCGAAAAATCTATGTATGGTTTTACCTGCAGATAAAATTGGAAGTATTGTTATTTCCTCTGATTTTATGTCATTCTAGCCTCCTCATCTAATAGTGTAACATTTAGACAAAGCTAAATGTCAAAATAAGTAAATAACCTGTAGCGACATGTAGCAACATCTATCTATACATCGCTACAATACAGAATCCTACAACGCGCAAACGAAGTTTTCATCACGACTCGCTATATATACGAAAAACCAAGATGGTCCATTGGACCGCGGTCCCCGAGCACGATCACCTAGATCGGCGGAAGTACTTCCACTTTTCGTAGGGACAAGTCTGTTCCTACAAACCCAATACATGCCACGCTGGGGTCGCTGGGCCACACAGCGCCGTCTAGCCCCAAACTAAGCCGAAGCATGTAATAGTACAAGCTTCGGTTGTACCTAGACAACTGATAAACTTACTTAGATACTTTTTTTGTAAATAAATACAGATTATACCTACTCGTATTATGCATATTAAACACCCAGACCAATACAAGCAGACATGATTATGAACACGACCCTACGACGACGAACGGGAATCGATCCCACGACCCTCGGCTCAGAAGGCAGAGGTCACTACCAAATGAATTCACGATATTAGTCCCAATTCATATTGGTGCACCTTTAATGTACAAATCTTTAAAAAAATCTGTGTATTCAATGAAACTAAACGATAAACAATAGATTAAGATTATGGTAACGAAGATGCCCATTGATGATGACTTGAGGATGGATACAGATTGCTCAGAATCGGGATGGATGGAGTTCTCAGGTTCAGCGAGACTAATGGAACGAAGATTTATGATTGAAGCTATACCTAAACAATTTCTTGATTCAGTAGATAAACTACCCCGTGCGTTAGAATTCCACCATCGCTCTCTTTCTATCTGGCTATTCTCTACCGGGTAGTCTACCCACTAGTCTGGAAGTATCAGAAAGAAATCGTTTATAGCATTTAACACGGCCTAAATTGTACGTATAAAAGGTGTTTACTTTGCCCAGTTCAAATTTTTTGCTGTGCAATGAAAAGTATCCATCAAAATCTAGATCAATATGGCTCTCTTGATAGCTTTACTCTAATGAACATGGTTCGTTTAACCAACATAAAAATGTGCAAAAATATTCTGTCCTATTTCGCTCCGGTTGGCTCTTTTGATGGTTGACTACAACCAATTCACTTAAATGGAATAATCCAACATACAATTTGTTGAATATGCAAAAATATAATTCGATCCTATTTCCATCTAGCTCCACTCTTGCCAGAAAACCGATAAAACTATTGACTTCGCATTTCAATGAACGTCCGCAATCGCTTTCCATGCACACTCTACGTTAATTGTTGTTCAAAACTCTGAATGGTCCGTAACTAAACCAGTTTTATCGAGCCGAAACAATCATGTTTTATAAACAAAGCCATTTTCAAACGCTCTATCCAAATGGGATACAGATTGAGAGCTCGCAACGAGCTGAAAGGTTTACGATTTAGAGGCATGCTTTTCAAATCTATTTGGTTATTGTGCATCTGCATCCTTGTGAGGACGAAATCGAAAAATTTGCACCTGAAAGAGGTAAATAAGAGGCAATTCTTATAGAACAGTTTTATTTCTCGTGATATTAACAGATAAGTTACATATTGTAAATAAATAAATAAAACCTAAACTAATATGTACAAACACTAAAAATCTTCTAAAACGGGACCCTGTGGCAGTGACCCCAGGACGCTGGCTGCGTTACCTCGCTGAACTGCTAGCGAGATGCGCTGAGCGAGGTACGAACCAGTTCTGGGGTCGCCCGAAGCCTGGACCAGTCTAGACGAAATCTCTTTTACAAGAGATTTGGCCTCCGGACCCCACGGTCCCAATGTCAACTGCAAACGCCGCAAATTCATTGTCTCTCAGGAGAGATGAACAGTTTTTGACTATTGAGACTAATCAAGTATTGTCTCGAGTACCTAATCACAGTGTGATAACCGATGATAAAAACTTTTTTTATTGAATAGTAGCACAGCATATTGGCCTTCTATAGCTTGTTGGAAAGCGAAAGAGAGGCCCAACTCATCGCAACAGATAAGTAACCAGATCAACCATTTATCAGTTATTAACAATTCTTATTTCTTAGTACTCCACCTGCCATTAAGTTCATAACCTTGTTTATCCTTAATAACTAATAAAATTATTTTTAAAAAAAAAATTAAACCGACTTCAAAAAAAACACAAACGACCAAAACTAAAAAGCGATAAATAACGTAAGTAATTCTATCCTTAATACATAATTATTTAAATATTACAATTATCACTTATGTTTGAAGTCGGTGCCAGCCTCTAGGTACCTAAAGTAGACTGTTGTCGTATGACGCGCGCGGCCGGCAAATACATTTATTTGTTTGACTGGCACCGACTTCAAAAATAAGTGATAATTGTAATATTTAAATAATTATGTATTAAGGATAGAATTACTTACGTTATTTATCGCTTTTTAGTTTTGGTCGTTTGTGTTTTTTTTGAAGTCGGTTTAATTTTTTTTAAAAAAATAATTTTATTTCTCTATTTTTAGTTGCGGTAATGTGCTGTGACCTTGAATAAAGGCTAATTAATGTCCTTAAGAGTTTTACTTAGGATTGAAAAATTTTGCTTTAAGTCAAGTGAAGACTTTGCGATCTAGAATCAAGCATATCACTTACCAAATCACCTGCCCTATTAGCCCTGCATAAGTACATACTACTACCTAGTTTAATATCGACCAATGTCAGTACTGTCCCCTAACTCCTAACCGTTCAGGAGTTCTGTGGCTTCATCATCAGTACCAGATGTTGACGCCCTGAAGCATATACCTGAGTTAAATATGATTACGTAACAAAAATACCATATGAGCATACAATTTTCGGTTGTTGCCCTCAATTTCTACAGGATGCCATCATCAGATCCTGACTTGGTGATAATGGGACCATCTCGGAAGTGTCCTCTGTCGAACTGTCGAAAAATGTTTGAAATCCATCCATAATTGACGGAAATATCGGTGAACATACATAAAAAAAAAATATTATACATAGAGACGAATTGAGAACCTCCTCCTTTTTTCGAAGTCGGTTAAAAAACCTTGAATTACTTATTTTACAGCCGGAGATAGAATTGGACGATGAAATAAGATTAAAAGACGATTATAACTTTGACGACAATTTCTACACCATTCAACATGAAAGGGTAAGGAATGTTTAATTCTGTACCGTCTTTTCGCTTTAGGATATTCATAGGTAAGATTTAGTTACATTCGTGTTCCATATTACGACAAATCATCGACATAACCTCACTACACAAGGTTTAATTATGTAGGATAAGTAAAAAATTTGCCACCTTAGTGGTATAAAAAAAAAGCCAATTAAAATGTTACGTTTTCTTAAACCTTTTGTAAATCAAAGTTCTTAAAGCAGAGTTTAATAAATATATTGATTTATCATTACTCATTTGTGTATTATTGAAATCATAAGAAAATAAAATTATTTAATTGTTGTATTCCTACTTATAATGGTCAAAGAAAAGCGGCGGCAAAATGCTCACCACGCGCCCACTGACGTTACACAAAAAGGCGCGCCCACTCTAGGGTTAATGTATAAATTTCACCAAACCTCTTATTAAGACTCCTATTTCAAAATTATAATTCAATTTCAGTTCGCCCGCCACGTGGAATTGGTGACAGAAAGTATCTTGGACCATATAGTGCGAGAAATAAATAAGAAATACCCCAATGCAAACAAAGACAAGGTGCCTAAAATGATGCAGAAGTTGAGAACGAGGCTGAAAGCACATATCAAGAAGAAGAATCGATTGAAGAAGATGCATGAGAACACGACGACGCCAATGATTTACGAATACCAGATATCATAAGCCATACCATTATATTCATTCCATTTCAATTGTATCTATTGTAATGTACAGAAGATGGGACTATGTCCTGAGTTAAACGAATTTTATTTTATTTAGGCCAGCGGATTCCATTTGCTGGGCCGCGATCCGGTACCATGTCGTCATCAAAATATAACCTGGTCACAACATTAAATTCCCCTATTTTGAAGTTTATCTACTATACGAGTAGATAGATGATCTTTATTGCAAAACAAAAATCTAAATTGACCCAAAAAAAAACCTAAACAAACGAATAGGCTTGTTAAATATATACCATTCTTCGAATATAAATAAATGCTTTAATTTAGAAAATACTTAATTAAACAGAAATCTGCAGGAACGGACAAAGTAGTTATGTAACGGCATCCTTTTTACCTTTCACGGGTCCAAATGCCATTGTATGAGAAATGCTTTCTCCGAACTCCTACGGCAAAATAGACTATTACATTTCTGAGCAGGAATTTCATTAGAGTTTCGACTATTGAAGCTCAAAACAGGAGAGATTTTAAGATACTCGGAGGAAGCAAACCTTATTAATGCCATTGTAATGTTGCTTGCATTCTCTTTCTCTTATGTATGCGCTGAAAGCACTTTCACATCTACATAACTTGTTAATGAATAAACGCAAAACCTGAAATTAGGTACTTTGTTCAGAATTGAGAGTAGAATCGTTTCCACTAATAAAAATAGGGGTCAAAGGGAATCTTAGTATGAAAACCATACCAATGGCAGCTAAAACGAAATATAGTGTGAATAAGAAAACGAAAAAAAAAGATTTATAGTCTTCTTACAAGATCAACAAATTAAAAAAACATCAAGGTTACATAAATCAAATCATATCTTTATTTGTGAGCACAGGGTGCAGACAATAAGCCTTTGTTCCCACTTGTACTATTAAGTAGTTCTACTGTAGGACTACTGAGAATTTTTCCCGTTAGAAGGTGTACAAATAGTTACAGTTTAGTTCAGCTGTGTCTGCCTTAGTAAAGGCGTACAAATATTATTCTATACATATTGTATGTAAAATTATATTATGTATATATGTATAAATAAGTATATTTATAGATTTGTATTTAATTTATTATATTATTATTATATTAGTATTATTCTTTGTTTTTTTCAAACTTTTTTGGCACACTACCATAATATTACTTTCTGCTTAGCCCAATGGTTGACTGGTAGAGAATGCCTATGTGGCATTAAGTCCGCCTTTTGTACACTCGTTTACTGTGCAATAAAGATTAAATAAATAAATAAATTATTTGGTGTCTGAAAAGTTTACATAATGTGCGGAAGCTGCATCGTCGATGCAGGGCTCGCCAAGGTGGTTCTCGTCGGCTTTCATCACGTCGGGCTTCATCACGTTGCGTGTTCATATCACGTCGGGGTCATCAATTGTAGGAACAGACTTGTCGACAGACGATCACCTAGCTCGGCGGAAGTACTTCCACTTTTCGTAGGGACAAGTCTGTTCCTACAAATATTATGAGATATGGCTCTTACCTATTTACTACGGCATTAGTACATTAATATGTGTGAGGGAATCTCGAGAAATTCAAGTCCTATAAAGCATGACTAAACATAAGCCACGCTGGGTCACAAGCACAACGCTATTTAGTCTCAAAATACGCTCTAACTTAAGAGAGGTAGGGCATAGCGAATCTTCGTTCAAATTGAGCCGCCCGTCCGGGGAAGGACCTCCACCCTATAGAATACCGCAGCCAAATGACCTCCGGGTCGTGTTTCTGCTGGTGAGTAGAGTCTCCGGAGCTCGTAGGGGGTAGGGTTGGGCCGGCATGGCAGTGGCAACTGACAGGCCAGTTACTTGCCAGTTGTCACAGCGACTTGGGCTTCTCTTTCGCTTTCCATCAGGCGTAGGGAAGCCATTATGTCGAGCTAAAATAAAAATAAATAAAAAACTTGTACTCTAGGTACTAGATAACCGATAAACTTACGTAGATACTTTTTCTTTGTAAATAAATACATATTGTACGTAGCAAACACCCAGACCAAAACATACAAACAGTACAATTTAGGCAGCGTTATCGATAGTAGAGCCCAGACGACCTTCAAATAGATGAGATATATTTTATTGACACGAGAGGTAAACTCGAGCTATACTGTTAGGTACCTACATAATATCAGGCAGGTAGCTACCCAACTCTCCTGTCGGTTCCAAGACTTTATTAACACAATTTTATAAGGGTCGACCTATATGTAACTACTACTGTACTGTACAATGTAATAGTCTTCGTTTTTTTTTTATTTCGCGGCGGGAAAATGCACTTACGCACTTCTACTCCGTGGTAGCAGGGTATGTGGAACTCACTCCGCCTCTAGACGGAAGTGAATAAATAAATAAATAACCCAAGACATGCCACGCTGGGCCACACAGCGCCATCTAGCCCCAAACTAAGCCGAAGCTTGTACTATGGGTACTAGACAACTGATAAACTTACTTAGATACATTTTTTTGTAAATAAATATATTATATTATACCTACATAGAAAACACCCAGACCAATACAAACAGACATGTTCAAGCACACAAATGTTTGTAATGTGTGGGGATCGAACCCACGACCCTTGGCTCAGAAGGCAGAGGTCACTACCAATTGAGCCACCGAGCCAGTCAAGTTGAGGCGGAGAATACCCACTAAAACACCCCGGCCGCTCCCCCATGCGCTTTGGTGATGGTGTCATGAGAAGCGGCGAGAGCCGTAACACCGCGACATCATCAGCGCAGGCTGCCTCAGCCAGTTTCTACGCACTCCCCCAAATCATCTTCCAAGTTTCACTTCCAAGAAAATTGGCAGCTGTAGGTATGTAGTTCTGATGACAAGATGACAATACAATAATTTGGTGCTGTCGAACTGATCTGACAACCGACTGGTGGCGGTATAACCATCACAATTGACGGCGTAGCTAAATACCACAGACCTATGACGGGCAGCAGCGTCACCGGAGCGAGAAGCCAACCCGCCTGCCCAGCGTGGCGATTATGGGTATATCCTCCAGATGTTTGCCCTAAGTGGCGAACAACTGGAGAGGCCTCTGTCCAACAGTGGACTGTGATAGGCTGATGATGGTGATGATGAACTGATCCGATGATGGAACCGGAAGATATGAACTGGGACTTCATGATGGCATATCATATCATATCTGAAGAAACACAAAATTCTATAGCAAAATAATCATTGTTTATACCTATCAAGGTATTGATATGTTTAATTATTCCTTTCCATTTATTTACAAACACAACATTAAAAACAACAATCACAATATACGAGTAATATAAGTCACTTCATTCATTCATTTTAATATGAACGATTATGTCAACAGGTTTTCTTCTTTTGTTTTCTTTAGAATCCGAAAAAGCAGACATATTTGCATCTGCATTTTCTTTTTCCTTAATTTTATTTTGAACAAAGAAAGATTTCCTCTTCAATTTTCTTCTCTTCTTCTTTTCAGCTTCATGTTTCTTTCTTTCCTCGACGCGAATTTTCTTCTTCATAAAATTTTCTGCATGTTTGGTTAATTTTTTTGTTTTCTTCCTACTCTTCCGTTTTTTTATTTGATCGAATTCTTCGCTAGGAACATTTATTAGATGTTTCGCATGAAGTTTTGTTGCGTCCGATCCCTTGAAACTCTCTAAATTCTGCAAAAAATAATGATAATATTAAATATCGGATACTAGCTGTGCTCGCGACTTCGTCCGCGTGGAATAGTTATTTTTTCCATTTTCCATTATTTCTTCGCTCCTAATAGCTGCAGCGTGATGTTATATAGCCTAAAGCCTTCCTCGAAAAATGGTCTATTCAACACAAAAAGAATTTTTTAATTCGGACCAGTAGTTCCTGAGATTAGCGCGTTCAAACAAACAAACAAACTCTTCAGCTTTATAATATTAGTTAAGATCACATACATTGCTCCGATGCCAAGTAGCTTAAGCACTTGTGTTATGGGTGTCAGAAGAACGAAGGTAAATGTAACTCAAATTTCTTTTTCTATCTATACTTATAATAAATCTGTAGAGAGGTCAATTCTGTACATAAAATATTTTTTCAAAATAACTATCAGGGGGTGATAAGTGATCGATACTGATACCAAAAATGCAATCAGTAAAATTTTTGTCTGTCTGTCTGTCTGTCTGTATGTTCGTTATAGAAAAAAAAACTACAGAACAGATTTTGACGAAACTTGGTACAATTATTCTTCATACTCCTGGGCAGGTTATAGGATACTTTTCATCACGCTACAATCAATAGGAGCGGAGCAGTGACGGGAAGTGTTGGGAAAACGCGAGAAATTTAAACCTGTATGTTTGAACGCGCATTACGCGAAAACTACTGCATAGAATTGAATGCGGTTTTCACAAATGTATTGCTAGAGGTCTAACTTAAAACTTAGGCACAAGGTATAGATGGGTATTATATGGAAGTCCGTTATTTTTGAAACCCGATATCCACGCGAGCGACGCCGCTGGCACAGCTAGTGTTTAATATAATTATTATTTTACTTGAACAGTATAAATGTTCCAACACCATAAATGTTGCTATACCCTTACAGGGTCTATGTTGTATTAGTTAGTAAGTATACCTTGTATGTACACTATCTATGAACATGGTGCAATAAAATAATATTCTATTCTATTCAAATACAAGCACCCAGACACGGAACAAACACAGATGTTCATCGCACTAATGTATGTCCCGGGTGTGAATCGAACCCTTGACCCATTCAGAAGGCACTACCAAATGAGCCACTGGACCAATCAAAGTAAATTTATCTTCACCGCGTTGATTATCGACATCTTATTCATCATCATTGTGATTATGAAAGCTTCCAGATGTTTGATCAACGTGGTGAACAACTAGAGAACTTGACTTGACTGGCTCGGTGGCTCAATTGGTAGTGACCCCTGCCTTCTGAACCAAGGGTCGTGGGTACGATTCCCACCCGGGACAAACATTCGTGTGATGTATACTTGTGTTTGTTCCGTGACTGGGTGTTTATATTTGGTATTTAAGTATTTATTTGTGGTACCTTCGTTGTTCTGATACCCATAACACAAGTGCATAAGCTACTTACTTTGGGATCGGAGCAATGTATGTGATGTTGTCTGATATTTATTTATTTAGAGAAGCCTAGCAGTGGACTGCGATAGGCTGATGATGATGATGGTGATTGAGATTAGTTAGTTAAAGGATGTGCATAATTACCGGTAGAACAAATCCTTCGACGCTGTTGAACCAATTGGGCACTGGTATCACTTCTTTCGGCCTGGCGTCTACCTGAAATAGATAGAAATCACGATAGATATAAACAGATTTTATAAAATATACGTATATGTCACATTGAAAAGTAATCACCCTCTTTAATTTTTTAACCGACTTCAAAACAAAGGTTTTTTGCTAAAAAATGATGTTACATAAAAACATCTCTGAACAAGTGCCCCCTTTCTAATGATGTGCAATTTCTTATATTCTTCTTCTTCTCGTGTCAACAGTAATCCATAATTAGCAACAACTTCGTTTTAGGTCAGGAAAAAAAAAACAAATTGGTTGGGTCAAGTCTTTTTGAGGAGAATGATAAAATAGCCCAATTAGTGTAATTTCAGTAATTTCAATTTGACACACAATGCATCCAACACCCTGTATATTGCTTAAGACAGTACCTATGAATGATACTTTTCTTTGTGTCACGCAAGTACTAGCGAAGAGAATTGGCTTTACCCACGCAAATAGCATAGAAAAACCTTTATAAATATTGTCTCGGTCCTTCATATAAATATAAAAAAAGATATGAAGGGGCAATATCTATATTTACTCCCAGTTCTGCAGACCATTACTCTTCATTTAGTCGGGGCAAAGACTTTAATAGGTTGTTATAATGCAGCGTCCATTAAATAAATGCACTTTATGCGTCTTTCATGGTGTTTTTATGGCATTATAAAACGGCATTGTTGATGGATCATGTTAAGAATAATTAATACGAAATTATTGAGATATATTTTTTATATAGTAGCTCGACATAATGGCTTCCCTACGCCTGATGGCAAGCGAAAGAGAAGTCGTAACTGGTCAGTTACCACCGTCATACCGGCCCAACCCTAACCCCCACGAGCTCCGGAAACCATACTCACCGGCAGATCAGATGATGATGATGACTGCGGTATTCTATAGGGTGGAGGTCCTACCTCGGGCGGGCGGCTCAATTCGAGCGAAGATCCGCTATGCCCTACCTCTGTCAGATATTGGGGCGATAAATAATTAAGTAAGTAATTACTGCATATATTTAGCGCATTTTTTAGGTTCCATCTGTCTGTCACCAGATTGTATATTAAGAACCGTGATAGATAGAAACCAATAAAATAAATATTTAAGGGAGGCTCTCAAAAAAACACAACAAAAGTGGTTTTATTTTCACAGTAGGCACTTGAAAAATTCACAAAATACTGAGTAATATTTTTACTTTCATAATCTATACTTATAATAAATCTGTAGAGAGGTCAATTCTGTACATAAAATATTTTTTCAAAATAACTATCAGGGGGTGATAAGTGATCGATACTGATACCAAAAATGCAATCAGTAAAATTTTTGTCTGTCTGTCTGTCTGTCTGTCTGTCTGTATGTTCGTTATAGAAAAAAAAACTACTGAACAGATTTTGACGAAACTTGGTACAATTATTCTTCATACTCCTGGGCAGGTTATAGGATACTTTTCATCACGCTACAATCAATAGGAGCGGAGCAGTGACGGGAAGTGTTGGGAAAACGCGAGAAATTTAAACCTGTATGTTTGAACGCGCATTACGCGAAAACTACTGCATAGAATTGAATGCGGTTTTCACCAATGTATTGCTAGAGGTCTAACTTAAAACTTAGGCACAAGGTATAGATGGGTATTATATGGAAGTCCGTTATTTTTGAAACCCGATATCCACGCGAGCGACGCCGCTGGCACAGCTAGTAAATAATAAAATAGAATAGTTGATTCTCATACAGAAAAGTGATTTTATGCCGCTTTTTACCCGATATTAAAAGTAAAAGTAAATTAAAAAGTAAACGCTTGAAATGTTACGTCAATGGTACGGAACCCTTTGTGCGCGAACCGATTCGCACTTGGTCGGTTTTTCTATAGACGAAAACCTTTATTACTCTTAGAACCTTAAGACAAAGAACTATTTACAAAAGCCCATATAGAAAATTTCGCATCGTTAAAACACCTATTAGGAGTAAAAATAAGCAAATCGTAACTAAACCTCAGTTCACACGAGTTTATAAAGCCGAGTCGACCTACAAAATAAAAACAAACCCATTGACCCACAGGTTCAAAAGCTAAACAATTTTAATTAACAAAACCGGCATTAAATAAATACAACACAAATGCTTTCATACACCATTCCATCAACAACCCAACGCTGTGACGACACAAAATTAATTAAAAAGTTCACGCAGAAAATACTTGTTTTAAGTTTAGCTAGAATTGTACAGCGGTGGCGCTAGTGATTTTAATGCTAGTACCGCCTTCTTATCCCGGAGAAAAGAATTAAGCAATCCCGGGATGAGCGTGTGGTTTCCGGATTTAGAGTAGGACCCCCACGTCTAATCCCCATGCGTGATGACTGATGAATAAGGTAAATCCCCTCGACGTTCTATGACCAGAAATAGACGTTTGCAGGCTGAAGATGATGAAATCCGGGATCTTCTAAATAGAAATCCCGGATTATCTTCCCCTAGGATTATTTTCACCAGGGAAACAGCAATGTTGCTTTGTAATAATAAATGTTACTAAATAGATATTACATACTATATATAAATTAATAAAATATAGAATAATTAATCTACACTATCGCATTGGGGAAACCTGTAATGTTAGTAGTATGATTTTTTAAAATGAATAAATAAATGTTTGATGATTCCAACATTGCTATGTATCCCGGGGCAAAATAATTACATTATATTTAGTCCGTATTTCAGGTTATAAAAACGCACTGCTCGGCCGCTTGCATTGGTAAGGGGCAGCGCAGACGACAGACTAACCGTACGCACTTTTTTGCAATTACATATTATGCAGTAACGCACACGAGGCGCAAGAATCTGTCGCGGATATTTCACAGACTCAACGCACACGACGCACATCTTCGATCATTCTGTCGGCAGACCTAGACGTTCATTTTTAATGTCTCAGACGTAGACTCTATCGCACAAAAAGTGTGCCGTCTGCGCTGCACCTAACTATCGCATACAAATCCCTACGAAGCGATGCGACGCGACCACAGTTGCCCTCAGCTGCCAGCTTGCGACTGCCCAGATCCGAATGGTAACTTAATTGTAGGTACTATGACCGAAATAAGATTGCATTCATATTTCACAGATACCACAAAATTAACAAGTTTAACGTATTTGCGAATCCCGGTATGCAGGACACTTCACAATCCCGGGATGTAAGTACCGCGTAAGCACTAAGTAAATCTGATGCTAATGGCTTTCTCTAAATTGCGTCTAGTCTGAGATCTAGTCATTTAGAGAACCTAGGGAGCTCGTAATAGTCTCTTCATAAAACTGGAAAACTTGATCTAAAGATTACAACTTAATAACAACTTTAAACTTTAATAGTTTTATGTGGTACGACAATCAGCTTAGTCATTAGTGACTTTGAAACTTGTTTATTAAATAAACAAATATTATTTATTATTTAAATGAACTTATTCTTGAATTCATATTATGGAAAAATTCAAATTTAATCCTCATTGAAATGAAAACAAAGCCGACTTAAAAAAAGGAGGTTCTCAATTCGACTGAACATTTTTTATTGTGCTATATGTCTCCGAAAATTGTGGACAGTTATTTTTTTTTTGTTTTAAAGGGTAGGTCACGATAGGTATACTTACTAGTTGATTCCATTGCCATAACATTGAAGACGGCTTTTCTTTTGTAAAAAATGTGGTTACTTTTTTGGAAATAGTCCTAGATTCTGTTGTATTATGTGTCTGCGAGATTTGCGCGCAGTGTTCGTGTGTGTGGAGGTTGTGTGCTGGTAGGAAAAAAGTTTGACGTGCAAAAGTATTACTAGTGAATCTATTTGGAGAAATAAACTATTTTATTTTATTTTTATTGCAGGTTTACGCTATGTTTACGTGGGACGGCCGAGTCGTACACGGCCGGTTGGCCGTCCCAGGTATCGCTGGGCGGATGAAGTCCAAAAGAATTAGCGTGAGCTCCGTGCGGACAACTGGCAGGAGGTTGCGCAGGACAGACCCGGATGGAGGCTCTTATTATTGGAGGCCAAGACTCGGCTTGGGTCACTGCGCCGATCTAGTTAGTTAGTAGGTTTACCTGACAATCATCAATGCTGTTAATCACGAAGACCAGAACTACCAAAGCAGCCGGATGCCTTCTCACGAGGCGCATAGTATCGTCGTCACCGCATGAACGCAGAGCGGAAACTGATTAGCTTTTCGAGTGTTCATGTTTTGTTTTGCAAACAACACCTTAAATATTATTACACTTTGTTGATGATTAATTAGGGCTGCTACCGTCAAACAGCTTTGTAGATTAGGTACTTCTTTTAATTATTGAATCAATCAATTAATCAACATTAATAAGAAAAGTAGGGCATAGCGAATCTTCGCTCGAATTGAGCTGCCCGTCCGAGGAAGGACCTCCACCCTATAGAATACCGCAGTCAAATGACCTCCGGGTCGTGTTTCTGCCGGTGAGTGTACCAAAATGTTCAATCAATCTCAAATGAGCGCACGAGGCAGTCAATATCTCCAATTTTATTTTCGCAAATACCCAACTGATTTAAATAATTCTTTTTTAATTAAGGGTCGGCTGAGGGTCGGTGGGTCTACTTTAAATTAATAAGGGTTTCTAATCCACCCTATTAATATTGAGAGTGGGCAATCTATGGATACAACTACGTACTGTACAGTCAACGAAACATCAATCAAACTGTGCAAACATAGAAAGAAAGAAAGTGATTTATCCGGTACAAGCTTAATTATAGGTGTAAAGTATACCTACCTACATCAACACGCCAAGTCAAAGTCAAAGTCAAAATAATCTTTATTTTATTCGTATAAGTTTTTTTAAAAAGACTAACAAATCAAGCGTGGTTACTAAATCCTTTTTTCTAGAGGGGAATGCATTAGGCAACCTACTGGTAGCGTATAACCATCACGATTGAAGGCGTAGCTAAATACCACAGGCCAATGGCGGGCAGCAGCGTCACCGAAGAGAGGAGCTACGCCCTGCGATCGCCAACCCGCCTGCCCAGCGAGGCGCTTAATGGTAACCTCCAGGTGTTACCCAAAGTGGCGAACACCTGGACAGGCCTCTGTCCAGCAGTGGACTGCGATAGGCTGATGATGATGTATAAATTTGTACATATGTCATATTATCTTTACTTGATAAAAGATAATAAGAATAAGAAATGTTTATTATTTTTGGACATCACAACACGATATACAGAACACACAAATTACACTAAAACACAAACAAAGATAAACATACAAACATAATACACATAACAATTAGACCGGACACGGCCGTTGCGACGTCCAAAATAAAAGGGCCTCACTCAGCATTAGGCCGTGGCCCCCGTAGAAGCCACGTTGCTGGTTTTCAGTGAGTCCTGCTGAGTGAAGCCCACGGACGATGGTACCTGCTCTCATAATTATGACATTATCTATATTTTTGAATATAAATTGGTATAAATATATATTGGCAATAGATAGATACATACAAATAGGTACTATTCATATATAACTATAGATATATATTATATTGACAGGCTCGGTGGCTCATTTGGTAGTGACCTCTGCCCTCTGACCCAAGGGTCGTGGGTTCGATTCCCGCACAGTAGAAACATAATGTGTTCATGAACATGTTTGTTTGTATTGGTCTGAGTGTTTTCTATGCATAAATGTATTTATTTACAAAAGAAAAGTGTATATAGGTAAGTTTATCAGTTGTCTAGTACCCATAGTGCAAGCTTCGGCTTAGCTTGGGGCTAGGTGGCGTTGTGTGGCCCAGCGTGGCATGTCTTTATTATTTATATTTATTTATATCAGTTTGTATAAGTAATAGTAGGGCCCCATCTTTTAATTTTCTCCAGGGCCCATGGTTACCTAGCGACGCCACTGCTGAATATACGTAGGTACCTATAACGTACATACATATCACGTATGTCGTGTTCATTCAGTAAACGGATCCCATTGATACCGTATTACGCAAAGCCTGGCGTAGAGCTACATACAATGTTGCAGATTTTGCGGATATGTCGCAGTCAAATATAAGGCGTTATAATGTAAACTGGGTAGAAGAAAAGTTTGGTAACTCCTACTTGTACCTACTCAACTATTAAAAAGTGGAAGTCTGCGGGCACATGTGTTTCCATCTTCTTATACTTAGTATGGGATCCTTTAAACGAAGCGTGAAGAAGCATGTAAGGGAGCGGCCTATCATCTTTACGCTCCAAGCCAACCTCACCTGCCCGTAGTGCATCCTGCCGAATAGCAAACGAGGCGCTGGCAACCGACTGGTGGCGGTATAACCATCACAATTAATTAAAGGCTTAGCTAAATACCACAGACCGATGACGGGCAGCAGCGTCATCGGTGCGAGAAGCTACGCCCTGCGATCGCCAACCCGCCTGCCCGGGGTGGCGATTATGGGTAGGTATATCCTCCAGATGTTTGCCCTAAGTGGCGAACAACTGGAGAGGCCTATGTCCAGCAGTGGACTGCAATAGGCTGATGATGATGATGATGATGAAGAAGCATATTGCGGGGCAACATGGCTGTGGTAACTGACTGGAAACTAAAGTTTCTCTCCCGATGTTTGAGTGACTTGGGCTTCCTTTCCAGGTTTCCATGAGACGAAAGGAAGCCACTATGCTGATCCAATACAAAAATATATTAGAATAAGGATATCTTCCCCTCCTGGATCCCGTCCCCTGCTCCAATTAATGTTCCTATTCAGTTTTCTGACCCCAATGACCCAAACGACCCTGGCATTTTGACAATTAATAGTTTTTCACCGCGACAATAGATGGAGTTTTGTTTACAGAATATCGCAGTGAACAGTTGTTTAGCCGTCTCCTCTTTGTGTTTGCTTCGCTAAAACTCCATTTTTTTTCTCATGCCACGCTGGATCACACAGCGCCGTCTAGCCCCAACCTAAGCCGAAGCTTGTACTATGGGTACTAGACAACTGATAAACTTACTTTAATACATTTTTGTAAATAAATAGTACATATTATACATAGAAAACACCCAGACCAATACAAACAGATATGTTAATGAACACAAATGTTTTTACTGTGCGGGAATCGAACCCACGACCCTTGGCTCAGAGGGCAGAGGTCACTACCAAATGAGCCATCGAGTCAGTCAAATATTAGTTAGTTAGTTTGAATGGGCCGTTTTCCGCAACTCGACGACTATGCGCCTATTTTGCGTGAGGTGGGCTGCCCATGCTTTCCTTGAAGATGTTGTTTATTGCCAGCCCAGCTCGTCCAAGAAGCCCAGCAGACCCTTCAGCCTGCTGAAGACGTCCCGGAGTGCTTCAGGCTGACCGCGGTGTTCTGACCGGTACGATGCCACACCAGAGCATTCCATCAGAATGTGGACGGCTGTTTCCTCGGTTTTTTTTTTTATAGTGGCTCGACATAATGGCTTCCCTACACCTGATGGAAAGCGAAAGAGAAGCCCAAGTCGCTGTGACAACGGGCAAGTAACTGGTCAGTTACCTGTCAGTTGCCACCGCCATGCCGGCCCAACCCTAACCCCCCACGAGCTCCGGAAACCCTACTCACCGGCAGAAACACGACCCAGAGGTCATTTGACTGCGGTATTCTATAGGGTGGAGGTCCTTCCCCGGACGGGCGGCTCAATTCGAGCGAAGATTCGCTATGCCCTACCTCTCTTCGGTTTCTAGGCATAGCTCCAATATTAAATGCTTACCCGCTCTATACCTTTAGCAGGTCGTTTAATAGACCAACCACTGAGCTAGCTACACGAGCTGACAGCTGCCATCGACACGGCTTAGGCACGCCGCATTTACACACCCTTGTCGCCCGGGTGTCGTTCAAATAGACTGAGTGAAATGGACCGAACGAAAGATAGTTTTGCAATTGACCTATGTAACGACTTTAGGAACGGATACTGTAAAAACAATAGGCTTGTTGAAGTAAAAAATGTAATTAGTCCGCCTTTTAGATTATCTTAACTTTTATTATAAAGCTGAAGAGTTTGTTTGTTTGTTTGTTTGAACGCGCTAATCTCAGGAACTACTGGTCCGATTTGAATAATTCTTTTTGTGTTGAATAGACCATTTATCGAGGAAGGCTTTAGGCTATATAACATCACGCTGCAACTATTAGGGGCGAAGAAATAATGGATAATGTAAAAAAAAAGGGGGGAAAAAATAACTATTCCACGCGGACGAAGTCGCGAGCACAGCTAGTTTAAGTATAAGAAACGTTTTAATTTCTAAATTAGACCAAAAATGACACAGATATAGCCCGCTAAAGATAAGTACGTGTGACATCACGCGCACTCCTAAATTTTGATGCCTTGTATCTTTGTTATTTTTTGTGTATTCGAAAAACGAAAAATACATGTACAATATCTAAATATATAAAACTCAAAGGTGACTGACTGACTGACATAGTGATCTATCAACGCACAGCCCAAACCACTGGACCGATCGGGCTGAAATTTGGCATGCAGGTAGATGATATAACGTAGGCATCCGCTAAGAAAGGATTTTGATCAATTCTACCCCCAAGGGGATAAAATAAGGCATGAAAGTTTGTATGAAACTTTGTCAACTTTAAACCGATCGGGCTGAGATTTTGCATGTACAAAGCTACTATGATGTAGGCATCCGCTAAGAAAGGGTTTTGATAATATTTTCTCCAAAGTGATAAAATAGGGGTTGAAAGTTTGTATGAAATAGGGATGTTTTGAGGGTCAAAATAATTACATTATATTTAGTACGTATTTTAGATCATAAAAATGTATTGGACATGTATTTTTCCTTTTTTCATTCAAAAAATAGCAAAGACGTCACTCCGTCCCGTAAAAAAGCCTCGCCGAGTGACGTCAGGCGTAATTTCAACGGGCTAAAAATTTGTAATTTTTAGTTTAATTTACAAATAAAAAAATACGTGTCTTTTATTTTTGAATAAGCTAAAGACGGACTAATTACATTTTTTACATGCCTATTGTAAACCGATCGGTCTCAGACTTTACATTTATAAAGCTACTAAAACTTAGGTATCGCTAAGAAGGGGTTTGGATCATTTCTACCGCCAATGGGATAAAATAGGGGATGAAAGTTTGTATGAAACTTTGTCAAATTTAAACCGATCGGGCTGACTTTGCAAGCATCAAGCTACTATGACATAGGCATCCCCTAAGAAGAGATTTTGATAAATTCCACTCCTAAGGGGATAATATTTGAATATGGAGAAATTTGGAAGGAACGTATCTTGGGTATCGTAGCGTAGAGGTGCACTAAGAAAAAAATTCCCGAAATTCCCACGGGAACGGGAATTAGCGGGAAAATCCTTTTGTATGAACAATCTAAGCCGCTTAAGTTAGACGCTTGAAATTTAGCATGCAGGTACTTTAAAGCTTGGTTACAACAGGATATTGCAAAATTTCCACGGTTCCACTCCCCTTGAGTTAGCGGGAAAAAAACTTTTCTATGTAAAAGTCTAAACCGTGTAAGATAGATGATTGAAATTTGGCATGCAGGTACCCTAATGAATGTAAAGCTTATTTGCAACGTAATATTGCAAAATTCCCACGGGAACGGGAGTTATTGGGGAAAAAATTGAATGTAAACATCTAAACACGCGGACGAAGTCGCGGGCAAAAGCTAGTTTTTTATATAATCTAAAATACAGACTAAATATAAGTAATGTATTTTGACCCTTGAAATAACCCTATTCCCATCGCGCTAGACAATGCCTTCTTTCAAACTAAAGGTCAATTCTCACTTAATCCAAACACAATAATAGGTACAAAATTGTGTTGAAGTTCTATACTTGGTAAAACTTGATGGTTCCTAGTTAAACTTAAATACTTTAAACCAACAAACAATGATATTATTTTCATTGAATTTGCAGCGACTTTATTATTTTAAACGTCAAAACCTATTACTAGTTGGTAAGATAGTCTGAACAGAAAATGACTTAAAAGCTTAACGTTTAGTACCTACTCGCCACACCGCTTTTAGGGTTCCGTAACTCGTAAGGAAAAACTCAATTTTAGGATCAGTTTGTTGTCCGTCTATACCTTGGAGATATCAAGCTGAAATATATACTCGTATCAAATATTCAGTCAACTGTCCCTTGTAGCTGTGAAAATATCAATACATACCTACATACAAACATAAAGTCACACCTTTCTCCCAGAGGGGTAGGCAGAGATCACGTCCTTCCATTTGCTACGATCCTGGCACACAACTTTGCTTCGTCAACAACAAAGAGAGGTAGGGCATAGCGAATCTTCGCTCGAATTGAGCTGCCCGTCCGGAGAAGAACCTCCACCTTATAGAATACCGCAGCCAAATTACCTCTGGGTCGTGTTTCTGCTGGTGAGTAGGGTTTCTGGAGCTCGTGGGGGGTTAGGATTGGGCCGGCATGACAGTGGCAACTGACCGGTAACTGACCAGTTACTTGCCAGTTGTCACAACGACTTGGGCTTCTTTTTCGCTTTCCATCAGGCGTAGGGAAGCCTAATGGCTTCTGTCGAGCTACTACATATATAAAAAAAGAACTAGAGATTGATGAATGTCATCAATCTCTAGTTTGTACGGAACCCTAGATGCGTTAGTCCGACACTCACTTTGCAAGTTCTTTTTTTATTTACAATGCAAACAGTTTTCTCAGTAGACAGGCAACACGATGCTTTACAAATAAAACATTTTCGAGATCGGAGATTATATTTGTACGTTCAACAAAGTAGGTAGGTATTAAAAAGATTATTTATGTACATACTTAGTTTAACTTCACGTAACCTAGCTTGCAGCATTTACTTTAAAACATCATAAAGTAAATGCCTTGCCTATATATCAACATCATCAGCCTTTAAATGTCCATCATCATCATCAGCCTATCACAGTCCACTGCTGGACATAGGCCTCTCCAGTTGTCCGCCACTGTGGGCAAACACCTGGAGGATTCTTCCGTCGCCGCGCTGGGCAGGCGGGTTGACGATCGCAGGGCGTAGCTGCTCGCTCCGGTGACGCTGCTGCCCGTCATCGGCTGTGATTCCTAGCTACGCCTTCAATCGTGATGGTTATAGCGCCACCAGTCGGTTGCCAGCGCTTCGTTTGTTATTCGGCAGGATGCATCACGGGCAGATGAGGGTGGCTTGGAGCGAAAAGATGATGGGTCGCTCCCTTATACGTACATCTCTATATACAGGCGCGGATCCACTGTTGTGGGCACGATTGGTATGCCCACAACCTTAATAGACTTGTGACGTCAAATTTCGCGGATCTATTGATGGATAATAAATTGCAAGTATTAATAGAATTTTTGGGTGGGTGTGCCCACAAACTATTTTGAGCGCAGGATCCGCGCCTGTCTATATAAATGTCTATATAATCTGCTGGATAAGCTGATGATGATGATTCAGAATTTAGGGCATTCCCCAACTTGTCACATATTATGACGTTTCTCTTTTGGGAGGATT
Organism: Conogethes punctiferalis; assembly: GCA_031163375.1. Lineage (NCBI taxonomy): Eukaryota > Metazoa > Arthropoda > Insecta > Lepidoptera > Crambidae > Conogethes > Conogethes punctiferalis. The sequence continues at coordinate 4,240,532 of CM062098.1, read as the reverse complement.
TGCCTTAGTCACCACGCTTTGTAGGCGGATTGGTGACCGTAGGTGCTACTGGAAGGAACACCAAGTCCCACCAAAAGACAATTTGTTAGTGGGGGAGGCCTACGTCCAGCAGTGAAAGAAAGAAAGAAAGAAACAATTTTGTGGAGTAACTATTACGAATATTATGTAGATAATTCAAAGATCACAGAATATTACGGTAGGTAGGTATATATTTTTTTTTGCTTTTTTCGGCTAAATTCAAATAGGTATTTTTTTTTAAATAAACATAAAACACCACAGAATATTTTTCCAACAAAATGTTAACAGCCTTAAAAATAAAAGAATAAATTGGAAAAATAAATAAGATACGTCATATTCTCGATAACCAAAAGTTATCAGGTCAAAGGACCTACCTAACAGTAAATACATAACAGTACCATCATGTTTTCTTATTTTGATCCTTCGAGGCTTCGGTCATTGACAGCCAGATTTCACGCCAAACCGGTACCTGTATATCTGTCTCTTTCTATTCCATAGAAAGGTCAACGACCAGAGCGGGACGGAAAATGAACGGTATATCTTCGGAACTGAGAGTTCAGAGTCAAGGACGGTTGCACTTGGTTTTCCACCATGGAAAAGAGACAGCGCCATTCATTAGAAAGAGATAGAAATACCGGCTCAGTTTAGTTTAGATCAAAAAAGAAGATCGCCGGCAATCGACGTTGCTCCGGCGCAGTGGATTTTGAATTTGGAACACAATTTCAAATCTGTGGTGTGTTTTGACAGTTGAGTTTTTTAAATTTTGTCGTTTTTTTTGAAGTGGCAACACTGTTATTCAATTTTGCTCGGCTATGATTACGTGGTCTATTGTAGTTATCGGTGCGTGAATGGACACACGACAAATATCTTTAGGAGATATCGTCGTTCGGGCTGTGTACAGTTACATGTGTAAGACTAGATGTTAAAAGAAAACTTAAAAAAAAACACTGAGAAATAATAATAAAAAAGTTTTATTTCGTGCCAGTTAAAGTGATTTGAATTTGGAATCTCGGAACACTTCTTAAATTTTGGCGGGTAAGTAAACTAAATATTCCATAGAATGTGCTTTATCTATAAAAATTAATGTCTGTTGTATTAGAAAAATTCTAATTATTTCTAATGACGAGGAAGGTAGGATGTGCTTCATAAAAATATTTTAATACCTTCCTTTAACTACTCTATTAATGGTGCTTATGGAGCAGGAAAATATAATTTATATGCGATAAAACTAATTATAAATTGTTCTCTAAGATCTTACATAATCTAAAATAAACATAAAATTATCTTCGCTTCCATATTTTTATTATGTAGGTATTATGTATAAGTAAAGGAAAAAAAATTCTAACTAATTAAGTTATTTTTTTTTTAACCATGTCGGTTGTTCAGTCATTTACCTTACCTACCTTAAATGCATAGGTTCGATTCCGCGCCGTGTCAATTTAAGCAAAGAAACTCACAAAATTCTCTACTTCGGGTATATGTGTTCAGGCAAACGCATTCATACATTCATCCTCATACATTGAAAAAAACTTTCTTTGAGAGATGAGTCATCATCATGAAACATCAACTGCTGGACATAGGATCAGTGGCGTAACCATACCATGCATAGTTACCAACTGAACCATCGCTCCTTTACCTACTTCGAAAAAGGAGGTTATCAATTCGACCCGTATATTGCCCGACTTGCATATAAAATTGCTAACTGAGCTTGTTTTCATAAAGATACATAATTATTTGCAATTTTTACCTGCGATGTGGGTCATGGCTTCAAAGCTGAGTGAGGCATTTTTATATAAAGTAAAGTAAAGTAAAGTAAAAGTATGGAACAATATTAATGTTTACTAGTAGTTTTAGAAAAGTTTGGTACTAGGTAGATATTTTTTAGAGTTCCATACCCAAAAGGTAAAAACGGAACATTACTAAGACTTCGCTGTCTGTCACCAACTTTAAGAACACACCGGCTTAAGAACCACGATAGCCAGATGTATTTCGTTATAACAATAGGTACATAGCGAATCTTCGCTCGAATTGAGCTGCCCGTCCGGGGAAGGACCTCCACCGTATAGAATACCGCAGCCAAATGACCTCCGGGTCGTGTTTCTGCCGGTGAGTAGGGTTTCCGGAGCTCGTGGGCGGTTAGGGTTGAGCCGGCATGGCAGTGGCAACTGACAGGTAACTGACCAGTTACTTGCCAGTTATCACAGCGACTTGGGCTTCTCTTCCGCTTTCCATCCGGCGTAGGGAAGCCATTATGTCGAACTACTATAGAAAAAAAAAATAACAAAATGAATAATCCAATTCACACAACCTTAGGATTTTTCATCACAGATTTCCTCGCGACACAATAAAGTTCGACAATTGATTTTCTTTGCGTCGATAAAATTTGGAACTGTTTTCTTTGATATGGAATTCTTTAAGCGCAGAATGAAGAAGCATCTTATGGGCCGGCACAGGCCGGCATGGCGGTGGCAACTGACAGCTGACTGACCGTTTGCTTGTCCATTGTCGCAGCGATTATAATAATAATAAACTTTATTTCCATTTTACAATCTGGTGAACTTATATCTAGCGGCTCTGCACTAAGCACAATGCTTGTGTCGCAGTCTTTCGCTTCTCCATCAGGCATAGGGAAGCCATTATGGCGAGCTACTATAAAAAAAACGATGTTTTCTTTACCGTAGGAACGGGTACAGGTATATTATGTATTCTGACTTATAGTCCGGTGATGATGAAGCCGCTCTATCCAATTTTCAACCCATCAACCAACCATCTCGACACCTGGCAATTCACAACTGTGCGCTTCTCTCGCAATTTCCTGCCCCGCACGACTAAACTGTGGAATGCTTTGTCGCCAGCGCTGTTTCCGGACCGATACGACCTTCTAATCTTCAAGAAAAGAGGTATCTCTTTCTTAAAGGCCGGCAGCGCTGCTGTAACTCCTGATGTTGTAGATGTACATGGGCAGCGGTTATCACTTACCATCTGCTCGTCTGCCCCCTATTTCATAAAAAAAGAATTCGTAAGCTTCGCTCAATCAATCCCTGATCTTGTTACTTCTAAAATAGGACTAAACGCGGAAGACCACTGATCAAGAACTTCTATGTAAATAAATAATAACGAAAACTCAATAGCAATAAGTCAAGCGTTAAAATAAATAAGTAAAATCAAATCAACAACGCCCATACGGAGACATAAAAAGGTCGACGCAAATATTTTATCTGCGTTTCCAATGTTCCGGAACGCATGAATCACGTTTTGGAACATATTCGCTAAGGGATTTCGCGTTCCGTCATCTCGTGTTCCATTTTTCCTCTTTCATTTCGGCAACATTCTTGTGTTACATACAGCCGACATAAACATATCTGTGTCATATTTTTATTAACCCTGTGTAGTTACAGTCTGTTCAGTTGTAGTGAGGAATTCGTACTTCAATATGAAGATTTTTCTGTGTGGCGACAGAAACAAAAACAAATCACCCGCATTACATACATTTTAATCGTAATTTGAGCTGTGCTTGATAAAATGATCACCATATTGGGGTGCCTATGATCAAGAACTCCGGATTTTTGACCAAAGTGACAAAAGGCCTCTCCAGACGTTCGCCTCTTAGGACAAACGTCTAGAGGTACTTACCCATAATCGCCACGCTGGGCAGGTGGGTTGGCGATCGCAGGACATAGCTTCTCGCTCCGGTGACGCTGCTGCCCGTCATCGGTCTATGGTATTTAGCTACGATTTCAATTGTGATGGTACCGCCACTGACTGGTCTGTTGCCAGAGCCTCGTTTGTTATTCGGCAGGATGTACCACGAGCAGTTGAGGTTGGCTTAGAGCGAAATCATGATAGGCCGCTCCCTTACACCCCTTTTAATATCAAAATCAAAACCTTACTAATATTATAAATGACAAGGTTTGTTTTTGATGTATGTCTGTTGCTCCTTCACGCTAACAATACTGAACTAAATTGAACGAATCTTTACAGCTCTACATCGGATTGACACATAGGCATTTATAAGTCCGATATTCAGGCGAACAAAGTCGCGTTTTGCATCATATGTTATACTAAATGCTTAAGAAATCTAAATCTACTCTTGATAACAAAACAATGACAAAATGTCTGTCTGATCTCCAAAGCAGTTGTACTGAGTGCAATAAAACTTTCACTGAAAGATAACTGATGTTATAGGTAAGGAGTTATTTCAACAACTTATGAGAGGTAAGGCATAGCGAATCTTTACTCGAAATGAGCCGCCCGTCCGGGGAAGGACCTCCACCCTATAGAATACCGCAGTCAAATGACCTCCGAGTCGTGTTTCTGCCTGAGTAGAGTTTCCGTTGTTCGTCGGGGATCAAGGTTAGGCTGGCATGGCGGTGACAACTGACCAGTTACTTGCCCTTGTCAGTTCCCATCGACTTGGGCTTTTCTTTCGCTTTTCATCAGGCGTAGGGAAGCCAATATGTCGAGCTATTATAAAGAAAAATGGTTTTAAGAAAGAAAAAGGATTGAAAAATTGAAAAAAGATTGCGCGTAATAATCACGATATCACGATAATCGTGATATTCACGATTAAGTAATTAGTAAATTACTCGGAAGACGATATCACGTTTAAATATCAGCTAATCAATAGATAATGATAAGCGGCAACAATTTAGGTACCTAATTTACTTTGATTTCAATTCTAGTTCGAATATATCTCTGTACAAGAAATGAAATGAAATAAATAACTTTGAATTTTAATTTGACGAGAAATTACTGGCTAGGTAGCTCAATTGGTAGTGACTCCTGCCTCCTGAACCAAGGGTTGTGTGTTCGATCCCCGCACGGAACAAACATTCGTGTGATGAACATTTGTGTTTGTTCCGTGTCTGGGTGTAGGTATTTGTATTTAAGTATACAAAAAACTCCTTAGTCATTGGCATTTTTTACTATAATAATTAATGCCTACGTAATTTTTAAAGACATGATTAAGACGAAATTGTATTGAATATAGGTATTTTTGTCTTTTGTACAAAAATCAATATAACTTGAAAACCGATTAAATACCATTCAGAATAGGTACCTTTATCTTTTTCTAACCTGTTTGACACATACAACATTTTACAACAACATAGAATAGAATAAAATATTTTAGAATAGAATTTATTTATTTTAGAAGAAATTACACTTGAGTTCTAAATAGGGTCCAGGTGCCAAATTGGAACCGTCTGGCTCATTTAAATATACTTTATTAAAACAAACACTATTAACCTACTTTACTAATTAAGGGATTAATTTTAAGTAAATATTCTTTTTTCCTTACCTCGGCTATCATAAATCTCTTGGCAACATCTGTTGTACTGAGGAGCGGAGGGCGGCACTCTGCAGTCTGAGTTGCTTAAAATAATTAATTCTTCCAATTCATTTGTTTCTGTTGCTTAAGCCGAGGCCACACATTGGATTCAACTTTGTGTCCACTGTCCAATGCCCAATACTAACGCGCTCAATGTCTTCATCGTGTCAAAGTACCGATACACACATTGGTGCATTGGGCGCAAAACGTTACGTTTGGTGCAAATATCTCCAATGTTTGGTCGAGGCTTTAATGTAGGTTACCAAGTCACTGACCAAGTCAAGTCACTTTTGACGAGCTCGATGGCTGATTTGGTAGTTACCTGTGCCTTCTGAACCAAGGGTCGTGGGTTCGATCCCCGCACAGTACAAACATTTGTGTGCATGAACATGTATGTTTGTATTGGTATGGATGTTTTCTTCTTTTTATAATTTAAGAGAGGTAGGGTATAGCGAATCTTCGCTCGAATTGAGCTGCCCGTCTGGGGAAGGACCTCCACCCTATAGAATACCGCAGCCAAATGACCTCCGGGTCGTGTTTCTGCTGGTAAGTAGGGTTTCCGGAGCTCGTAGGGGGTTAGGGTTGGGCCGGCATGGCAGTGGCAACTGCCAGGTAACTGATCAGTTACTTGCCCGTTGTCACAGCGACTTAGGCTTCTCTTTCGCTTTCCATCAGGCGTAGGGAAGCCATTATATCGAGCTACCATAAAAAAAAAAGAAATGCTGGCAGTGGCGGGATGAGGTGATGAAGATATAAGGAGGCCTTAAAGGTAATACGACAACGAAATACCATTTATTTTGTTATTTACCATTTTAACTAAGAATATTACTCTAACAAGCTTCCTCTAACAAAAAAAAACAACGGATTATTTTTAATTCGCCCGATCTCGTTATCTCTTTTCGGATCTCGTCTCATTATTTTTTTTCCTCCACCTAGAGGCTACCACTTTTTCTTGTTACCAAATTATACCCTGCTACTAAGAACAGGTGTGTCAATGACCTTGTGACGTCACACCAGTACCGTTATAAAGCGGAGGTTACAAGCGATGCGCGCGCGCATAGCTTCAGTGTTGCCAGAATGTTACTTTGTAACTTTTTGTGTTGCTTTAGACTCCCTCGTGTTGCATTTATGTTACACGTGACACGTGAAAATGTTGTATTAAATGAAAAAATATCTGCTTTGATAATTTGAGCCCTTGGCAATGTTATCAAAACAAGATAATAATGAACAATTACCACATCTTTGACCCCGAATGAAGGTCATATGTGACGACAGGAAATCAGGCATAAGAATCACTACATGTCTGTCCCTATGTATGCTTCTTTATATCTATAGTACTTACTTCTCAATGGATTTTGATGTGGTTCTTTTTAATAGATAAAGGGATTCCAGAGGAAAGTTTATGTGTTTAAAATATTGCACACGTGCGAAGACGGGACGGGTAGCTAGTAAAATAATAATAATAAAAAAAAAACAAAACATGTCCACGTTAGATACTTTTTGAGTAGTTTAATGTTTTATCTGGTCTTCAACCACTGGCAACACTGCATAGCTTGCCAACATGGGATATTATAATGATAATAGCCTAGACCATGCTTTATTTTTTGTTGCAACATATTAGGGCTTTTGAACTTGTTTGTACATTTGGTCGCGTGTTATGCTGTCTGTAGAACAAATTATTTGTATTTCTAAACTAATATTATAAAGCTGAAGAGTTTGTTTGTTTGTTTGAACGCGCTAATCTCAGGAACTACTGGTTCGAATTGAAAAATATTTTTGTGTTGAATAGACCATTTATCGAGGAAGGCTTTAGGCTATATAACATCACGCTGCAACTATTAGGAGCGAAGAAATAATGGAAAATGTAAAAAAAAACGGGAATAAAATAACTATTTCACGCGGACGAAGTCGCGAGCACAGCTAGTTTAAATATAAATTGCTGCATTAAAAACTAGGTAGGTATGTTACAATTTTCGCCTGCCTCATTGGTCTAATTCATTAATCCAAAGTGGTATGGTACCTGTGTTATTGGGGATCTACATTTTGGTGTGGCAAACGTACCTAGATTCCTTCATTGTAATTCAGGATCGGAATCCCCTATGTATGTGGGGACCGTCATAGCAGATTAACTACGTTCATAGAATGATAAGATCTCCACGTCGACCGGTGACACTCTAAATTTCAAATCTGGAAGTTCAACTATATTTTTTTTATAGTAGCTCGACATAATGTCTTCCCTACGCCTGATCGAAAGCTAAAGAGAAGCCCAAGTTACCTGTCAGTTGCTACTAACCCCCCACGAGCTCCGGAATCCCTACTCACCGGCAGAAACACGACCCGGAGATCGTTTATCTGCGGTATTCTATAGGGTGGAGGTCCTTCCCTGGACGGGCGGCTCAATTCAAGCGATGATTCGCTATGCCCTACCTCTCTTATATTTTATTGTTCGCTTCTTCTTCATTATTGCGGACTAATAATATTAGTTCTAATAAGGATCGTTCATCGTTACATCCGACTTAAATTACTCTTCTAAAACGAAAACCGCATACATACTTCTATGAAAGCCGGAAGGTTAGGTTAGAAAGGACGCTCATAGACCGTTGCGAGTGTAATTTCCAATTCTTAGGGAAAGTCACCATTATACGAAAAATGTTGTCAGATACGGCTGGGACGAGCGTGGGCGAAGGTTGCACACAATGAGGTATGAATGGGGTAGTTCACCCTAATCACGTCATTGAAAACAGTGAAGCGTGAATCGTTTTTAACTCAAGAGAGGTAGGGTATACTGCCGTCCTATCACTAAAAAGCCGTTAAGCCACAAGAGGTCAATTTTGACTTTTTAAGTTAGCCGTACATAATTTTAAATTCTCTATCTTTCTGTATAAGAAACATATTTCCATAATTTATAGTTTAGGAGATACGAGATGGACGTATGCCGCTAAGTGACACCTTTTTTGTAATTTCCTTAACTTAAAAGCAGCTAGACCACGTTCCTTAACTTAAAAGTAGTTAAAGACTCTAAACTGCCGGAAAACGAAATAAAATACTAAGCTTATACTTGACTATAAGGTAGTTATGTTATGCGACTAAGCTATAAAGTCGTTAAAGTATTTTGACTGCCTTTTAACTCTGTATTATGATCAAGAACAATGTACTATAAACTTAACTAAAAGGAAGTTAACATTAAATATTTATCTAAAAGGCAGTAAAGCGCCTTTAACCTCCTTTTAAGGTAAGTATCGATATTCAATTATTTTTCATTGGTACAAAATTAAAAAGCGGTTAAACCACATTACTTTGCTAAAAAGCCGTTAACAACGCGAGGCGTGGAACCCTGTGTCAACGCGTTGTATGGCCTTTTGGCGCAACCAGTCGCAGGGGTTGAGCGCTTGGCGCGTGGCTATAATATTTACGTAAACAAAAACTGTCAAGTGTAATCTAAATCAAGTTTAGAGTATGATCATGCCGAGTTCTAAGCTCTCAGAACAGGCGCTCAATCGTCGAGTTGCGTAAACCAGCCCTTGTATATCATACCTAAAAAATAATATTAACAATATTATGAACGTTATTTTTTATTTAAATAAGTGTTGGGTTGTAACCATTCATCATTTTAGTATTTTCAGTCATATCTAACCATTACTGGTATGTCTTTTATTTCAACCGCCACTTTTCACTTTACAATATTTTCTGACCACCGTCGCTATGTCATCCGACCATTGGGTGGCCTAGCACTAGATCTCCGCCTGAATTCGCAGTCAAATGCCAAGCATATCGCGGGCCATAGCTCTTTTGCTACCTTGGTTTTGTGCATACTGAGTGCACTGGTCTCAGTACCATCTGTAAGGGTAGGAATGACACATTGGTTAAATGCCCTGGTCTATAGGCATTGTGGAATTTTGGACTAGAAGACGACTCTAGCTTGCTGAGTGCGGCCCCTGAACTGCTGAACTCTTCTCGCAATCTTTGCCGCTTGATTCTCTACACCAAAGGATAGTTTATATCTAAAGTAAATGTATTCATCGACCACCTCTAGAGGGTCGTCGCTGACGATCACATTCGGTGTAGAAAGATTAGACATTACTTTGGCTTGGACATATTCATTCTAAGGCCTACTTTAAGGGAAGCGCTGTGTAATTCAGAGAGCATTATCTGAAGTTCAACAGGCATTTCAGCCAAAACGATGATGTTATTGGCAAAACGCAGGCGGGACAGATGGTTTCCATATATATTAACACTTCTCTCATTCCAATCTAAAGTCTACATGAAATCCTTGAGAACATTTTTGTGATTTGGTGAGAGAGTGTCTCCCTGCCGAACACCTCGTTTGGTTCATATGGGACTGATAAGCTCATGCTTGACCTGCATAGCTGCTGGCCCGCACAACTCTCAGAGACGGTCGACTTTTCTCGTATCGATATTATAGCAATGAAGCGAGTGCGCGGCCAAGTGCTCGACACTGTCGAATGCTTTTTCGTAATAAACGAAAGCGCAACACAGGGGCCGGTTTAACTCGCAACATTTCTCCATTAGTTGATTTATCATGTAAATGTGATCCCATCGTGGAGAACCCACCCCGAAAGCCAAGTTGGGGTGTAAAGAGCTCAAAAAACAACTAGGCAATCAAGTCAACCTCGTCTCTACATAGTACACCCTGCTGTATAATAAACGAGGCTCTGATGAAAAACCGCCAACGCGCACTGGACCAGCGTGACGGAAATCGGTCTATTTCCATAGCGAGTTATGATAAAAATGAATATTTAAGGTAACAATAGTAAAGATTAGGCATTTTTACTATAGGCTAGTTGGTAATATTTATCCTTATAATCGGGAATCGTGAGTTCAAGTCACACTTCTGTGCCTCCTTTATAGTGTAGGTATATGTTACAGCTAGAATCCAAAGTGAGGCTACGTCTAGGTTTAGCCGGTTAGAACTAGGTGCCACTTACTCTTGGTTAAAGCCTAGTAATAGCTGATCGTTTTGGGGTAAAACTAGGACCAGTCAATCCCTGTTGGATAAAACTAGGCGCAAATGTTTAAACGGGCTAAAACTAGAGCCAGCCAATCTTTGTTGGATAAGTCTATACCTACTCCGTTTCATCAGCAGTGGTAGGGAAACTTTTTCTAATCGCTAGTGATGTAATGTTGAAGATATTCATCTAGACAGCATTTGAGAGACAGTTAAGAAAGTTTAGAACCGATGACCAAAGCTACTTAAAAACTCTGATCATAATTCACATATAAAAATTAACTTTATTACGTTTAAAGTTGTTTGCACCTAGTAACAATTGTGTTCTGGTACGTTGTCTTTGATTAATCATTGTTCTACTTGAGATATAATTGATAATTTCTTAACAAATTTAGATTTTCTTTAAAATTATTGATTATAAATGTATTTCGTTTATAATATATTTCCCAAAAATACTTACCTAAAAGGTAGCTAATTACAAGTGACGTGATTGTAACTGCTTTTAAGCTAAGTAATAATCCTTAAATAAGAATGAGCACATGTTATTCCTTACCTAATAGGCCGTTATGGGCTGATAACTACTTTTAAGACATGAAGTGTTTAATTTTAAATGAGTTCGTTACTTATCTAGAAAACCGTTAAGTCCCATAACGGCCTTTTTGATAAGTATATCTAATAACTATTTTCAAAAATTACAGAATGGGTAAATTACACCAAATTCCTAGACTAAAAAGCCGTTAGGGTGTACTTAACGGCCTTTTAGTGCAGTATGATATTGAAAAACAAAAAATAATACTTCACTATAAGGACGTATATAGAATTTCCAAAAAATGTAAAGTACTAATCCAAAAAATAAATATGTAGTAAGAAGTACCAAAATGTAAAGTAAAGATGTGTATAAAAATATTAATCCTAGCTACGATACTTTCTGAGAGATGACATTTTTCCCGTTTTTTGCAGATTACTCAAAACTTACTTTTGAGGCTTAACGGCTTTTTAGTGATAGGACGGCAGTATAGCGAATCTTCGCTCGAATTGAGCTGCCCGTCCGGGGAAGGACCTCCACCCTATAGAATACCGCAGTCAAATGACCTCCGGGTCGTGTTTCTGCCGATGAGTAGGGTTTCCGGAGCTCATGGGTTGGGCCAGCATGACAGTGGCATTGTCACAGCGACTTGGGCTTCTCTTTCGCTTTCCATCAGGCGTAGGGAAGCCATTTTGTCGAGCTCTATAAAAAAACTGACTTCTAAACGAGGAGGTTCTCAATCAGACTGAATTCTTTTTTTTTCGTATGTTTGCTACCACATATCTCAGGGAATTGCTAATTATCTTAATCAGTATATGCCGTCCATGGACATTAGCAATGAAGGGGTACGACCATTTTTTGTTTCTATAACGAACATACAGACAGACAAGCTTGTGCAATGAGTAATCAACTTACAAAACTTACTTAGATACATTTTTGTAAATACATTATGTTCATGTAAACAAATGTTTGTCCTGTGCCTGTCCCACAACCAGATTGTCAAAAGATAGTAAAAAGTATATTACGTATTAAAACAATACAAACATCATTTCAATTTTAGTCAATATTGTATTACATACATTATGCAAATGCATATTTTTTCCATTTCTACGTGGGTCAGGGAAAGTAATCACTAACCAGTTTGACGTCTAGTAGACAAATGTAAATGAGTCACAGGTGACTCATTATTGTAATATTTGGGAAGAGCATTGCAACATATCTTCGCAGGTAGCAAACTATTATACTACTATCTGTGTCATTATTTTACGTGCATCAACTAAACTATTCTCTTAGTCATCAAATTCCATTTGACGTAAGTTTCATAAGTATACAGAAAAACAGCAATGTAGGTACCTACCAATAAGTTTGGATATCATTACCTACGCATTAAAGAAAAAATATTTTGAAAAGGACAGGTGCCTACGTAAATGCTTTTTGAAAATGAAAATAACAATTACCTACGTAGTTTTGAAATAAATACTTACCTAAAAATCGTCAAAAGTGAATCTGAAACTCGTGTGGTCGCTCTTTTTAAAAGAATGAATATTGCATTAAATTATAATTCCTTTCGATATGACCAGACATAGATAAGACTTTTAAACTTTCGCGTTGCATCATAGACTATATTTATTTAACGGGATTTAACGCGCACATCGTCGACGGGTTCAAAATACGTTAAATGCCGCTATATAACTATATAGTTTAGATAGATAGATATTCTCTATTGCACATCAAATAATTGACTTAAGAACTAGGTCTATTATAGCCATCTGTTTAAGTTGTCGCTATACGCTGTCTCTTCCAAGAAACCTTTGGGTTGAGGATAATTAAATAAATAAATACAGACAACATCATATTGGTCCGATCCCAAAGTAAGTCGTTGAATCACTTGTGTTATAGGTATCAGAACAACGAAGGTGCCACAAATAAATACAAATATGAACACCCAGACACGGAACAAACACTATGTTCGTCACACCAATGTTTGTTCCGGGTGGGGATCGAACCCACGACCCTTGGTTCAGAAGGCAGTGGGGTCAAGGAGGTCACTACAAATTTAGCCACTGAGCCAGTTCATCGTCAGCCTATTGCAGTCCACTGCTGGACATAGGCCTCTCCAGTTGTTCGCCACTTAGGGCAAACATCTGGAGGATATACCCACAATCGCCCGCTGGGCAGGCGGGTTGGCGATCGCAGGGCATAGCTTCTTGCTCCGGTGACGCTGCTGTCCGTCATCGGTCTATGATATTTACCTACCCCTTCTGATGGTTATACCGGCACCAGTCGGTTTGCCAGAGCCTCGTTTGTTGTTCGGCAGGATGCACCACGGGCAGGTGAGGATGGCTTGGAGCCAAAACGTGATAGGTCGCTTCCTTAAATCCCTCATGCCTCATCCCTTACATGCCGTCATATTCTTGATTAAACATACTAAATCCAATCAAAGTTACCAAGAAAAAAAGATTAAGTATAAAATAATAATTTCCTCCACTTTCCTATTCCAAATGACGCTTAATATTAGTAAATCATATATGATTCGTAAATAATTCATCGGTTCCCGGCCGGCTCGTAAAATGGCCTACGCAAGATAAATCCCTGTAACCCTAGCGAAACACCCTTCAAATATTAATGTGGCCCTGCTGAGTTGTACACTCGTCTAGCTTAAGAGTCCCCTGGATCAAACACTACAAAAAGTTTTTACTATAGTTATTTAAATAAAATCAATTTTTATCATTGGCGATCGCCAACCCCCCCTACCCATCATGGCGATTATGGGTATTTCCTCCAGACGTTTGCCCCAGTGGCGAATAACTGGAGCGGCCTATGTCCAACAGTGGACTGCGATAGGCTTATGATGGTGATGATAAAAATATCAAACAATATCACCCTTTTTTTAACTATCTTCTAATTCAAGATACCATTGGGTAATGGTAATCTACAACTACAAATCTGGAAGAAATCGCTTATGATGGTGAGACTACTGAATTGTACAAAAAATACCAAATACATAAATTGAAGCCGTATGGTGAAGCAAGAAATTGTATGGTGTGCAAAACAAAATATGTATATGTACATTTTTTATATTTGTACGTTGAAATGATTGTATCCTATCTGATTTTTGGCAGTCGACTTAGGGGCAGCGCAGACGGCACACTTTTTGTGCGATAGAGTCTGCGTTTGAGACATTTAAAAAGAGTTTGTTTGTTATTCGGCCGGATGCACCAGGGGCAGGTGAGGTTGGCTTAGAGCGAAAAGATGATAGGTCGCTCCCTTACATCCCCTGTGACGACTCCAGTCGTGTCTTAACACGTTCTCTATTTCTTCACAGCTCATGATAGAATTATTCATTTTATTTCCCCAGCAACAATCAATATATCTGGATGATTTGTTTCCATCCCATTTTCCCTTTGGGATAGTTATCTCTCAATAAATTTCGGGGAATTTAGTGGTAATCTAAGTGTATGTATAAGTAGGTATAGTAGAACAGTTTATGACTTTCCCGGTATAAAATCTACTATCTCTGGTTAAGAAGGTAGGAGACCTTCTTAACCAGAGATAGTAGATTTTATTCACACCCGGGAGAAACATCCCACGACATGCCACCCTGGGCTACAAAGCGCCATCAAGCCCCATACTAAGCCGAGTTTGTAGGTACTATGAATACTAGACAACTGATAACCTTACTTAGATACTTTTTTTTTGTAAATAAATCATCATCATCTTGAACACCCAGACCAATACAAACAGACATGTTTATGATCACAAATGTTCGTACTGTGCAAGAATAGAACCCAGGACCCTCGGCTCAGCAGGCAGAGGTCACTACCAAATGAGCCACCGAGTCAGTGATAATTTGTGTTTGTTCCATGTCTGGGTGTTTATATCGGCATGTTACTATGTTATTTGTGGTACCTTCGTTGTTCTGATACCCATAACACAAGTGCTGAACTACTTAATTTGATGTCTGAGCAATATAAGGCATAGCTGTTATCATAAAGGCATAAGTTCCTAGATTGTATAACACCCATTATGTGGGTGTACAATTAAACTGAATTGAAATCTAAGTGATTTTTTTTTATAGTGGCTCGACATAATGGCTTCCCTACGCCTGATGGAAAGCGAAAGAGAAGCCCAAGTCGCTGTGATGTGACAACGGGCAAGTAACTGGTCAGTTACCTGTCAGTTGCCACCGCCATGCCGGCCCAACCCTAACCCCCCTCGAGCTCCGGAAACCCTACTCACCGGCAGAAACACGACCCAAAGGTCATTTGACTGCGGTATTCTATAGGGTGGAGGTCCTTCCCCGGACGGGCGGCTCAATTCGAGCGAAGATTCGCTATGCCTTACCCGTCTTAAATAAGCCAAATATGTATGGCTGAAATAAGCCAAAACCGGTAATCGAACCGGTATTTCGAACTTTGACGATTTTATTCATGTCAAGGCAAGTTATAATTAGTTAAATCATAAACGGTTCAAACCGGTACACGTAAAAACCGAGTAATTCATTGAAGCGTCAAACCTCACATTAGTTTAATAAAAAAAATATCCTACCGTTTTGACTTCTATACAGTTCATAATTGCGCAAAAACTTTTACCGTTAGGTAGGTACTACAATACGAAATTACACAACAATAAACCTTATTGCATTGACATAAATAACTTAATCACAATTTGTTTTGTTAAGTTACTTTTGCCTGTCTTGTAAACCGCTAGATTTTTTACCAGACAGTTACTGGTGATTGCTTTAAGTTAAGCTGGTAATGACGGTAGACACATAATATTTGATGTCATGCAAGCTTGCGACTCTAAAGTGTACTGTGACCATCATTTATAAAAATAAAAATAAATAAATATCAGACAACATCACATCACATACATTGCTCCGATCCCAAAGTAAGTAGCTTAAGCACTTGTGTTATGGGTATCAGAACAACGATGGTACCACAAATAAATACTTAAATACAAATATAAACACCCAGACACGGAACAAACACAAGTGTTCATCACACGAATGTTTGTCCCGGAGTCCCGGGTGAAGGGAAACCAAGGGAGGAATTTAAATTATTCGGGAGCAATCCACCAGGTCGGTATACTTACACAATAAAACTCATGACATTTTCTTTTTATTCGAGAGGCGGCAGACGAGCAAGTTTGATGCCTGATGGTAAGCAGTCGACACCGCCCATGGACACCCGCAGCTCTAACCAAGTTTAGGGTCGCTGCCGGCCCTAATAAAATTTTCTTGAAAATTCTTGAAAATTCCCAAGTTGTAGCTGTTCGGAAAGACTGATCCTTCATAAACGACATTAATGTAACCCAATGTTATGGTTGTCTGAAATACCCGAGCCGAAGCAAGTGCAGGACTCTAGTTGCCAATAAAATGGAGCCTGGTCACCCCACAGTTCGGTTCGCTGACCTACTCGTAGACAGGCGTGCACTTCCACTTTGCATACCGCTAAGCCGTCGCTATTAAGGCTTAAGAACTGCCTATCCATTAGAATTCAGGGTATAATAGAGTATTTGACATGGCTAATCAATAAAGTTACTTATTTAGTAACCTGTCTGTATATTTTCCGGATTTTGAATAGGACCTAAGATCCTAGGGATGTAAAGGAGCAATCTACAAGCTTTTCGCTCTAAGCCACCCTCACCTGCTCGATTAAAGCTCAGTTAAGATAGCAGTGTGGTCCCATTTTCTGATATTCCCTAAGGCCCTTGGTCATCTATCTACGCCACAGTCTCTCAATACACAAATACCTACTACTACAAATCATTGCCACATTCAACATTCACAAATTCATATCTCCGCTATATATTACATTCCATTTACAGTCTAATATCATTCGTACCGCTGCATTTTGCATTATTAATCGTCCGTCTGTGTTCGTTTGAGCTTGTCAGACGGTAATAGTTCGGGAATTTCATGTCATACTTTCAGTATTTGCGTATCTTTATTGTATCTGTTGAATACTAAGTAGGTACGAATATGTGTGGTTTGATTTTCAACGTAAAGCGTATGGAGTTTCCTTTGAATCCAAAGCAAATTGTAATTTAGCAAAGCTTGATATCATTTCTATGTTACGCGTCATTACTTATCGGACGAGCATTTAAAATCTATATGCCAACATATCCGGGGCATTTCACGTCAAGCGAACACCCAAAAATACTTTTGTTTATGTTGTTATACCTACTAGCTACTTGTGGTAGAAGTTCATCCATTTATTTTGCTTCATTTTTGTATCAATGAGCGTTCTCTGTTAATAAATAATTGGTTAATTTTGTAATGGCACTGACATTTACATGTCAACTGACCAATCACATGATAGCTGGGCCGCAAGGCAACGCCATCTCTTATTACGTTTAAAAACATCCTCATTCATTTCTAAAAAAGAAAACTGAAAAGGGTTTACTACTTTTATATAATAAGTGAAATCTTCAAATATAATATTTATTATTTTACACTTTACAATGAAGAAATAAAATATTACTGGCGTAGTTTTTCAGTATTTAGTGCATAATACCGTAGTATGTACTTAGAAAGTCCTCACAGCTATGTGTATTACTCTATTTTCCCTGAGTCTGCAAATAATTTGCAATAAACAAAAAAGGAAGTGATTCTAATATTTACTTTAAAATATTATGACTTACAATTACAATTTAATTTAAGTAGTTATATTTTTGTAAGTACATAGTTCATTACCTTTGCTTCTTTGTTTACACAATCTCTAATGAAAAAAAATGGAGTACAAATAATTTTACAAATTATACAGGGTGTTTGGTGCATCGTGTGCCAAATTGAAATCAGTGATTAGGGTGAACCTTGGTTGGCTACCTCTTCACGCCCCTAAAAAAGTCTTGGCCCAACCAAATTTTTTTTTTCGAAACTAAAACTAATTTGGGTGAAAATAGACGAAATTCCACACTTAAATTTTAATTTAAAAAAAACGTTTAATTCTAGCTTAAATTTTCTCTTTAATCTTTGAATTGTAATAGTGTACGCTTATATCGAAACCAAAATCACTCACTTCACACATCTTTTTTTTTTTTTTTTTAACCGGGGAAAATGCTTTTGCGCATCCCCGCCATTCGGGGGAACGGCGGGGTATGTGGGACTCACGCCGCCCTCGGACTGCTGGAGGGCGGCACCCTGCCTCAGGATGGTGAGGAGGCAGGGAATACCCACTAAAAACCCCGGCCCCTTCGTCGAGCGCCTTAGGGACAGTGCCATGTGTCCTAGGAGACCTATACTGCCATGGCACCGCCAGCGCAGTCTGTCCTGTTTGACGGACCCCTCAAGTTCCCCCCCTAGGGGGAATGACGGAAGCGGCTCGAAGGGTGAGTCCGCTCCCGTTCGACGATGACGAGGACCCGTGCGAGGCGAGTGGGGGTGCCCCCGCACCATCCACCCGCTGGGCCTCGTCTGGCGGCATCAAGCGACGGAACTGCCGTCGCGTGCGACCGCTTCTGCGCCGGCGGAGCGCTGGAGCAGAGGGATCATTCTCCCGCTCCCGCTCCGCGGCCTCCTTCTGGGACATGACAGTCTCGCAGAAGGAGACCACAGCCTCCCATGCTGTGCGACTCTCCACCATGGAGGAGATGACCTTGGGGAGCGCCAGATCAGTGCCGATTGTGGCGGCCAGATCTACGCGTTCTTCCATCCACTTGGGACATGATACCAGCGTGTGGTCCGCAGTGTCGTAGTCAGCCCCACATCCGTGGCACACAGGAGACTCCTCTCGACCGATGCGGTGCAGATATTGCCCGAAGCACCCGTGCCCGGACAACACCTGCACCAAACGGAACGTAAGGACTCCGTGTGGCCGCTCCAACCACGCTTGAAAGGACGGAATTAAAGCGTCCAGTAGCCGTCGCCCAAAGGGGGCCGAGGCAAGATCCTCTATCCACTGATGCACCATTTCGTCCTGTGCCTCCTTCCGCGCCGTGCCTCTTTCAGCGAGCGTGGGGCGTTCTCCGCGCGCCCTTTCCGCAGTCACCCACTCATATACCTTGGCCAGCACTTTTGCCTCAAGCTCCCATGGAGGAGTGCCGGCCAAAGCACAAGCCGCATCAAAACCCACGGTCCTGTAGGACCGTGAGACCCTCTGCGCGATAGCCTTTTGAGGCCGACGAAGGTTGCTAACATTCAGTCTGCGAGATACGGCGCCCACCCAGATCGGGGCACCATATAATGCCATGCTCTTTAGAATGCCGGCGTATAAACGCCGGCAGTGAGCTTTTGGCCCTCCTAGGTTAGGAAGGAGCCATGAAAAAGCACCTGCAGCCTTGAGGAGGCGCGATGAGAGCCCACTAAAGTGCGGGCCAAACCACCATCGCGCGTCCAACAATAAACCCAGGTATTTTAGCTGGGTTCCCACTTTGACATTGACTCCCTCCACAACGATCTGGGCATCATGAGGGGGGCGCATCCGAGGACCGTGAAAGAATACTGCCTCGGTTTTGTTTAGAGCCACCTTAAGCCCTAGAAGGGTAATACGCCGAACCAGCAGAGAGCCGCCCGCAGTGGCCCGATGTGCAGCCTCCTCGTAATTTCTCCCCCGGGCGGTAAAAAGGGTGTCATCCGCATAGCAGATGACATCTGTGTTCGGAAGAAGATCACCCCGCAGGATCCAATCGAAGCCGATGTTCCACAGAAGAGGACCCAAGACCGACCCCTGTGGAACACCGGACTCTACACTATGACGACACAAGGTACCTTGCCTGTCAATGTATTTGACCGAGCGGTCCGCCAAATAGCTCTCAAGGAGCGATCTAAGGTAGGAGGGAAGGCCAAAGTACCGTAGGGCCTCTAGAATGGTTGCATGAGGAATGGTGTTGAACGCGTTGGCAATGTCGAACGACACTGCCAACACGCCTTCCCCACGCTCCCCCGACTCCCTGACTAGATGTTGTAGCCGGGCCAGGGCGTCAATAGTAGAACGTCCTGCCCTGAATCCGAACTGATTTTCAGACAGGTCTGGTCCTGTGCCGCGCAAATGCTCGTTTATACGAGCCGCAATTATCCTCTCGAACAGCTTACCAACCTCGTCGAGGAGAACGATTGGTCGGTAAGCTGATGGAAAGTCTAATGGGCGTCCTTCCTTGCGGAGGAGGCATAATTGCCCCTCTTTCCATATGTCCGGAAACCTCCCAGCCGTAAAACATTGGTTGAAAAGGTCCCGGAATCTCTCCTCCATTTGAGACGCAGCAATTGCCACGATTCGGGCTGGAACACCATCCGGCCCAGGCGCTGTCTTCTTTCTCCGGAGATGCCCTGAAGCCGTTACAAACTCCTCCGACAAGATTGGAGGGATGTCGCAGATTGTGGAAATGGCACTGACAGGAGGACGCATGGTGGGTGGGGAGAATAATGCGTCTTGGGCCGGGAAGAGAACCCGGACCACCTCACCTAGGAGTCCTGGTTCGAGGGTCTCGGTCAGTGGGGGACCAATGGGACGCAGCTGGTTTCGCGCAGCCCTATACGGTCTCCCCCACGGATCGCTATTCAGGCTCTCGAGCATTTCAGCCCTACCCCGATCCTTGGCTTCTCCTATTGCAGCTTTGAGAACCCGTCTGGCCTCTACGTAGGAGGCATACAGACGTGTCTCATTATCTACGTCTCTCACACTCCGCCTCCGGCTACGCTGGTAAGCGCGTCGCGCAGCGATGCAGTTTGTCCGGAGTTCGGCGATCTCACTGCTCCACCAGTAGACCGCCCGGTGGGCTGACGGGCGTCTGGACCGAGGCATGCTAGAGTTGCACACCTCGGTCAAGGAATCCCGCAGGACAGCAGCGGAAAAATCGACGTCGGTACCGGAAAAGGAGGGCGCGAACCAGTCCTGAAGAAATGTGGCCTCCTTTGCAGCTTCACGGTCCAGACGGGACAAAGCCCAACGGGGAAATGTTGCCCTATTATCGGGACAGGCAACTCCAGCTATGCCCTGAGCTTGAGTGGAGAGCGACCACCGAACGTAACGGTGATCGGAAAGTGTCTCAACCCGATCAACATGCCAATTGGTAACACGTGCAGCGAGGGCAGGTGTGGCGAACGTGATGTCCACCACTGACCCACCTTGCTGTCGCACACAAGTGTAAGTGTTGCCCCGGTTCAGCAGGACCAACCCAGCACCGATTGCCCAAGCTTCAGTCGCTTGGCCGCGCCTATTACAAGCGGCAGGTCTGTTTCCCCAGGCCACCGACTTGGCGTTAAAGTCACCAGCGATAAGAACTTGACGAGAGGTAAAACGAGTTACTACCGCCGAGAGCTGCGCAAGCAAGACTTCGTATTCCCGAAAAGGGCGGTTGGGGGAGAAATAAACCCCCATAATTACTTTGTCACCCCACTCGGTAACCACAAAACCGGAGCCCTTTTCAAGAAGAGTGAGAGGGGGTGAAGATGATGATGCTCTTCTAAATACAGCAACCAAGCCATCGCGGTCCCCAATCCAGCTATCGGGAACAAAATATGGCTCAGCGACCACTACAATGTCCACTGCCCACTCGGCCACGGACTGAGAGAGAAGGTCCTGGGCCGCGCGGCAGTGGTTTATTCGGACATCGCACCAACAACGTCTATCGCCGGAGGATCGGCGACGACGGAACCCCGTGGCTGAATCTGGACCCGGAGCTTACCCTTCTTAGCGGGGGGAGTACAATTCTTCCCCCTCATGATGTGTCCCGACGGCTTTCCGCTAGCTGCACATACGGCACACCTGGGCTTGGCGGAGCACGCAGCTGCTTTGTGGCCACTCTCGCCGCATCTGTAACATAAGTCCGTCCTTTCGACTGAGGACGGGCAGAGCGCGCTAGTGTGGCCGATGCCGTAGCATCTGAAGCAACGAAGAGGCTGTGCTTCCAAAACTCTAATGGAAATTGAGCTGAAACCCAGTAAAAGACGCCCACTTCACACATCTAGTTTTTTTTTAATTGCCAACCAAATTTTATTTTTCTGAAAAGTATAAAATTGAACCTCAACTTTCGATATCAATATACGTGAAAAAACCCTGTAGGTATATAAGTTTTTCATATTTTTACTCGATTTCCCTTTTAACAAATGAGTGAATCTTTGTTGAGCATAATTCGCTTCTCCGTCCCGCGCACCGCGCTCCCGCCATGTTTTATTCATCGCATAGCTGTCAATTGCTTTTTGTCTATTTTGTCTTTGGCATTTTAGGATTCCTTGTGACAGGGATTCTTAAGGATGCTTTAACCATGGAAGTAATACTTAATACTTCCATGGCTTTAACACTAGGCGCTCACTTGACATTGGCGAATTATCTGCGTCAACATAAACGCGTGATAGAGTCCATATACAAAAAAAAAAAAAAAACACTAGGCGCGCACTGGTGACTTTTTGTCACCGTGACAGCCGTTTCATCTCTTTTGCACTTATAAAATGAGAAGAAAAGAGATATCTGTCACGGTGATAAAAAAACCCATATTACAGTACCCGGTATTCAGGGCACTGAATACCGGGTTTGCGGGGACCCTAGTTAGTGCGGCGCTTAGATTTTCAGAGTAGTGTATACTCTGAAAATCGGTCCCTAAATCATTTGATACGCGATAATCGCCCTAAATGTTATTACATTATGCGATAGGCAGAGCGGTTAGGTAGCTAGGCAGCCCGATCGCCCTAAATCGGGACACTTACCCTAAATCTTATTAGACCACCCTTATTCAGAGTTAAGGTTCCTGAATATCGGGTGGTGTAATAACTGCTAAAGTCACCAGTGCCAATTTTTTTTTAAATGTCACCATGTTATTCCTGTGTGGATTCCTGACATTTCATTTGGAGCACGAAACGGATAACACATAGAACGGTGATATAATTACAGCAACATCAAGCGTTCGAAATTATGAGTAAGTGTTTGCCCTAGGTGGCGAACAGCTGGAGAGGACTATGTCCAGCAGTGGACTGCAATAGACTGATGATGATGATTTATATAGATAGATATTATTTATGGCTTAATATAGTCTAATCGTAAAAAGCGATAACCAGACAATCTTTTATGTAGAAAAAAAATACTTAAAATTTTGTACCTACGTGCAAAACGGTTTCCAAATATAAATTTAATAAATTGACTTCTTTATTAATTTTTTTTCTTCGTACTCGTACATACAAATACTATTAAAATACGGAACCTGTATACTAAATGCTGTATAGTGATGCATTAGCTAATTAAATCATCCATTTTGCTTTTTTCCACCGCATTCATGAGACGTGCTGTGTTCTGCATGAACAGTTGCATGTGTTACTAAGCCATTACTGATTTAATCTATGTTCTCGCTTTTATTAATACAATGTATCAGTTTTAGAAGCCAACATGTTTTACATGTAAGCTACTAGAGATTATTTATGTTACTACAATTTAGAACGCTGCCTCCGACACGACACTAGAATTTTAAATTTGCAATTATTGTACGCCGTCATGGCTGGTTTTAGTAGATCTAAATATATGTTTATATAATTATACATTATTATCATCTATTGTGTAAACATGTAACTGATACAATAAATGAATTTATTGACAGTGGTTGATACAAAAGTAAATAAATAACAAAATAATCTACCCAAACCACAGATTAATAAATAGTTACTACGTAACCCAAACACAAACATTTCTATGCGAGAACATGTATGTTTGTCTTGTTCTGGGTGTTTGCTATGTACGATTATGTATTTTTTTTTTTAAAAAGTATCTAAGTAAGTTTATCAGTTGTTTAGTACCCATAGTACAACCTTCGGCTTAGCTTAGGGCTAGATGGCGCCCGAAGATCGCTGTTTAATTACGATTACTTATTAATTTAAATCTATCTCTTTAGCGCGGTATCAAACATTTGCTGCGACTAAGTTAATCTATTCTATATATATAAAAGGAGAAACTGACTGACTGACATATCAACGCACAGCCCAAACGGCTAAACGTAGGCACTTGAAATTTGGAAGGGACGTAGCTTAGGTACCGTAGGGGTGCACTAAGAAAGGAATTCCCGAAATTCCCACGGGAACGGGAATTAGCGGGAAAATCCTTTTGTATGAAAAATCTAAACCGCTTAAGTTAGACGCTTGAAATTTGGCATGCAGGTACCTTAGTAAATATAAAGTTTAGTTATGGCTGTATTTTGAGAAATTCCCACGGGAACGGGAGTTAGCGGGAAAAAACTTTTGTATGTATAAATTTAAACACGCGGACGAAGTCGCGGGCAAAAGCTAGTGTATTGTATTTTTTTAACTTCTGACTTAATAAATTCGATCCCCACACGGGCCTAAGATTTATATGATAAACACGATTTTGTTTATGTGGGTGTTAATCATAATATTTCATTATCAACATATCGCACCCTCCGGCGAATAAAGCGGTTATTGCAGAATTGCTATTTTTCAGGAGAAGCAAAAAACCGAAATCGTTGAATATCTCTGAAACTATAACTTTCAAATAAATGCTTTTAACTTTAATTGAAAGTAGATTTTTGATTGTACATAATATTTAAAAACTAAATTAATTTAATAGGAAATTCATAGATAAGACCTCAAAAATATGTAATACCGCATAACAATATTATTGTTTTTGTCGTAGGGTGACATTACCACTTTATTCGCGGCAGCCTTCTATCAAAACTGCCCGCGCAGCGAGGCATAGCGACAGTATTCGTTAGTTTTTGGTGTCTATTCTATTGTGAGTAATAACATCTTACCACTTTATTCGTGTGAAATTAAAAATAGGTTTATATTGTAAGCGTTGAATATTATTATATTCTACGTAAACCATTACTGTAACAAGTGAATGCAACAACATTAAAAATATAGTTGTTATTGCTACATTTGTGTTTTTTTTAAATTTTATTATTAAATTAACATAAAAAAATATGAATTACAACTAAATTAACTCTCATTAAGTCTAATTCCTATCAAAATCAGGTTTTTAAGCTATGCTTAGACCACAGCACATCGAAATACTTTACGGGGTTTGGGTCATTTTGGAGTCGTTTTAAATTTTGGTGGCCACTGACGGAAGTTATAATGTTCGAAAGAGGAATTCTATCGGATTTTAACGAAACTTGGTACAAATATTCTTCATACTCCTGGGCAGGTTATAGTATACTTTTTATCACGCTACAATCAATAGGAGCAGAGCAGTAAAGGGAAGTGTTGGGAAAACGGGGAAAATTTTTACCTGTATATTTGAATGCACATCACGCCAAAACTACTGCATATAAATAAATGCGGTTTTTACCAATGTATTGCTAGAGGTCTAACTTAAAATTCAAGTACCATTTTATGGAGTCTATTATTTTTAAAACGCGATATCCACGCCTGCGACGCCGCTGGCACAGCTAGTCATTAATAAAAACTACAATTAAGTTGTTTCTGGTTAAATAAGATAAATATAACCACCCAGTCTTGTCTTACCAATGCTTCAAAACCCTGAAAAAGTAATCATCATCATGAGTCCACAGCTGGACATAGGGCTCTCCAAATGTTGGCCACTTTGATCGATCCTCGGCGTCTCGCACCCAGCCAGCGCACTTGCCAGCCGGCCTGCGCAAATCGTCACTCCACCTGGCCTGAGGGCGTCCTACACTACGTTTGCTGAGACGCGGTCTCACTCCAGAACTCAACGATTATTGATTCTGCGGCTGATGTTGCTAGCCCGATGCCCCTTCAATTTATTAAATCGGTGAGCTGTGGATAACTTTGGTTCTCTGCCAGATCACCACATTTCGAATAAGACAGAGAGACCCGATCAAAGCCCTTTCCATATGATTGCTGAACGATCTTTAGCTTGTAGATTAAAGACTTTCGTACTCAGGCACTGTGGGATCGACCATCTGAAGCCTGACTATTCCTAATTACCTCGTCCTCAAAGCTGGTTCCACCTAACTGCAATGTCTGCCCGAGGTATACCTACATATTTTTGAACAACTTTGAGTTCTGGTAGAGCATGTTCATTGAACATGACCTTGGTTTTGTCCAAGTTTATCTGTACGCCGATGCGCGCAAAGGAGTCAGTCAGTTCATTCAGTATTTCTTGTAGGTCGCTGCAGGGACTCCAGAATAGACCAGATTTCAACCGAAGTCAAAGGCTTTCTCATAATCCACGAATGCAAGATACCTACAGGGCTGATTATACTCTTCTGTCTTCTGTACAGCACTGTGTGGATGTGGTTTATGGTGTCGTATCCACTCCGAAACCCAGCATGTTTCGGCGGTTGGAATTCGTCAAGTATTTGCACAAAACGGTTTGTGATCACATTTGAAAACAGCTTATAGACAAGGCTTAGAAGGGAAATAGGTCTGTTTCGTCTCCCTTTTTGAAGAACATTCAAGCGTTAAAAAGTTTTGGAGCTCCCTCAGTACGGGTTTATCTTCTGCTTTTACAAGTTTTGTTGTGACGCCATCCTCTCCAGGGGCTTTTCCATTTTTAAGCTGCCCAAGAGCGATCTCGATTTTGTCATGCTGAATTCTGGCAAGTCTTTGGTAAAATGGCGTGTTAATGTGGCCATAGTATCCTCATTTTCGGGTCAGATTTATGCGAAGCGTATAACCAGCCGTAGAAGTCTTCCACCTCCAAAAGAACTACCGGCTTGGAAAAAAAGTAATAAGTAATGTAGTCAATCAACAGCCTTGCTTCGTCCATTATTGAACGTAGGCCTCCTTTAATTCGCGCCACAATTCTTTATCCCGGGCGTGTTTCTGTTCAGCCAATGCCAGCAGTTCTTTTAAGGTTATCAGCCTATGGATTGCGGGGCGTCCTAAATCGTCTGCTCCACCTATTGTTGGTTTAACGGCAGATATGGCCAGCCCACTGCCTCGTATTATGTTCGTTTCGTTTCCTATTTATTTATTTGCAAACATTTTTTAAGCTAACAGACATTCTCCAAAGCGCAATAAGTTTCAAAGGCAATAAGCATTAATTAGTTAGTATACAATTAGGTAATGCAATAAATTATTGGAACAATAAAATTTCAAATAGGTAGGTAGGTACATCATACGAAAAAATCTATTTTGTTTAAATCATGGTCAAGTCAAAAGTTAGTACATAAAATAAATAATAATAATCCATCATAATTAACAATAATTAATACAGAACATGTTACTCTATTAAAATAAAATAAAATGTCAAATAATGTCATATCAAATCAAATAAATGTCAATCCATTGCATTCTCATTCAAAATAATCCAAAATTTATAAAAGAGATGTTGTAAGGTGTCAGCAAATAAATCATAGTGCCAATCTTTCAACAGGATAAGCATTGGTCTTTCCATAGCGCGTTGAGGGACTAAAAAACTTGTGGAATAGTCTTCGCGGAAGTGTCCACATTTCGAAACGTATGTTAGGGTGACTTTTGATCCTTATAATGATCCTTTCAAATGAAAATAAAACCCTATGTTTTTCCAGAATTGAGCACATTCGATTCCTGAGTGTGGCAAACGAATTTTCGAAAATAATTTACATAATGCAGTTATTTTTCTTTTTAAAGAAGAAATATTTTTTTTTGTCACAAATGCTCAATGACCCAAACTCTTCGGACATTGAAATAAAATTTTTACTAGATAGTGTTAAAGAAGTGTATGGGAATGTATGGGAGCGACCCATCATCTTTTCGCTCCAAGCCAAGCTCACCTGCCCGTGGTGCATCCTGCCGAATGACGAACGAGGCGCTGGCAACCGACTGGTGGCGGTATAACCATCACAATTGAAGGGGTAGCTAAATCCAAGGCCCGATGACGGGTGGCAGCGTCACCGGAGCGAGAAGCTACGCCCTGCGATCGTCAAACCGCCTGCCCAGCGTGGCGACTATGGGTATATCCTCCAGATGTTGGCCCTGAGTGGCGAACCACTGGAGAGGCCTATTTCCAGCAGTGGACTGCGATAGGCTGATGATGATGATGAGTGTATGGCTATGTGTATGAAAGTGAAAACGTACCTAATGTTTTTTTTATTGCAATACGTACAAATAACGTATTAATTTTCGAACGCAATATTTTAATACAGCATTATGAAATTGAATTTAATGCAGTAATATATTATTACGACTCTATAATCATTATTTTATAACAAGAAGAATAGCATAACTTCAATTTACGATTCATCTGTTTACAAACCTGAGTAGTAACAACCTATTACAGCGTACGCGCCGTAAATTTTTCACCCGAATAAAGTGGTAAAATCGAATACTGATTTTGCGCTTGGGAGGACTATCCCGAATAATGTCGCATTGAATCAATGCGGACTAGACTAGTGAAGTTTTGTACGGTAATATTTGATTTCTACTTTATTCTCGTCTAATATCTTCATATTATGTTCCGTAGAAAAAAGTGGTTGTGTAGTATAATTCTAATAATATTGCATTTAAAAATATGAAAAAAATTCAGGCGATGGGTTAGGTCACATAGAGGCCAAAAATCAAAAAACATTAAAAAAGTGGTAATCGTCGATAACCGCTTTATTCGCCGGGGGGTGCGATATAGTTAAGTACTTTCAGTGATTCCGGTTTAAAGAACACAAGTGCTGCTTATTTTCTTATCGGGTCAATGAGAGTGATGTTGTATAAGTAATATTAATATTATTTTATATTATATTTGTTTGGCGCATTTTCATCTCGATAATGTAAATGCATCATACACGAGGCAGTGACCTAACACAATTGCAACCAAGCAATATGTCTTCACAACTTCAGTTTGTCAAATAAGTACGTGACGAATTGACAATAGAATATTCCGAGTAGAGTTGCATAAATAGTTGATTTATCGATAGTATCAATCGATAGTACTAACCACGATAAATATTTCTTGTATGGTGTTCGTATGATGAAGAAAATCCTGTATAGGTGAAGAGATTCGAAGATTGTGTAAATGTCGCAGTCATCTGGTTGAATCTCCTATTCAATTGAATGGCTAGCGCGTTCATTGAATGACGACATTCAATTGAATGAAAATGACAACTCGTCAAGTTATTTATTGAAACGTACAACGTCTTGACTGAACGTCATTTTAGCATAGTCGTTGAATGGGTAAAAGCCGACTGTGTAATGTTTAGTTTATAATTTTTCTTTAAAAGTATCCGGCCGCAGCGTATTAATTGGTAAATCCATGCTGCCACACTATTTTATTACGAATAAGTCAGTTTATAGTAAATCTAATCAAAAAAAATATCAACACTGTTCGTATCTTTTTGATCGTGTTTGACGCCATATTTGTTTTGGTGAATACTAACGCCGCGTGGGAAAAGAATGAACTAAATCACAATCACTTGACTGCTTTTACGTCCGCTCTTTTCAAAGGGCTATGTTTCAATCCGCTACCTAGTTAGAAATAGAAATAGAAAATCGTTTATTTACCAAAATTTTACATAGATGAAAACTTACAACTAACGAACTCTGCACTAAGCTTAGCTTGTATCGCAGAGTCCAGTCCCTAGTTGCCAAAAATGTTGGTAAATCATAACACAGCTCAACGCAGCACAGTTGGACGTTAAGTGACGCGTGTTTAGTCAACGTTTGGTCTAGTCATTCAGTTGAAAGTCGTCATTCAATGAAAGCGCTAGCGATTCAATTGAATAGAAGATTCAACCAGATGACTGCGACATAAATACGACCAACCTATGTCCAGCAGTGCAGCAGCAGCACTTGGCCAGAGTGAATGACTAACGGCACTGTGCGCGCGTCGCATAGTAACGTTTGTGAATACGGCCGTCAGACCCCATCATCGCCCAAGATAAGGGTAGAGTCGAGCACCTTTTGCACGTATAGTCCATCAGCCACTGAATGCTTATTTTTAATAACATCATCAGCCTGGAAACGTCCTTTGGCCGACCTAGACCTTCCTCACCCGCCTTAGTTACTTGCCAGTTGTCACAGCAACTTGGGTTTCTCTTTCGCTTTCCATCAGGCGTAGGGAAGCCATATGTCGAGCTATTACTTATAAAAAAAACTTTTCTCCTGAAAATCAGAGCCTTGGCTGTTGTTATATCGGATATAAGTGGATACCATTTTAGTACATATCCATACCATTTTGCACAATTAGTGACACTGTACATTGCGGCTCTAGGTACTCTTTAATAAGTTAGTAGGTATTTTTTATACCTTGTAAGTTATAATGTATGCTATAGCATAACTATCGATATCTTTACATCTCTAATTCTCATCTTCGCCATATGAAAGACTAGACGCTGGAAAATCGCTAGAATGCAATAACCGCAAGTACTGAGCGCGATCCATTTGAATATCCAATATATTACTTAAGATTCGTGACAACGAAGAAATTTGTTATGCGCTGAGCTAGTTCGCTAGTCAACGGAACTAGCTTTTTCTAGTGAGATTGCTCGCGTGGATTTCGTACCTATGTATATTTAAACTTTTAGCTCAGTAGCAGTGGTGGTTTAGGGGCAGTGCCACTTTGCCCTCAAATCCACACCAGAAATCTGGGCCCCTACCACCAAAATCAAAAACGATCGTTCGTTGAACGGATCGCGTACTTTTACACCATAAATCCCTCCCATTTGTCCCTCTCGTGTTCGAATATACGAACTAAAATTCGTCAAAGTTCATTTCATTAAGATAATTCACAAACTAAAATTTATTAATGCTCTGCTGTGCACAAAAAAGTTCTGATGATAAATTAGCATAGATTTTTTAATGTATTTGTATATTTAATATTTTTGCACCCACATCACCTGGTTTCCTAGCGTAGCTAACCTTTTCTGGGCATTGATAACATAACAGAAGAAGAAAACAAAAATTGAATTCAGAACAGAACACTCGATTTCAAAATGGCGGCTTCTGGTCACAATCACAACCGAACTTTATGATGACGAATATTCAGCCGATTTTTTTTAAAATAAATAACAACACAAGGACAATAAACGCTGCGTTGCGCGATAACCCGACAATAGCTTCAAAAGCCGCCATTTTCCCGGCTACATTTTTCATGGCCTCCAAAATTTGGCGCGAATCAGCGTTCTCGCGCAAATGTTGTTTTTACGCATCTGTGTCAACGGTTCTATCGTAGCTTGAACGTGTCATTTTTAGCAATAGCTAATGACAAGGGATGCGAAGGTTGCCCTTTAGAGCGTACTGAACTTCCCTCTACGCGTCCAGACTGTAGGTTAGGTGTACCCAAAAGTTTTACATGCCCTTCGTATATTTGTTCGTAAAAATATTATTGAAAGGAGTAATACGTTTACTGCCAATTGCAATTTATTATATATTTCCAATGATGGACATAGGCCTCTTCAGCTGTTTGCCACTTTTTTCAACCATCTGAAGGCTTTATCCATAATCGCCACGCTGGACAGGCGGTTTGGTGGTTTGGTTTGGTACGCCTTCAGTTATGATGGTTATACCGCCACCATTTAGTCGATATCCCAACATGTATAAACTGTTGCATAAACCATTGCAGAGACAACTTTATTAATGTATTTGGGGAACTATACCAATATCCAGATATGGGATGTAAGGGAGCGGCCTATCATCTTTTCGCTCCAAGCCAACCTCACCTGCCCGGGGTGCATCCTGCCGAATAACAAACGAGGCGCTGGCAACCGACTGGTGGCGGTATAACCATCACAATTGAAGGCGTAGCTAAATACTAAAGACCGGTGACGGGCAGCAGCGTCACCGGAGCAAGAAGCTACGCCCTGCGATCGCCAACCCGCCTGCCCAGCGTGGCGATTATGGGTATATCCTCCAGATGTTTTCTCTAAGTGGCGAACAACTGGAGAGGCCTATGTCCAGCAGTGGACTGTAATAGGCTGATGATGATACCAATATCCAGCTAACTACCTACATGATTAATTTAACGTCGTTTGAATAAATAAAAATGACCAAAACGTATTTCTAAATGGTTGAAATACTTGCAAAACCTTATTACTTCAACCATTTCACAGAACTTTATCGGAACTATAAAAACATGCAATAACATTATACCGTTTGCTTCAGATAAAATGGCGCGGTTCGGACTCTTCATCGTACTTTGCCAAATCATCACCATCCCCATACTTGGTGGTAGAAGTGATGATGACAACCCGTTCTTGGATCTGGCGAACTCCTTCCTGCAGAATATGGGGGACGGTGGTAATGGAATGAACGGGTTGGCTGCTATAGGGAATATAGTAGGGAATCTGATGCAGGGGGATGGTGCTAAGAACTTGGGGGCTGCTCTTGGAAGCAATGGGAACGGAAACGCTGGGGATATGTTGTCAGGTAACTAACTTTGGACAAAATTTTTGGGACTATCTGTACAATTTTTCTATGGTTGTTAGTTATTTTGAGACGCGGAAACTGTTCGTATTGACGAAGATGTGAAACTTCTCTTGCGTGACAAGAGCTATTGGAGAAGAGGTATTACGAAGGGAGAAGACATAGAAAGACAGAAATGATAGAAGGGATAGAGATGGAGAAATGTTGTAGATGGTGCATAATTTGCTAAAGAATTTAAGTCTTATATTAGCACGTCAAAATGACTGCGTCCTGCCTGGTGTTAAGCAAACGACAAAGTCCAAAAAGTGTAAGCGATCCTCATCACAGCTGGTTAGTGCAACGCGGATCGATCACACTATGACCCAAGACTCAAGGCTATAAGAAGAAGGGAACACGTGTGCTGGAAGAGAATTAGATGTTTTTCGAGAAGAGACGATAGTCATGTACTACTTATATTTTTGTTTTGAAATAGTAGGTAGGTAACCTTATTATCACGATCAGGGAGATGTTGTATTTTTGGGAATCGAAAGGAAAGCAGCTGGAAAGCTTGCGAGAAGCTACGCCCTGTCAGCACCAACCCGCCTGCTCAGCGTGGCGATTATGGGCATATCCTTCAGATGTTTGCCCTCAGTGGCGAACAACTGGAGAGGTCTATATCCAGCAGTGGACTGCAATAGGCTGATGATGATGATGTCTTATTTTGAGTATTAGCCGCCATTAGGTCCTTGAAACAGCAGTAGATTTGTGAAACGACATTAATTAACAGTATCAATTATCTTCCAGGCCTAGGTAGCTTACTGGGTGGTCAAGATGGCAAGATAGATCCAGCTCTAGTTGGCTCCATGATATCCATGTTCGCCCAACAAATGGGCAACAAGGAAGAACCAAAGAGACAGAAGAGGGAAAGCAAAGGGGACGACGATTTCAACTTCGAAGGCATGTTGAACATAGCCTCTGCTTTCATGGGGGGTTCTAAACAAGGGGGAGACGCTGGAGCTAATATACTGCCTTTGATCATGAGCACGTTAAGTTCTTTCTCTGAGCCAGCGGCACAGAAGAGAGCTGATGAGCACAAAGACCATTCTTCTTTCTTACCACCGTTCTTAGAGAAAGCCCATTTGTACTGGGACTTGTTCATCAATTCTGAACTTGGGAAGACCGTCTGGGAGAAGTCGGGGATGAAGAGAGCGATGAAGGCATTCACGGGTCCCGATGGGAAGATCAGCTTCGATATGATGATGAAGAACTTTGAGAACCACTCGTTTAGAAGACACTGGATCAAGGCTGCAGCTAAGTACTTGACGGATACTGTGCTGACGATGTCCAAGCCTGAAGTCTACCAAAGGTTAGTAACGTATATTTTGGATAAATTAAACGGAATCAAAACGTGGATTTATGCAATATAAGTACCTAGAGTTAGGGCCTGCTAGACGTAGAATAAATAAATAACCTAAGACAAGCCATGCTGGGCCACACAGCGCCATCTAGCCCCAAACTAAGCCGACAATTTCTTCCCGTAATGACAATTGTCATATGTAAGGCCTATGTCAATCTGTGGACATTTGCAGGCCGAGGATGAGGCATTACAAGGAAACTTACAAAATACAATTAATTCTTGCTTGTCTAGCTTTCGTGCAACTAAAAGCGCTTATTCTATCTTCGTAGGGACTAGACAGCAACAAGGTACATTTATATCAAGTAACTCAATACGACAGTCCTTTTAATATCAGTATGTTACCTACGTTCACTAAAATTATTACTTACTAGCTGTGCTCGCGACTTCGTCCGCGTGGAATAGTAATTTTTGCCCCGTTTTTTACATTTTCCATTATTTCTTCGCTCCTAATAGTTGCAGCGTGATGTTATATAGCCTAAAGCCTTCCTCGATAAATGGTCTATTCAACACAAAAAGAATTTTTCAAATCGGACCAGTAGTTCCTGAGATTAGCGCGTTCAAACAAACAAACAAACAAACTCTTCAGCTTTATAATATTAGTTAAGATGTATTTACGAGTATAATGTGGGATGTAAGGGAGCGACCTATCGTCCTGCCTGTGTTGCCTCCTGCTGCATAACAAACGAGGCTCTGGCTACCGACTGGTGGCGGTTTATCCATCACGATTGAAGGCGTAGCTAAATACCACAGGCCGATGACAGGCAGCAGCCTCACCGTAGCGAGGAGCTACGCTCTGCGATCGCCAACCTACCTGCCTAGGCAGCGTGGCGATTATGGGTATATCCTCTAGACGTTTGCCTTATGTGGCGAACAACTGGAGAGGCCCGTGTCCAGCAGTGGACTGCCATTGGCTGATGATGATGATGCCTCTCTAATTGTCCTCGCTTCGGTGATGCTGCTGCCCGTCGTCAGCCGTATTTAGCTACGCCTTCTATCGTGATGGTTACACCGCCACCAGTCGGTTGCCAGAGCCTCATCTGTTATTCACGAATGATTCACCACGGGCAGGTGAGGGTGGCGTGGTACAAAAAGATGATGGGTCGTTTCCTTACATCCATTTTTTATCTATTTTTATACAATGCGTTACCTACTGCAGTTTTTTTTACTGTGAACATAAGTGGAATGGCAGTGCAGAATGTGTTTTCCTTAATGTATAATTTGTGCTCAGAATACCTATGCAGATGGGTGAGCGGTGCAGACACCGTTTGGTTTGAAATTGATAATTGTACAGAAGGCGTAGATACGCGCTAAGTTAGCAAGAAAACATTTCTTTAAATATTTTAAATGAAATAAAATAACCCAAGACGCGCTGGGCCACACATAGCTATCTAGCCTCAAACTTTATTTTGTCATACATATTAAACACCATGTTTATGAACACAAATGTTTGTACTGTGCGGGAATCGAACCCAAGACCCGTGGCTTAGAAGGCCTAGGTCACTACTAAATGAGCCATCGAGCCAGTCAATTTAAAATTTTTGTACAGAGCTAATGTTTTGAATACAAGATTCAAAAATATTTATTTTCAAACTCATGGTCAGCCATATTGGCCTCCTGCAGGCTCTTAAAAGACAACCTTTGTGTAGAGGGTAATTAAATGCTCTTATTAAAATAATTCACACTAGGTTACTTATTTCATCAGGTTATATGCCTTGGCCTGAGTCTCGGCATAGCCTTAACGACGCCTTACGAGTAGGCAGATCTAGTCCCGCCAGGACTGAGTCTGACGCATCTGTACTTTCTTAATCTATAATGGCTTCCTCTACGTGCTTGATATAGGACAAACTAACTACTATGTAGATAGAACAGTGCGTCCACCCACATAGTTATACAATTCTATTTTCTGTTGGTCGCTAACTAACTATCTGTCACAAAATAAGCGTTTATTTTAGACTTTTTTAGTAGCTCGACATAATGGCTGCCCAACGCCTGATGGAAAGCTAAAGAGAAGCCCAAATCGATGTGACAATGCCGGCCCAACCTTAACCCCCCACGAGCTCCGTAAACCGTACTCACCGGCAGAAACTCGACCCAGGGGTCATTTGGCTGCGGTATTCTATAGGGTGGAGGTCCGTTCCCGGACGGGCGACTTAATTCGAGCGAAGATGTGTGAAAATGTATAAATCTACTAATTACTGCATAGTAGTAATAATCACTACGTAATGTAAAAGAAAGTCGCTTTTTATATTAAAATCGTAGCATAGGATATGTCAAAACGGTATTTTTGATTAAAACAAATAAATTGCTTTTATTCACATTTTTACATTACTTTTTACATATTTACATTATTTTTTACTTGACGATTCATAAGTGCTTATTTTAAGTCTATGTGAATAAAGGTATTTTGATTTGATTTGATTGAAATGTTATTGTCCTTGAAAGAGCAAAATTGTTGTGTAACAATGGTTGTGTAAAAGTTTATGTGTCAAACAAGTCACAATACTTAGTAAGTGTCATGTTTGGATAAAAATATTAATTAACAATCAAGGTTGCTAGCCATTGTATCTTCCTGTATGCAGTTATTCATTTAATTTTTATTGCAAAATAAAATACTGTAAAAGACATAGGTAGATCAATATTCTTCATTGCACATCAAAAAGTTGATTTAAAATTCGGCACAAAGATATATTTAAGTGCATAGGTCTGTTCGCTTAAAAGAGGTGGACTTATACATTCTCTACTAGTCAGAGAATGCATATGTCATACCAGTAAGAGTAATGCCTCTTTTTTGCTCGACTTGGCGGGGGCACTGCCGTGCCCCCAGATACAACGTATACCTATACAGTTGTAATGCTATACTATACTATACCAAAGGCCTTAGAGGCTTCTATTAAACAAAGTTAATTGTTATCTTATGCTTGTGAAGAATAGGTACCTATAGAAGAAGGTTTTAAATGGTTAAATGAATACTAAAAGAAGTACATATGAAATCAATTTATTCATCAATTTGCGTTGTAATTAACAGGAATGACGTATTGGTAATTTATATACATATCGTGAACTATTGCAATCGGTGACAAATTTAGTATCAATTTCAAGGTATCATTACATTTTATTTTTATACCCTCATCTTACAGAGCGTGGGTGTAAGCAATGGGGCTGGAATAAGTGATTGGAGAGGAATAAGTGGTTGAGATCAGGGGAGAGGTTTGAGTGTAGTCGAACCTGGATTGGGAGGAGTAGGCAGTAGGAGCGATGTATGGGGTAAAGAGAGGGGCGGAGCGCTTCTTAATAAAGTGGGGTGTGATGATCGGCCGAGAGATCAAGGGGGAGTGGACCAACGGGGATGAGATGATGGGTGCCGCAGCGTAGTTTGAGGTCAGAAGAGGTCCAGCGGAGTATGTGGTCGGGATGATACCTGTGGAGAAGATAGGGGCTGATCGCTTCTTGATCAAGTGGGAAGCCAGAGGTATAGAAGGCAGGATCGGTGCACTGTTGATGAGGGGTGCGGAGTAGGTTAAGGGGGACGCGTAGGTGGTAGCGAGGGGTGTAGACCACGCGTTGCCGATGTAGGTGGAAGGAGCGAAGAATGGTGCTGAGCGTTTCTTGATGAAGTGGCTGTAGCCTAGTGGAGAGGAGTACGCGATGGGTCCTGGTTGTAGGAACGGCTGGGCGATGGTGGGGACTCCTGGTGCCACCACTGATGAGTAGGCTAGGGGAGCCCTGTAGCCCAAGGTTGAGATGACTGCTCCAGGATTGGCAGCTGCCACGGCGAGGATAGCGCTCAAAGTCACAAGCTTGTACATTGTGGATGCTGTTCGTTGAACTGATGCCTGTCAGAGCAAAATGCTCAGTATTTATAGAAATTTATCACTGAAGGGCGATCTCATTTCGTATCTGTGCAGGAAGCTGGTATTTACATCGAGGCCGCCGAGAAGCAGGTCTGTTCATCACTGCTTTGATCCTTTCACGGTGACAATAAGAGCAATGTGAATGTTTGCCATTTATATGAT
This sequence comes from Conogethes punctiferalis, assembly GCA_031163375.1. Lineage (NCBI taxonomy): Eukaryota > Metazoa > Arthropoda > Insecta > Lepidoptera > Crambidae > Conogethes > Conogethes punctiferalis. The sequence continues at coordinate 4,203,088 of CM062098.1, read as the reverse complement.
TATGTTATATAGGTAGATTGCTATTGGCATTTAAATGCGTATGTGGGCGCGTTTGTTGATATTACTTTTGTGGAAGAAAAACAAGCCACTTGTTTTGGTTAACATATTCAGTTCACAAACATGCGTGTGATGAACGAACCCACGACCCTTAGGCCTTAGTTCAGAAGGAAGGGTCACTACCAATTGAGCGACCGGGTCAGTCTATATTTATCTATATATCTATCTAAATATATAAAACACAAAGGTGACTGACTGACATAGTGATCTATCATTTTTAAAAGAAATAAAGTATTTTATTTATTTATTTATTTATCATAGTGGCTGTGCGTTAGTCCAAACCGCTGGACGGATCGGGGTGAAATTTGGCATGCAGGTAGATGTTATGATGTAGGCATATAAAGGATTTTGATCAATTTTACCCCCAAGAGGATAATCCCCATCGCTTTCAATAGGCGATGAAACTCTATTCCACGCGAACGAAGTCGCGGGCACAGCTAGTCTTTCTATAAATATGAGACAACGGGAGTAAGTCTCCCGGACTCCCCCTACTCATTAAAACCCTGAAAAGGAAAACTTTCAAGATTGAGATCGAGATTCGAACGTGGTACTCTCCAGATGACATGGCCACTAGACCAACAGAGACATCAAAAAACAATAACTAAGTATATGTACCTACTCGTAAACTTACTTACACAATAAAACTATATCGATTAATTAATGCATTAAAATAATAATAAAAAAGGCAAAACAGAACCGGGTCTGTAGTTCAACGTGAGTTCAACGCATTCAAGTATTTAGCCAACTTTGAAAAAAAAAAGTGGTTCTCGACTGCGTTTTTATTTTATTTTATCACCATAATTATTTATTATTGTCGGCTTAATATTTGTGTGCTATCGATACTTATTATAAATCTGTCTGATAAGTTTTTTTATTTAACACAGCATGGTGGCATTCCATCTGACGGAAAACAAAAGAGAAGCCCAAGTCGCTACGGCGACGAACAAGTAACCAAACCGATCACATGACAGTTGACAGCGCTTCTGACCTGTCAGATAGCAGGGATTCATCATCAGCTTAGACATGTCCACTGCTGGACATAGGCCTCCGCCAATGACAATTGTTATTTGGGAGGATGTGCCTTAGTCACCACGCTTGGCAGGCAGGATGGCGACCACAGTAGGTTTTATTTGTACCCAGGTAAAGGTCAATTGTTCGCCACTTAGGGCAAACATCTGCAGGATGTACCCATAATCGCCACGCTGGGCAGGCGGGTTGGCGATCGCAGAGCTTAACTCCTCGCAGTCGCCCCGGTGACGCTGCTGCCCGTCATCGGTCTGCGGTATTTGGCTACGCCTTCAATTGTGATGGTTATACCGCCACCAGTCGGTTGCCAGCGCCTCGTTTGTTATTCGGCAGGATGCACCACATGCATGTGAGGTTGGCTTGGAGAGAAAAGATGATAAGTCGCTCCCAAACCAAGTCTTCTGTTCTTACAAAAACAATTGTTTTTTTTTATAGTGACTCGACATAATGGCTTCCCTACGCCTGATGGAAAGCGAAAGAGAAGCCCAAGCCGCTGTGACAACTGGCAAGTAACTGGTCAGTTACCTGTCAGTTGCCATCGCCATGCCGGCCCAACCTTAACCCCCCCATGAGCTCCGGAAACCCTACTCACCGGTAGAAACACGACCCAGAGGTCATTTGGCTGCGGTATTCTATTGACCACCATTGCTCTCTCCTTCTTCAGGTACCTAAGCTCAGGGCAGTACATCCTCAACAGTTTCCTAGACGCCCAGGGTCTGCCAAAGAACATCCACTTCGACATGACCAGAGCCGAAACTTCTCTGACAAAGCTGATCAACTACGTCCTCAAAAAGTACCTGGATATGGACACAGATGTCGCCAGTTACGTGAAGCCGGCGATCGCTTATGTTAAGGTAAGTTACTTCATGTACCCGGCCCGGGCGTCGCCGGAGGGCATACAACGCATCGTATGCCCTCTGAGCCTCTCCTTCGTGCCCCGAGTGGTGAGTGCGGGGGCGCGATCCACTCATAGGGGCGTAACGGTGTGGTGGGTGCAACCACACCGTTGCACGAGGTCCGCCCGGGGAGCACTCTATTGCTCCCCGGAACCGGGGGTAGGGGTATTTGCCCTCCCCGGACCAGGAGTGCCGGCCGCTTATCATCTGCGGCTGTGGCCAGGCAGGGATGTGACCGTATGCTTCGGCGCTACCCGTATCCCTGCAACTTGCCCCGCCTCCCCCCGGAGGCGGCATGAAGGTGCCTAATGCATTCCCCTCTAGAAAAAAAAAACAAAAAAAGTTACTTCATGTTTTTTCAAACTTTATTGCACAAAATGGTACAAACGGCGAACTTAATGCTAGGAGCATTCTTTATCCACCAATCTTTAGGCTTTGGGAGAACGAAAGCAAAAACATAATATAAAATAAAATAACGTTTATTTGGCACATACTTATAAATAATAAATAAATAACCCAAGTCATGCCACGCTGGGCCACACAGCGCCATCTAGCCCCAAACCAAGCCGATGCTTGTACTATGGGTGCTAGACAACTGATAAACTTACTTGTATACATTTTTTTTTTTGGAAATAAATACATTATTATACATAGAAACACCCAAACCAATATAAACAGACCTGTCCATGCACACAAATCGCAACCAATTGTACGTACCTATTATAGAAAGATAGAAAGAAAATTTGTTTATTTGGTAACAAAATTACACTTAAATCTAAACACTAAATTACAATAATATTAAAATACAAACATGTAAAGTGTGTTACCAAATAGGACACAAAAATGCTCAGCATCTGTCGCGGCGTTGATTGTGAATGCAAATTTTTATTGAAATGCACAACACCAAATTAAATGTAGCAATTCGCTAATACCTAATTTAGGTTCATTTCAACAATAATACCTATTTCCTCGGCTAAAAACAATGTTTACGGTAAATTAGGCAGTCTGTTTGAATTCACATGTTGCATTGTAAGTAGGTAATTAAATATTTCATAAATGTATGCTTCACATACCTAATATTATATTTCGCATAGGTTCAATTAACATTTTTGATTTATTATCTAGTTTGTGGTTTTGCAAGCATGAATATCGGTGAATATGTGAAATTATAATATCCTTAGGTATATGGTACATTATTATTATTATAGATAGATATGATATTCTTTACTGCACAAAATACAGAAAAGGTGATACAGACATCTTGTTGTACCTACAATCTAGGCGGTCTTATCGCTAGTAAGCGATCTCTTCCAGACAACCTACCCAATCTTTAACTATTTGAGGCCCTGGGCACATTAGGATCATGGGGCCCCTATGACCTAAATATCTGTTATCATTTGGTAATCTGGCAGGAACTAGGGGTCCCCATTCGATCACGGGGCCCTGGGCACGTGCCCATAGTGCAGTGGGGAAGAGGGGCCTGAACCTACCGGTAGAGGAAGTGTAATTTTCTGAAGAGAGGTTCCTACATTATAATTTGTGTTAATCTGATGTTCTGATATCCATAACACAAGTGCTTAAGCTACTTACCTACTTTGGGGTCGGAGCTATGTAGGTATCTGATGTTGTCTGATATTTAGGTTTAATTATTGTTTAATTAATCTTTTCTAATGAAAGAAAGAAAGAAAAGATGTTCATTCAGTGACTTACATAGAATAACACAATTACAAACACAATAAAATGTCACCGAAAGGGACATTTTGTCCCTCAGCATAAATGTCGCGGCGACCAAAGACGCCGTGGCGCTGGTCTTCCGCACATGTCCCGAAGGAGGAGACGCAACTGTGCGCAGCGACATCACAACTGTAACCAACACCGACCGCCATTTTGTTTCAGCAAACAATCAAAATGGCGGAGGCTACATCGAAGAACCTCGCATCCCGCGGCGACTACAACGCGTTGGCCGACCGATTGACAGACACCCTCAATCTCGAGGTTATTGAACCGGTGCTGAGGGTCTACCGCGCTTACAAGCACTCCGTGCAAGCCCCGCACTGCCAGGAGCATCTGATGTGTCTTGTGAATAGGCATCATGATAACGAAAAACGAGGTAAGATTTTTGTAAAAGCTTCTTTTAAATTGCTTTTATTCACATTTTTACATTACTTTTTACATTTGTACATTATTTTTTACTTGACGATTCATAAGTGCTTATTTTAGTCTTAAGTCTATGTGAATAAAGGTATTTTGAATTTGAATTTGGTAGTACCTACTAGGATGTAGCGTCCTGCGGTATCGGGCCTAGGATACCTTTCAGCCTATTTCACCCGTCGGTCGCCAGCGCCTTGTTTGTTATTCGGCAGGATGCACCACGGGCAAGTGAGGTTAGCTTGGAGCAAAAAGATGATAGATCTCTCTCTTACATCCCCAAAGAGAAAATTGAAGAAGTTTATTAAAGTACGTGAGGAAATTTAAGAAGTTTAGTAAAGTTTGGTAGAAAATAATTAAAAGAAAAAAGTGATATTGTCTAGTATTTATTAATATTCTTACATTATCTCTGTAACAACTTTTATCCGTGCCAGATCTCCCGGGCTTCAAGGCTGGTCTTACAAAGCTGAGCAGTCTCGCAGCCTCCGCCGCTCTCAGCTTCCAGAACGGAAAGGGATTCTGGGATCTATACAATGCTATACAGAACGATGTAAACTGTGATGTGAGTAACATTTTTTGATGGTTATTATTATTTTTTTTATATAGTGGCTCGACATAATGGCCTCCCTACGCCTGATGGAAAGCGAGAGAGAAGCCCAAGTCGCTGTGACAACTGGCAAGTAACTGGTCAGTTACTTTTCAGTTGCCACCGCCATGCCGGCCCAACCCTAACCCCCCATGAGCTCCGGAATCCCTACTCACCGGCAGAAACACGACCCAGAGGTCATTTGACTGCGGTATTCTATAGGAATATATATTTGAATCTCCAAGAATATAAACGGAGAAACTGACTGACTGAATGATCTAAACTTAAACCGGAATACGGCTTGCCGTTATTGCAGAGCGGTATCTGTCTCCACACCAAACATTGAACGATATAAAATTATAAAATATGTTGTTAGACAAATTCCTAAGCCCGTAAATTCTTCAATTGAAACGTTTCTCTTATGTTTTTTTTTTCTTTAATTTCAGGCTGCTTACCCCGCAGATTGCTCGTCGTTCCACGAACACGAATTGAAAGTAACAACAGAAGTATATCACAGTGAATTATAAACTGACAGCTAACAATTTGTTTTATAGATACGTAAGTAGTCCCTACGATCCAAGATAATTAGAGGTATTTGAGTTTTATCACTATAGGTAGAGAATATACTTTTAAAAAGTACGAAAAGAGTAAAAATAAATTATTATTAATTTTTAATGCGTGTATTATGTTATTTTATTTATTTATGGGTAGGTACATGTTTAAAATCAACGACATTATCCAATTAAAGCATAATATTAATTTATATTGATAATTGTATAAATACATTTGCATTTACTTAATAGAAAAATATTTTTATTTGATTTAATTTAATGTTAAGTTTATAAATAAAAATTCTGAGACTGCCCGTCCACAGGGTGATTAAAGTTTATTATAAAGTATTTTAGTTACCTATATAAACGGTAGGTACTTAACACATTATTTAATATAGGTACCTAATAAAAGTAATCATCGCGTCCCAATACTTAAATTCATAATTTTTAGTGTAAAAAAAACAACTGAAGTACTTTAATTTTACTATTCAGTGATAATATAAAGCTACTTATAGTATTCTTAATTTTAAAAATCAGTCACAAAATCAATTTTTGTTACAACTTTGTAACTTAATCTAACTATTTCCTTGTCTATTTCATTATTAAAATAAAAATTAATTTTGTGGCTAAATATAATAAATAAACTAAGTAGAATATAGTTTAACGTAATAACAATTAATTTTGCTGGATATTGGTGCTAAATAATGATTGCAAAATAAGCAATAACATATTTTTTGAATCTCGTCTTTCGTCTAATATTAACATTTTACTAAAACTTGTACTAAATTCATTTTCCATATCTAACTTTCTTACCAATTTCGTTAGATTTGACTTTAATTTAAAATTTATTCAAAGTTCAGAATAATTCTTCACCGAATTGAACATTGTGCGAAATATCGATAACATTGCATATCTATATTATATTGTCCTCTGACAGCACTATTAATTTATTTTAATGACAACACTACTTATATAAATTATTTCTTCAACTTAATGACATTAACTGGTTGTGAAACTTGTGAATCTATGTAAATATTTATATTAATATAATCATCATCCTATAATAATTTTATGGAAAAAAAGTATTGTATTACCTAGTGAAGATAATAATAAAATAAAAAACTCGACTGTAAACATTGTTTTATTTAATTCAATTGGAAGAAACTATCTACTAAACATACTACATGCTATATAAAATAAATTAAATAAATATCTATCTGACTAGTTCACAATGGAAATATAACCACACATAAATCACAAAATCCACGAATATTTAAAATTAATTTAAAATACAATTAATTGTAATGAATAAATATTAGCACTAGCGGACAACTAGTAACTATTTTACATAATGTTTTGGTCAATTTTATAAACACTATACTATTTATTTATGTATGAGCATTTCAGTCACATCAAACCTAACATGATCTTTAATGCAACACTGTTAATATTTTATTAAAAGTAGTATAAATATTATTATGTAAATATTGTGACAGATTTCTCATAAGTATCAATATAATTATAATTAATAGTGTAATTTGGTTTGTGATTTCAATACATCTTAATATTTAATTTAATTATTTTTGGACTAATAGTTCCATTGGTGCATTTAAAACTTTTCAAAGCGGAATTTATATAAGCAATTGTCCTTAATAAACCATAGTTTGCCCAGTTTCTTTCTAAAACTGCAACAATAAAAGCCAAATATGAGTTGCAGCAGTTACATTTAGGTCATAACTTTAAAAGTAAGTATAATGAAAAAATTATGAAACAGTAAAACAAAATGGTATGAGTAAATTTACAACGAAGTAGAATAAATTCAGTCTAATATTGCCACCTGCGTAATTACTTCTCTTACACCATCGCTTATAAACAGAATAATTTATGTTATTTAAATACCTGGACGGATCCCTTCCTTTCCTTAAAATTTCAATTCAATTACTATAAACTACTTTATTTTTGACTAGAATTTAAATATATTCAGTTGTTATTGTTTTAATTTAATTATTGGTGTAGGTAGGTACACGCATAATATCAGTAATTCAGATTTTGAAACACATACACATAATTTCAAATAAGAAAATATGGTTCATTCAAGGTGTGATTCAAGGTAATATAAGTAAAAAATTGGGTATATTCTGGGAAACAGAAATCTACTAATATTTTAAATGCGAAAGTTTGGATGGATGGATGGATGTTTGTTACTCCTTCACACAAAAACTACTGAACAGATTTTAATAAAACTTTAGTTATATCACAGATTTTGGCGCGGACCAAAACTTGTACTTAATAAGGGTGCAGTTTGTAATTATTTAAATTTTATTTCCCAGAATATTTTGTTTTCCTATCCAATAAATTTCAATAATAATTATGCCAAATTGTCCATTATTTCATTTAACAATAAAACACAATATTATTTAAAAGCAAAAATATTTGGTGTACTAGTTAAGAATATGTATTAGGGTCTTAAAACCAAGGTGTTCCATTGATCATAATCATAATATTTATTGAATTAATTGGTTAAAATTACGTTATAAATTACGTGTGATGTCTTTTTATAATATCATGTTAAAATTTAAAATTATAGTTTTTTAATCTTATAAAGCGAATGCAGAACCTGTTAATACTACAATATTATTGCACAATTAATAATAATAATAAGTAGGCCTATAAATTTTTAATAAACTAAAATTATTTTTTAACAGGAATGTTCTTGCAAACCCACTCCATTCCTTCCTGTAAAGGAAAAAAATATTATTTAAAAAAAACCGATAATAAACTATGTATGTATGTATAAAAAATTATTATAAAACTGGAGTTTCAGAATTCAAATTCATAATGACATGTTTATTCGACCCTCTTATCATGAAAGAAGCTACGCCCTGCGATCGTCAACCCGCCTGCCCAGCATGGCGATTATGGGTAAATCCCCAAGGTGTTTGTCCAAAGTGACCAACAACTGGAGAGGCCTATGTGCAGCAGTGGACTGCGATAGGCTGATGATGATGAAGGAATTCTAAGGTTGTGTTAAGTCAACCATCAAATTTCCTTCCAGTTTAGGGTAACCTGGAGCCCCGCTGTGAAGTTAAAGTAGAAACAATTAGAGCAGAATTTAACTTGAATCAACGTCATGGAACATTGCCACTGTTTTTCCAACAAAACACAGCTAGGGTGTCAACAGTTTTATACTGCGGCATCTCAAGAAACTTCAAGCCAATCGTATTGATGATGATGTGAATATGTTATACAAGGTTTAACACATTCAGCAGGGTTTCAGGGTTTCGTCAGTAAAGGAGTACAAGCAGGGGCGTAGCTACTGCCGTATCAATTATACGGAGCCCCCAGATCATGGAGGCCCCCAAAGTACGTAAACAAAAATTTTCTGACAATTTTTTTTCCTTCCCAAGGGCAAACAATTTTTTATATGGGGCCCCGCCAAGGCACGCTACGCTTCTGAGTACAAGTAAGATTAATCAAGTTGGCCATACCAGCCCTATTGTATATATGTAAGTCTATGTATATGTACCTTGACTCCAGTACCGTCCACAGCCACACAGGCCTGTATCTGCCAGGTTCTGTCCCTGATCAAGTGCAGGCCTAACTGCTGCGCTACCTCGCTAGCCGGTAAAGCTGTGAAAGAAACAATATATTATAAATAAATAAATGATGATGAAATAAATATCAGACAACATCACATACATTGCTCTGATCCCAAAGTAAGTAGCTTAAGCACTTGTGTTATGGGTCAACAACATTATCATAACAACGAAGGTACCACAAACACAAGTGTTTCATCACACATATGTTTTTCCTGGGTGGGAATTGAACCCACAACCCTTGGTTCAGAAGGCAGGGGTCACTACCAATAGCCACCGAGCCAGTCAATATTATATGCATAATAGTAAATTTTAAGCCCAACAGTAAGGGTAAGTTTCTACAGAATCTGCTCGAAGTTGACAAAAATGGACTAAAGATGTTGTTCCACTGATGTGGGACGGATATGAGATGGTGATTGGTATTCTTTATCCATATTCACATGGATGGGCCCACGAAGCGTGCCCTCACAAGGAATAGCTAATGAAATGTGGCTAGAAAAAAATTGATGAGATTGGTTTAGAGCTGTGGTAATAAAAGCTTATTATTATTTTATTATACATAATATGTGGATGGCTCTTAATATCTCATACTAGCTGTGCTCGCGACTTCGTCCGCGTGGTATAGTAATTTTTTCCCCGTTTTTTTACATTTTCTATTATTTCTTCGCTAATAATTAAATCTCCGCTATTAGAAAATCACGCTGCAGCCTAATAGCTGCATTTTCTATAGCCTAAAGCCTTCCTCGATAAATGGTCTATTCAACACAAAAAGAATTTTTCAATTCGGACCAGTAGTTCCTGAGATTAGCGTGTTCAAACAAACAAACAAACTCTTCAGCTTTATAATATTAGTTAAGATTAGTTAAGATAGAAAAAATATGAAACCTGTAGCCAAATCTTGTTTGTTGGCATACACAAGCAATGGTACACCTCGCAGCTTGTCATCTTGCAATAGCTCTGCCAGCTCCTGGCTCGTCTCCTCAAGCCGTTGGTGGTCTGAACAGTCCACTACAAATATCTGTAACATGAAAAAAAAAATCATTAAAACATTATTGAAAAAGGTTTAGCAGAGCTATATGTTTGGCATTCTTCAGACCAGGCATACATTTTGTAATGCACAGCAATAGGTCCCTATGCTATTTCACAAAAGTTAGTGTTGGGCCGGATGGGAAACGAAAGAGAAGCCCAAGTCGCCGCGACAGCGGGCAAGCAAGCGATTGGTCACCTGTCAGCTGCCGCCGCCATGCCGGCCCATAAGATGCCTCTTCACGCCCCGCTTAAAGGATCCCATATCAAAGGAGGGAGGAAACACATGTCATGGCAATGAGTTCCACATTTTAATGATGCAGCAAAGATAGGAATTGCCAGACTTTTTGGTACGCGAAGGGATATTTTCCACGCATGGCAGTAGCACAACTGACAGGTAACTGTCATAGTGACTAGGGCTTTTCTTTCGCTTTCCATCAGGCATAGGGAAGCCATTAAGTCAAGCTACTATAGAAAAAGGCCAGGATAAAGGAAAGTAATGTACAATCAGAGAGGCCTATGTCCAGCTGCGGAGTGCGAAAGCATGATGATGACTGACAAAATTATAAAGCTAATCAAGTAGGCATTCAAAATGGAACTAAACTATTTTAATAATTTATTATTTAAAAATATTCCATACCAATATATCAGTATTTTCAAAGTAGTTCCTCCAGTATGGTCTTATCTTCCTCTGACCACCGATATCCCACACATTTAGCTTAAAACCGCTCGATAAAACGGATTTGATGTTAAAACCAGCAGTAGGGGTGACATGGCTAACATCTTCAGACGCTAGTTGCTTCAGAAGCGTCGTTTTCCCAGCATTATCGAGCCCAAGAAGAAGCAGACGAAGTTCCTTATCAGGATGAGATCGCAATTTCTTCAGAATACTTAGCAAACCCTGAAAAAAACAGCATCATTTTAACCACGAAAAAGTAGGAAAAACAATAAGAAAAACTCGATGAAACTACCATTTCAAAATCTTTTTGGAAGAGTGACTAGATAGCGCGTGATTCAGTGTTTTTAACTACACAAAAACCAACTGCATAATTGAATTATTTCTGTCGGTTTGCGTGCTAAATCGAATAAAATTGTTGGCATTTACCGTTTCCATGGCGACAGCATGACAGTAACTTTTTTTTGGAGTTGCTACATGTGAAAAAAAATGGCATTTCTGCAATGAATGTGGTCCATCAAAGTATATTCCTTTCTAATTTTATTAAATTAAATGTAAATGAAAAAAGCTTGTTAAAAGTAAACCCCAAAACCCCTGCATTTTTTTTGAGACCTCTGAAGTGAAGCCTACATTTTTTAATGTGTCTTTATAATGTAATTTACCTACAGTAGTCACCGGTTAAAGTGGTTAGCGTCGCATTTCAATATTTAGAAATACACACAAGACATAACTTACAATAACATCTGCTATAAAGAACATAAATCTCTTGAAAAAGAAAAACAAAAAGTGTGAAAGCTGTAGCTTTCATTGCACATTCATGTGCAGGGTGAAACGATACTTATATAATTCCGAACGAACAATCTGTGTTGCTGTAAGCTGTCATTGTCATTAAGCTGTCAACTGTCAGTTTCGCATTGTCCTGTGTCGCACGCTTTCCGCTTTCGTTCGCAAGAGTCGGCAACATCGCAACACGTGTATAATTTATATAATAAGATAAACAAAATGGGAAAAGTGAAACAAGAGCCCGTTGACCAAGAAGAACAAAGAGAGGAGAAGGTCAAAACGGAACCTCAAAGTTACGACGACAAAGTGGAACATTGCAGCGTGATCGCCAAGCCCATGGCGTCTAAGAAACTCAGCAAAAAAATCTACAAACTCATCAAAAAATCCACCAGCCACAAAAACTACATCAGGAACGGTTTGAAGATTGTCCAGAAGCAGCTCAGGCTAGGGGAGAAAGGGTAAGTAAACATGTTTTTGCTCTTTAGTTTTTTGAGGTTATGATTGTATTTACTAAATAGGTACGTGCGATATTCTGGTTTAAGAACTTTATTATTTCTCATTAAGAATATAACAATAATAATTCACTTACTGAGAAAACAAAATACACTAACAAATTTTACACGATACAGCGAGCGTATCTAAACAAAAGTACACATCTAAATAAAAACAAAAAAAAGTCGGGTAGATAGAAGTCGCGAAACACTGCCGTTGTTAATCTATTGCACCGAGCAACCACGGATCAACGCACCGAGCGTACATATTAGGCCCCATGTCTACAACATTACACAAATTTCTCCAGGACAAAGGAACACACGGGGTGTCATGTGTACAAAGTACCTACTTTATTTATATTTCATCTAAATAACCATGTGACAAGCAAGTAAATAAATAAATAAATAAACATTATTATTTTAAAATAGATAGTATCATCATCATCATCAGCCTTTTACAGTCCACTGCTGGACATAGGCCTCTCCAGTTGTTCGCCAGATAGTATACAATAACTTTATTTGGTGTGCACCAACATATACAAACAATATTGCATTATTCATTCAAGGATAGCTGTTGTAAAATGTGATTGCCAGTTTATAGGGCAAATAGTTTCATGGGATTGTAAGATGACACTATCATCTCTATTGGAGATAAAATCAATCTGATGAGATGTAAAATTTTCTGATATTCATTTATTAACAAATTGAATAATATGTTCCAGGATTGTAGTCTTTGCCGGAGACATATCACCTATAGAAATCATGTGCCACCTTCCTGCCGTCTGCGAGGAGAAAGATGTCCCATACTGTTACACTCCAAGCCGAAAAGACATTGGATCAGCCATGGGCACCATGAGAGGGTGCATCATGGTGCTAGTTAAAGAACATGAGGACTATAAAGACTTGTACGAAGAGGTCAAAGGTGAAATAAAGCTGTTAGGACATCCATTATAAAATAAAATTAAGTTTAAAATTGAAATGTTATGAACAAGTTGAGTTCAATGTTGGGATGTAACATAATAACAGGTAGTTGAGAGCTGTGTGTATCCTATTTTCACATAAACAACTGATTTTCTTCTAGACTATGATTATGATGACTATGATTGACTATGATTATGAGTCTAGATTCCAGGAGTTAAAGGGATAACATTGTCAGGCACCATATTGGTCACTGGTGATCAATAGGTAATAGCAATGTATTGTATGTTTTCTGGTTCGTAGGGAGAAAAATAGTTCAAAAAAAAAATACAAAAACATTTATTTCAACAAGTAGGTACATCAACTAAATAAAATTTTTAAGTAAAATGCTTCTTAAATACGAAACCTACTATGTTGCAAGGACTTTATAAGTACATCGTCAACTTACTATGACACCTACACTAAAAAAATCTGTAGATGATTTCATGATATGGACTCATTTTGTGTGTTATCTAGATGTAATAAAGTCTATTTTTGAATGTATTTGATCATCAACATCAACCATAAAGTTGATTTAGCTATCCTATGTTGACAATTTAATTTAGTTTCATTAATAATTGAAAAAAATTATGTTGCATAAATGTGCCGGGTATTACTATTGAGTGTCATCTTGGAGAAAGAAATGCCAGGCTGGTATATTACATACACATATTAAATAGGCTATTATGGCTAAAAATTGTAATTAGTCCGTCTATTAGCTTATTCAAAAATAAAAGACACATATTTTTTTTTTATTTATAAATTCGACTAAAAATTACAAAGTTATAGCCCGTTGAAATTACGCGTGACGTCACTCGGTGAGGCTTTTTTACGGAGCGAGTGATGTCAAAGACTCCCAGTCCTAACTTTTGATGCCTTGTATCTTTGCTATTGTTTATTTGAATGAAAAAAGGAAAAATATATGTCTTATTTTTAAATAAGCTAAAAGACGGGACTAATTACAATTTTTAGCCATAATAGCCTATTGTCTCAAGGGGGCCTGTGTGCATGATAGTACCATAATCTTATGTGAGAAAGTATCCTCCTGATTCCCAACATTGAAATGAACTAGACTTGTTGTGATATAAAGAGAAAATGTTTTAATGCAAGTGTTGACAACATTTGACTTCGAGTACCTAGTATTAAGTGTAATGGTAAGAGAACTTTATAATATTGTACTGTGGTACTTTTCATGTCAGAATGTGAATTTAAATTCTGTAAATGGGAATAAACTGCTGTATGATATATTTTTTGTTTATTTATTTAATACAATAACATTTAGCATTTATAAAAAATATTCTTAATCTTTTATTCATGTGTGGACAATAAATAGGTTAACACCTGACTCATTTCTTTAATGAAGTGGTGTACCAGATATGAAATCTAATTATTGATCTTATGATCATGTCTATGCATTGTGTTAAAATAGATTTAAAAAGAACAACAACTTTTTTTTTTGTATATGGACTCTATCACGCGTGTTTAGAGAGACACGTCAAAACTCAGTTGGCCGGTAAACTGGGGCTATCGTTCACAGTTTAGGGGCATAGATGGTATGTTTATGTCAATATGTAGTGATTATTTGTTTAAAATAAAACAAACTTGTACATTACACATACATTTAATACATTTATTAAAATCTATGGGTACGTAAAAAATGGCAGATCGTCAATTACTGACAGTGAAGATTGGCAAATTACAATTACTTTAATTACGCGCTAAGATCACTATGATGCCTAAGCTATAAGTTCTAGACTCGCTTTATGGAACAGATTTCAGTAAATTTTCTAGTTAATTTTAACTATAAAGGTCAATACGATACTAAAACTAGGTGCAAAGGCCATTCTTAGTGTTACGATCGTTCCTGAAAGAATAAGGATGTTTGCAGGGTCAAAATAATTACATTATATTTAGTCCGTATTTTAGATTATAAAAATATATTAGACACATTTTTCCTTTTTTCATTTAAACAAAAAATAACAAAGACGAGGCATCGAAATGTAGGAGTGGGGATTTGTAATTTTTGGTCTAATTTACAAATGCAAAAATATGTCTTTAATTTTTTAAAAATCTAAAAGACGGACTTTTTTTACGGCAACAGGCCTATTTATTATTAAGCTAACATTTTTTCTTAATTACCTACGGATTGTTAAAAAAATCTTTGTAACTGTCTGGGTTCTGAGAGCGGGGGGCTCTTACCCCTAATTGACACCAACCACCTGATCTCAAACTAAGCTTTTCCCTTGCCCCCTTCCCTGTATCATCTGAGAGCCTAGACAATTATAAAAGTTAATTTCCCAAATTGACCCGACCATTGGGTCGAATCCAGACCATACGGATCGTCCGCACTATAGTCTTTAACCGAATTCGATCTATGCTTTGTCACTGTCAAACTTGATGTCACAAACGGTTAGATATAAGTAGGTACAAAATCCGGCATTTTTTTCGTGTTGTCCTAATCTGACTGTTAGATACCGCTTGACGGAAAACTTACGGCCGTATTCACAAACGTTACTATGCGACGCGCGGACGCACACTGCCCAAAATTCTATACGTTTTTGGGTACCTGTGCGTTCCCGAGACGCATAGTAACTTTGTGAATACGGCCGTTAGTGCATTCAAGCCAGGTGGAGTGACGATTTCCGCAAGATGGCTGCCAAGTGCTGGATCATGCTGGATGCAAGAAGCCCAGGATCGAGCAAAACGGCGAAGAATTGGAGAAGCTGTGCCATGCCCATCAGTGCACTGCAGTGGATGACGAAATATATGCCAACAAAATCTCTGCTTATATATTTTGTTTGTAAATGTTGGTAAGTACCAAATAAACGTTATTCTATTCCATAGCTAGTCTTTCAGGAACGATACGTAACTGCCAACCCACATACAAGTGTATAGCTAAGTAAAATCTACTGAAATCTTATCCTAAATAACAACTATTAATTGAAGCAATGTTCTTTACAGTGTAACCCTGCTTTTGTATGAGTGCTCAAATGAGATCTTTGTTAGGGTTTCTCCTCGCTAGATCCATAGGAATGTTGGTACTATTTGTATCTAGGGATATAAGGGAGCGGTCTATCATCATTTCGCACCAAGCCAACCTCACCTGCCCGTGATGCATCCTGCCGAATAGCAAACGAGGCGCTGGCAACCGACCGGTGGCGGTATAACCATCACAACTGAAGGCGTAGCTAAATACCACAGACCGATGACGGGCAGCAGCGTCACTGGAGCGAGAAGCTACGCCCTGCGATCGCCAACCCGGCTGCCCAGCGATGCGATTATGGGTATATCCTCCAGATGTTTGCTCCAAGTGAAATCAAACTTTTAAATACTCAACCAGCAATAAATCTAGCGAGATGTTCACCCTTAATTAGATAGGTATCCAATTAAAAATTTGACAAAAGATATATTTTCCATTCCATATAGGCGAAGTCAAGGTAAGTAAACGTAGGTATGTAAATAAATATTTCTGATAACTCTGTAAGTGTAGTGAAGACAATTATGATGATAATTTTGTACTTCAAATTCTTAGGAAAACGTTTAAGCTAAAGATTTTATAGTTATTAGTTAGGTACAATATTTTCTAAATTAAATAATATTTCAGCAAAGTATATTAACTTAATTAATTTTATGATTAGGTACAATTGAAGGTTAAATTTTGATGATTAAAATAATTTGTTTAAAAAAGAATGTTAATAATTAGCTTAGTCGTAATTAAATTATCAAACTAATGACGAAAATTGCAGCAATCTGAGCCAAATAATTTCAATTAATAATGCTATTTAATCATATATTCAAAATATAACGACAAGGCGTTATACAGACAGGGTCTGAAGATCTACTTCCGAAGTTTTGGGTTTACATCCACAAGGGAATTTAAACAACTAAGTACGAGTATTATCTAGGTACTAGCCGCGGTTTAAAATTCACTGCTTCCGATATGCCTGGTGTGTTCAGGCTAATCTAAAAAAAAAATGTAGCGTGTTCAGTTTTATACTGCAGTGAATGTCTCCATGAGACTTATAGCGGGCGCACAGACACATCAATCGAAAGGTTTACGGTAAATATGTAAGTATTCATTAATGATAAAGTATTGACTGTTGAAATATACACATTAAACACAAAACTTTGGCAATATACTTCTGTCCAGCGCCTAGAGAAGTCCCTTCATCGTTATGTTTCCTGCCTTGTCTAACAAAAACATGACTGCTCACCTCTTGCAATTACCTATTACAAACAGAAAGTATTCAATTATGTATTAATACACATACAAACATTTATAATCACATAACTACCAACATAATTACAGATTATTAGGTACAATATACAAAGTCATGTTTTTTGATTAACCTTTCCTTTAAGAAAATCACAGAAATTAATGATCCCTCATTGGGAATGACAGGGTAGCCAACATAACGGCGAAGGAACTTCCTTGTGTGAAACCTCTTTTGAATTAACCAAAAACAATTCATAAGAGTAGGTACCTACTCGGCTGCAAAAACGGTACCAAGGCAAAAGTCATTACTAGTGTTGACCATACTAATCGTGTCACTTAAATTTACGACTAATTAGCAAGTATTAAGGTTGAAATTCGCTCACAGGAATCGAAAACCACTTATAAAAGCTTATTTAGATAGAAACATACGTCCAGATATTACTCGAGTTCATACAGTCGTTGTGCGCAGGATTTTACTATTTGTTAGATATATTATAACTACATTAATTAATTAGAAATAATTATTTATTTATTACAAATAACAAAAGCGGGGGGTGCGACAATATATTTTAAAAGCAAAAACTTAAAAACTATTTTGCATATGAACATAAAAAAATAAAACCTGGGACTTTTTTGTTAAAAATATTAACACATCGTTTTATATAGCTAACAGACTGACGAAAGGACATTTTGGCATGTTACCGCAATAGGAACTAACGTTATACAAAATGTCACTTTTGATGTTGGTTTTTGACATTTTTGTTTTATCTGTAATTATGTCAATATCGCCCACGTGTCAAATGGTCCTTGTTAAGTACTAAAGCATAACAAGGACTTTTTGAAGTGGATAAAATTTTAACTAACTCAGCCAACGTTGTTTCTTGACATTTTTGTTTCACAGTAATGCCTTAATGTTAATTTTACTAACGTCAGTGGCGTAACAGGGTGACAAGTCGTCAAAATACCACAGGCCCTTACAGGGCCCCCGGTTAGAGGAGAATCCCAACTCCCAATATTTATTGTTACACATGTAATGAAAACCGATGAATTTGCCACAATGGTATAAATAATTACGCCACTGGCCCACGTGCCCAAACGTCCTTCAGTCAGTAACTTCGACTGTCAAATACTTGATTATGACAAAACCTCATTGGCCATTATGACACAATATACCAATTTAACGTACACACTTTAACACGACAAAACTACCCAAAATGCCCATATCACATACTGATTACCTTCGACGGTATCAAAATGACCTGTTTTACAGCCTTAACGATTTAAACATTCGATTAACAACATTTCATTTGCAAAATATAAAATTACGTACCCTCAACTACACTCAACAATATTATATCTCATCTTTCGTACAGCCAACAAAACAATATTAGGTATATTACTGCTTTGTTAAGAATAAAAGGATCAGACAGTGTTACGAATTTCGTGTTTGAGGCCTTATTATAACAATCGAACGAACCAAACAACGTTCGTTCGATGTACGGATAGCGAGTTTTTGTACAATAAACGACGAAACGAACAACGATCACTTGTGGATTCATGAACGTCGATCTTCATGAATTTAGTTCGTCATACGGCCGCGGGGAGGAACAAGGTTTTAAATTAATTTATGGTGCAAAAAATGTCATTTATGGAGCGAGAACTCTCGATCCGTCTATCGAACGACCGTATTTTGTTCTTTTCCATTCCAAAAAATTCAACTGGAAGCTGATTCCAAAGAACCGTTGCACGTCGCAGAAATTTTCGCTTAAAACGTACCGTGGAAAACTTCCAACTATGAATGACTGTTCGAAAATGATTTCAAGAGTGTTCCTCTAAAACACATTTTCTGTATAGCCCTGATACCTTTAGCTTTATTGTTTTGCTGACTGTACCATCTTTGGTATCGTTTACGCGTGGTTTGACCATGTGAATCACAGATCTGATATATAAACCTATCACAGACTACATTTAACATAGAAAGTGCTAATACATACCTACTAATAGCATGGAATGTTTGTTGTCTAAAATTTGTTGCGGATTTAGATAAAAACCTTATCACCATTAACAATTAAAACCATTACGGTTACGAGTTAGCACATGCTACTAATAAGTAAATTAATATTAGCACTTACCAACTACAAACGAACTTTTCGTATGAAACATTACAGTTTCATAATAATTGTAAAGAAGACATTTTTCTTGAGATTTACTTTTCACCCCTGCTTAATATCCACTCCTTGTCTTTATAATTGATTTCAAACAGAAAAATACAGGTACACTTATTTTTAAAAAGGTTGTTACGTTATTATGAAGTGACAACATTATGCAACTAACGAAAAAAGTTGAAGTGGATAATTTGTATAATATCGTAAGTAATTTAGGTATAGGAACAATGCATCAAAACATCAGCTTACTATGATAGTAGGCTCACCTACTTCGTATGCCTACTAACATTTTGTAGGCCTATATGGACAGTGCTCTGCTTTGCAAGGATCTCTTAGTTCACATAAAAATATCACTTTGAATAGCTCCTTATCGCTTGGAAAAGCAAGCACTGACCACGTAGGACATTAACAACAAAACGTTTAAACGCACGAAGCGCGCTTAAATTAAAATAAGATATAAAGAGGCATAATATATATTTGATTTTTTTACGTACATTACTATAGCTAATTAAATAGAGCGTAGTTTACCTTACATTCTACGTCTAGTTATAGTGAAACGACGAGGTCGAGTACAAAAATATTAGATGATTAAAATATATTTATTAAAAATAAAATTACTACCTAAATAAATTCATTAACGTGAAAAGTTTGTTAACGGCAAACTGAAGTGCAGGTTCATAGGTTAGCTGGGCGCCATTTTATTTCTTAATCCACAAATTTGTTTTAATTAGGTATTAATTGTATGAGAAATGATCAAATAACACTTTTTTTTAAAAAGGGGGCAAACGGGCCTAAAGGTCACCTGATGGTAAGTGATCACTTCAGCCCATATACACCGCAATACTACCTTGTCAATTAACAAACAATTTGATCCTATTTACACTATCAATTAATAGATTATACGCTTCTGGTCACAAACGCAACTTGTCATTTATGCATTGTGTCATGACATTCAGTTTTCATTTGTATACGTAACTTGTCAAAAACGGTTTTGTCACATATACATGAAAATGGCAATGTTTTTCCTTTGTATTATAATTGACATGTCAATAAAGCCTTGTTGTATTCGGTAATTACTTTCCAATTTAACTCACGTTATATGCCTTGCCTTGTTTGGGAGTAGGGGAGTATTGTAATAGTGCTATGAATGTTAAGTACTACTACTGGTAATTATACTGTAATATTACTACCATATTCTTGCAAAATAAATAAATTCAAACATATTTTTATTTAAAAAAATGGCGACCAACCAACCCTTATAAATATCTTTGAACCGTTTTTAAAACTATATATTTGAGTATAATAATTTTTATTTCCACTGCATTATTACATCGCAATTTCGAAAATACCTTGTTATGTTTATGTTTACGATGATCCCGATTTGATATATTATCCGCTTTGTTATTAATTTAAATTGTTTAAATAATGTTTTCTTTAAATAAACAATATTGTGTGTTTCTTGAAGGCTCCTTTTCGTTTGAACACTACTTATTTAGACACTAGATGCCGCTTGTTGTTAATTTAAAAACTTTTTTTTTAAATAATAGATATAATTTTCAAATTAGACTTTATACGAGTACCTACGACGCGACTTAAAAATCCAAAACATTAATAATTAGTAAGATAGATACCCGACTGATTACTTAGCGGGACAATGACCTTTCGTACCGCGCACTGGCTGAACTGCAGCCCGCTTTAAATCAGCAAGATATATTTTTAAAAAATCTTGAAGATTTAACCACAGATACACAACATTTCCTAGTATTATCATTACAAAAGAAGTAAAAACCATCTTAATTCTGTTAAATTTCGTTCACATTTCACGCAACTACCGCCATCTAGTGTCTAAAATAGTAATCCTAAGTCAGTAATACTGTCCATGAGCCTAGATCTACATCTAAGACTATGCTAACACTATATTAAGATCACAAAGTGTAGCATCGTGACAATGCCCTTTACTTTCCAAACCGTCTCCTAGTTTTAAGTGAAATTCTTTTCTTTCCAAATAAGATACACTTTGAATAGTTTGAAAATACTAGTTTGAAATTTTGAATATATTTGTTAAAAAAACCAAAATGGTTAATTTTATACAAAACAATCTAAATCGAATCAGTTTGTATGAAAAATAAAACCAAAAAATTATTATTGAAAAACATTTCTTACATTACTTATTCCTTAGAATGCAGCAAGAGTCTTCTCAATATCCTAGAGTTATTGCAGATCAAAATTGAAAAGGTGTATATTCAAAGAGATCGAACTCGAATTTATAATTAGCTGCAAAGAAAAATAAACCACAGAACGCGTTCAAATATAGTATCGTGCAAATCCTTCAAAACATATCCGTACCTTGTATGTAAAGTATTTAATGAGAAGCAAAATTTGTACCCAATTTGTGAGCGATACCATAGGTAATATGCAAAGAATTAGCCAAAAAAATAAACTAAGAATGCCTTGGTCATAGATACTGTAAACAAATGGATTGAATGGCAAGTAATCTAAAAACTGAATTGCAGTCAAGCGCAAACCCATATTGTATAAAAAAAACTTGTGTATTTTTTTCACAATAATGTAAGATTATCTAGATGTTTTGTGGTCGATAGTGTAGTGGTAGCAAGTGCTGCCTAGGTAGCAAGAGGTGCCGGGTTCGAAGCCCGGGTCATGCCAAAGTTACTGAGTGTTTCTGCCAAGGAATTGCACTTTGGAGATTGGCCGGCGTTCGACACAAATCGGTCAGGACAGTAATATTCCTTGCTTGTTTGCAAAACCCTTAAAGTTTGCGAAAAACACATGCTCTCTTTGTCTATCAAACAAATAAGATGCCTTTCTCTCTCTCTCTCTCTCTCTCTCTCTCTCTGTCAAATAGATTATAACATGTTTCTCCATAAAAGAAAATGACTTATGTCAACTCAAAAGAAATGCCAATTTTTCTTTAGATCCAAGTCTTTTAGATTCATCATTCATTCATCTTGGTTAAAAATAAATAATTAGGCAACAATTTAGGCTACGGCGAAGTTATGAATGACTGATAATATAACACTCAATCTAAAAATCAAACCGGCTTTAGATCACCGTCATACAATCCAAATGATTACTTCAACTCACAAAACCCTACTTCGCTTAAAATATACAAGACGCAGTCACATACACAAATTATATACTGAATTAGGTATGCCTTACCTATCTTATAATACTAAAGTCAAGCACCAAGCTAAAACCTACCTTCGTGGGTTGCAATAGAGCGCATATTAGCTCGCAGGACGTTGCTCTCACACACAATATGTTACAATAATAGAGGCACATTATGTCAATCCCGAAACACATCACGAAAACATCCTTAACGCATATGTAACAAGGTTCAGATTTAAATAAAGCAATTTATAAATAAGCATCGCTAACTGTATTGTTCAATGATTTACTATTAAACTTAAGACAAGATGGGATGAAGATTTCATAATAAATTACAATATTTAATACGAATCAAATCTTAAAGGATAAATTTATCCGCCATTTGAAAAACAAAACACATATTTCAAAAAAGGAACGAATAATCACAGTTCAAATCAAAATGGCGCCTTCGGCCATTTGCAAAAAATCTCGATCTTCCCTCCAAACTGACACCGATGAAATGTATTTTATACCTTAAATCCTTAAGCTAAGAGTTGAAATTAGCTCATTTATTTTATTAATTAGAGCGATATTACACTGCCAAGGGATAATTTGGTAAAGAGGCCGAGGCATAAGATTGTAAATTCATTTTTATTTATATTACAGTAGGGTTGAAAATGTATTGTCAAATGCTAAGTGAAATAGTTCTAAATGGATAAATTGTTGGCAGTTGTAATATCGACCTTATGGTACGGTGAATGTACATTTGAAATTCAACGTAGAGTTGCTATCTGCAAGGTTGAATATAAATTTTTTGTATTTTTTATGGAACTTTGCCAAGTAAGATTTTTTTTTTGTTTTTTGCCTAATAAATGACCATTTTTTTTATTGAAATTACTGGATGACATTGCTTTGACATTACTGAAACCTATACCATTAGGACCATTTTATCCCTGCGGCGACGGATAGAGAATACCAAATTACCACGCGCCCATCCCTATTTCTTCTAGGTGTCTTCAAAAAATACGTATTTTTTCCATCAGGCGTAGGGAAGCCATTATGTCGAGCCACTATAAAAAAAAAAAAAATCCTAACAATAACAACCCTACGTCTCATATCAAACTGTACACTACCGTTCACGTATTATAAATTTAATGTAGCAGTCAAAGAGTCGGGTGCATTTAAAACTAACCATTACCATTAAGTGTAGACGTGGAAAAGTATCAAGATGGTCAGTATGGTGCCCATGAAACACATAGATACTGGTAGTAGCACCGCGAATCGGAGGGACCTGGAAGAGGAGATACTGATTAAGCCTTTGAATGAAAAGAAGACTGACACATTTTTTTTGTATAAGAGTTTTTTCAGGGCTCTTTTTCTTTTTTTTTCCTCTGTGTAGGGTGACAGAGATTTTATCTACATAGACTTTTATTTTATTTACCCTTTTTTTATTTTTATTTTTTACACTTAATATTTATTTCTATTTATTGTTTTTTGTGTATTTTATGAAGTGATGTCTTAGATTTTTATTGCAGATGATGTGTTTTATGTTGTCTCTATTGATGTTTTGTTCTATTTTGATTTGTATTTCTTTTCTTTCTCCACTATAAACAGGGCATTTTACATTATTATATGGTAAAGTATTGTTGACAGTCATCGGTGATTAAATCGCTTAACGTTTTTTCAACTATTATCAATTCATTTTATTTTTATGCAAGAGGCGGCAGACGATCAAATGTGATGCCTGATGGTAAGCAGTCGACGCCGCCCATGGACGCCCGCAACTCAAATCGAGTTCTGGGGTCGCTGCCGGCCTTTTAAATAGGAGTACGCTCGCTTCCGCCGAGCTAGGTGATCGTGCTCGGGGACCGATGGACCATCTTGGTTTTTCGTATTATATAGCGAGTCGTGATGAAAACTTCGTATGCGCGTTGTAGGTCTTCCATAGAACTTGTATGGAGCAATTTCTTTTTGTATGGAGATTGCGTGCCGCGGACGTTGCATCGTTGTTAGCAGGCGGAATTTGTCGTTGTATGTTTTAGCGATGTGGAGATAGATGTCGCTACAAAACTGCACAAAGACCTTTTTAAGAGAGGTAGGCCATAGCGAATCTTCGCTCGAATTGAGCCGCCCGTCCGGGGAAGGGCCTCCACTTCAGTCAAATGACCTCTGGGTCGTGTTTCTCCCGGTGAGTAGGGTTTCCGGAGCTCGTGGGGGGTTAGGGTTGGGCCGGCATGGCGGTGGCAACTGACAAGTAACTGACCAGTTACTTGCCCGTTGTCACAGGGACTTGGGCTTCTCTTTTGCTTTCCATCAGGTGTAGGGAAGCCATTATGTCGAGCCACTATAAAAAAAAAAAATACAAAGTCCATAGACGCTGTATCTACCGCTATGTATAGCTACCTCCAGTAAGGCAGGTGTCAGAGCGGCGGCGGGTGCGGCACGTCGGCGGGCCGGCATAGTGCCGTTGTCACGTCTGGGCCCGGCTCGCTGGAGCGACGGACCTTGCCTAAAGGGTCAAAAGCAATCCATCAATATGACTGACACGGTGGCTCAATTGGTAGTGACCCCTGCCTTCTGAACCAAGGGTCGTGGGTTCGATTCCCCCCCGGGACAAACATTCGTGTGATGAACACTTGTGTTTGTTCCGTGTCTGGGTGTTTATATTTGTATTTAAGTATTTATTTGTGGTACCTTCGTTGTTCTGACACCCATAACACAAGTGCTTAAGCTACTAACTTTGGGATCGGAGCAATGTATGTGATGTTGTCTGATATTTATAAATATATATATATATATATATATAGATATCGATAGACCAGATACATATTAGTTAACTAAAGCTGGCAAGTAATAGGCCTGTTGCCGTAAAATATGTAATTAGTCCGTCTTTTAGATCGTTCAAAAATAAAAGACACGTATTTTTTCATTTGTGAATTAGACCTAAAATCGTCACGTCGGACGTCAAAGAGGGGGAGTTTTTTCACCACTGAGTGACGTCAAAGACCCCCACTCCTACATTTTGATGCCTTGTATTTTTGTTATTTTTTTTTTAAATGAAAAAAGGAAAAATACGTGTCTAATATATTTTTATAATCTAAAATACGGACTAAATATATATATGTAATTATTTTGACCCTCGAAACATCCCTATTACACTTATACAGTATGTAAAGTGCAACTATAAGTGGTAATAAGGGATGTAAGGGAGCTATCTATCATCTTTTCGCTCCAAGCTAACCTCACCCGTGGTGCATCCTGCCGAATAACTAACGAGGCGCTGGCAACCAACGGGTGGCGGTATAAAAATGGGCCATTTGACTAAATTTGTTTTAGTCTTGCAATCCATAGCATACTCCTTTAAAGAAATAATGGTGACAAAATTAGTTCGTAAGCATTAATTGCCTCCGAGGTAACACAATTTCAAGGCCTATGTCCAGCAGTGGACTGCAATTGGTTGATAATAATGATGATGTGACATGCTGCATGCGCATCATAAAAAGTCTGCCTGTCTCTCTCTCTCGCGGCTTGGTTATCTACACAAAACTTACTGGTGAAACAAAGGCATCCCGTCTGCTGCGTGGCCTGCACCGAAGTGGTGGGCCTTAATTCCTTCTGCTCCTTCGTTTGCTCGTTGAAGCACTTCTGGTAGTAGTCATACTCTTTCACGTACCTGCAATGACATGGAATACAGTTTTGAGATTTCAGATTTGAGACTAACGAAATATTCGTGAGTTATACCTATGGCAACAGCCTGATGACAGTATAACTATCACAATTGACGGCGTAGCAAAATACCACAGGCGATGACTACGCCATGCGATCGCCAACTATATAAGAGAGGTAGGGCATAGCGAATCTTCGCTCGAATTGAGCCGCCCGTCCGGGGAAGGACCTCCACCCTATAGAATACCGCAGTCAAATGACCTCTAGGTCGTGTTTCTGCCGGTGAGTAGGGTTTCCGGAGCTCGTGGGGGTAAGGGTTGGGCCGGCATGGCGGTGGCAACTGACAGGTAACTGACCAGTTACTTGCCCGAAGTCACAGCGACTTGGGCTTCTCTTTCGCTTTCCATCAGGCGTAGGGAAGCCATTATGTCAAGCCACTATAAAAAAAAAACTCGCCTGCCCAGCGTGGCGATTATGGGTATACCCTCCAGATGTTTGCCCAAGTGATTTGGACGCCGAGTAAGGCCCTTTCATTTGAACGTCGCTGCAACGCCGTGTCCGGTCTTCGCCTTTTGTTTTCGCCACACACGAATCATCATCATCAGCCTATTGCAGTCCACTGCTGGACATAGGCCTCTTTAGTTGTTCGCCACTTTGGGCAAACACCAGGACGAATTACCCTGATCGCCACGTTGGGCAGGCGGGTTGACGATCACAGGTCCTAGTTCCTCGCTCCAGTGACACTTCTGCCCATCATCAGCCTGTGGTGTTTAGCTACTTTTCTATATGTGGACTGTGACAGTGACGTAGCAGACGGGCGGCCAAGATGTGTGTTAGTGACGTAGCAGACGGGCGGCCAAGTTGTGTGACAGTGACGTAGCAGACGAGCGGCCAAGTTGTGTGACAGTGACGTAGCAGACGGGCGGCCAAGTTGTGTGACAGTGACGTAGCAGATGAGCGGCCAAGTTGTGTGACAGTGACGTAGCAGACGGGCGGCCAAGTTGTGTGACAGTGACGTAGCAGACGAGCGGCCAAGTTGTGTGACAGTGACGTAGCAGACGGGCGGCCAAGTTGTGTGACAGTGACGTAGCAGATGAGCGGCCAAGTTGTGTGACAGTGACGTAGCAGACGGGCGGCCAAGTTGTGTAACAGTGACATATCAGACGGGCGGCCAAGTTGTGTGACAGTGACGAACCAGACGGGCGGCCAAGTTGTGTGACAGTGACGTAGCAGACGGGCGGCCAAGTTGTGTAACAGTGACATATCAGACGGGCGGCCAAGTTGTGTGACAGTGACGAACCAGACGGGCGGCCAAGTTGTGAGACAGTGACGTACCAGACGGGCGGCCAAGTTGTGTGACAGTGACGTACCAGACGGGCGGCCAAGTTGTGTAACAATGACGTACCAGACGGGCGGCCAAGTTGTGTAACAATGACGTACCAGACGGGCGGCCAAGTTGTGTGACAGTGACGTGTCAGACGGGCGGCCAAGTTGTGTGACAGTGACGTACCAGACGGGCGGCCAGCGGTTGTCGGCGAGGTACTCGCGCGAGGTTGGGCTGAGATGCTTGGCGCGACAGACGCGGTCGTACGCGCCGCAGAGTCGCCAAGTGCACCATTCGGCCAAATTGTGAGCGTTGTGCAACTGGAATTGAGTATTAAGACAGTTTTTTTATGGTATTGGCAACTTTTTACGAGGAATCCCTTTAAACCTTAGCCGATGTGTAACAAGTCATCATCAACAGCCTCTATCAGTCCACTGCTGGACATAGGGCTCTCCTAATGTTCGCCACTTTGATCGATCCCGGGCCTCTCGCCTCCAGCACTTGCCAGCCGTCCAGCGCAAATCGTCACTCCGACTGGCCTGAGGGCGCCCTACATTACGTTTGCCGACGTGGTCTCAGGTCGCAAGCTGCAGGCCCCATCGACTCAAAAAATGGGTTTTCACCCCTTATATGACAAGCAACCCTAACAAATACCGCACGATACAGCAATAGGGTGCAACGATGTGGCTGCACCCACCACACCGTTGCACCCCTATGAGCGGATCGCACCCCCCGCGCTCACCACTCGGGGCACGAAGGAAGCAGTTACGCATTAACCTCAACCTCAATATACCAATTTAATAAATAAATAATCCATACTAATATTATAAATGCGAAAGTAACTCTGTCTGTCTGTCTGTCTGTCTGTCTGTCTGTCTGTCTGTCTGTTACGCTTTCACGCTTAAACCACTCAACCGATTTTGATGAAATTTGGCACAGACAATCTTTAGACCATGAGGAAGGACATAGGCTACGTTTTTTTTGCGAAAAAGGGGATGAAGGGGTAGAAATAGGGGTTGAAAGTTTGTATGGGGTTTTTTTAATTTTAAAAGATAACACCATCTATATTAATAATTTCGATCGAAACCTTATACAAATAATAAAACATAAAAAAATATTGATTTTGAGTCGACAACATATATCCGCAAAATTCGGATTGAAGAGAATTTTGTTAAATTCCGATGGCACTGACAAACAACAATCAAACAAACTGCTGTCGCCATCTTGACGTGAAGCACGTTCCGTTTCATTCAACATATTAATAATTTCATCGAGGGGTATGGTAGACTCGATCGAAACCTTATACGAATAACAAAACATAAAAAAAATATTGATTTTGAGTCGACAACATAATACCCGCAAAATTCGGATTAAAGAGAATTTTGTTAAATTCCGATGGCACTGACAAACAACAATCAAACAAACCGCTGTCACCATCTTTGACGTGAAGCACGTTCCGTTTCATTCGAAACATTGCGTGCGTGTCGCGGCATAAAGAACTGTGACTCATGTATTCATCACCAAGAACTGTGACTCATGTGACTATGTAAAACGAAACGTTTTGTCGCCAGAAAATGCGTCCACATTCGTCAATCGTTGACGTTTCTTCACGAAATTATTGTTTTTGACAATTTTTGACACGTGGTTTGGTTCTCTTTGTTCGAGACTTGATAAACCTGGGCTTTTTAATTTTAAAAGATAAAACCATCTATATTAATAATTTCGATCGAAACCTTATACGAATAACAAAACTTAAAAAAATATTGATTTTGAGTCGACAACATAATAATATATCCGCAAAATTTGGATTGAAGAGAATTTTGTTAAATTCCGATGGCACTGACAAACAACAATCAAACAAAACGCTGTCGCCATCTTTGACGTGAAGCACGTTCCGTTTCATTCAACATTCAACATACCTATTAATAATTTCGTCGAGGGGTACGGTAGACTCGATCGAAACCTTATACGAATAACAAAACATAAAAAAATATTGATTTTGAGTCGACAACATATACCCGCAAAATTCGGATTGAAGAGAATTTTGTTAAATTCCGATGGCACTGACAAACATTAATTAAACAAAACGCTGTCGCCATCTTTGACGTGAAGCACGTTCCGTTTCATTCAATACATTGCGTGCGTGTCGCGCGAAAAAAAGTATTCATCACCAACAACTGTGACTCATGTGACTATGTAAAACGAAACGTTTTGCCGCCAGAATCATGAGTCCACATTCGTCAATCGTTGACGTTTCTTCACGAAATTATTGTTTTTGACAATTTTTGACACGTGAGAGGTTCTCTTTGTTCGAGACTTGATAAACCTGACGATAACCTTTTCACCACGAAGCAAATACAAAGCCTTTCACCGTCGTCAGTGGCAGAAGCACAAACCGTGCATACCCGAAAAACACAAAAAGGATATACCTTAGAGAATCCTTACTAATATTATAAATGCGAAAGCCAAATTGATGAAATTTGGCACAGACAATCTTTAGTTCCTGAGGAAGGACTTAAGCTCCCTTTTATTGCGAAAAAAGGGATGAAGGGGTTGAAATAAGGGTTGTAAGTTTGTATGGGATTTCTTAATTTTAAAAGATAAAACCATAAAACTGTATATTTAAGCACTTGATAATCAACCGTTGCGGCACAGCACTATTCGCCACGCTCAAGAGTCACCGCACTAACGTTGACAGTTGAAGTTTGACGTAACGGTGACACCGACAGCTGTCATCGAGTTCCCGCCGATTATTACTGTTTCTCTCTCTGGTTGAATGAGTGTTTGTAATTGGATTGTGTAAATAAATACTTTCAGATTATCAATTAGTGTGTCATAATAATAATAAATAATCAAACATTTTCTAGCGTTTTTCAAATTTCGACCAGTAAGGGGGTGAAATAAATGTTGAAAGTTTGTATGGAAGTTAGTTACTTTTGGGCGAAGAGATCGAGTCACGGAGCAGGATGGAATAGGAACACGCATAATAAACACTTCTGTGACACACCTACATGAACGCGGGCGAAGCCGCGGGCACAGCTAGTAATAAAATAAATATCAGACAACATCACATACATTGCTTCGATCCCAAAGTAAGTAGCTTAAGCACTTGTGTTATGGGTATCAGAACAACGAAGGTACCACAAACAAATACTTAAATATAAATATAAACACCCAGACACGGAACAAACACAAGTGTTCATCACACGAATGTTTGTCCCGGGTGGGAATCGAACCCACGACTCTTGGTTCAGAAGGCAGGGGTCACTTCCAATTGAGCCACCGAGCCCGTCAATTTCTTCCAACAAAGTCTCTAAAGCATAAAGTCCATTATCTACATCGTGTGATTCGCTTGGAAAGGTAATTAATATGTGAAGGATGAACTGACCTTGACGGGTTCCAATAGAGACAAAGCAATTTCAACCACCTGATCATCTTCACCGCATACTCTGAAATTTTTGAAGTGGTTAGAGCGTAGGTACTGTAACGATTCCTGGCGTATTTCTAACAAGATACAGGCGCACACAATCCTATGAGACAAAAACTGATACTGTGTACGAGGTCTATAGGTCGGTTGTTAAAGTGATGTATAATGGTCCTTCGAGCCGGATAGGAACCTAAAGGAAAAATCGATACACGTTTTTTTACTTGCACATAATGTTTACAATATTAACTTTGCGCATTTTTATGATTTTACGTAAAAACTATTAACGGCTCCTATCCACCCCCTTATCAGAAAAAAACAAGGCCTTTAGGCCTAGGAGCTTCTTAAACGAGGCATACTAAAACGCAATACGTAAACGTGACGTCACGCTTACGTATCAGTTTGAATGCAGCGTTTTTGGGCGAGTTCATATTTGTGAATTTGAAATTGTGATATTTCGGGGACTTTTCATACAAGCGAAGTATTTTTTTGACCAATGTTTCTATGATTGGATGATACATCAAATTAACCCAAAACAAAAATTAGTGTGCATGCCTATTATATTAATGTACTACGTACTTCTGGATAATGTGCTTTGAATAAATTCTATACTATTCATAATAACAGTATAAGAATAAGAAATATTTATTACTATTGGACATCACAACACAGCAATAACAAATAGACACAATAGACAGACAACACACAAAAAAGTAAAATATAAAAAAAATAGAAACATACGTAATGTATGTCACCTTAAACATGGAAAACAAATATAAGAAAAATAAAATAAAAAAGTCATAAACAAAACAATGTTAGAAGAAAGACCGGACGCAGGGTTGTCACCACGGTTGTCACGCCCAATGCAAAAGGGCCTCACTCAGCATTGAACAGTAGTGACCATTCACTCACCTATCCTGATGCTGCAAGATGTCGATTACTCTTGCCTCCACCAGATTCACCAGCCGATTCATGCACAACCGGTTGGCTAGCTCCAGCAGTTCCAGGCACCGTATCGGCTCCACCTTCGGGATCTTGTCCGAGTATATGTAGCAGAGGAGGATGTGGAACGCGTACATTTTCACTCCGGGGAAGGAAATCTGGGAATGGAATATTTTATTTTAGAAAAGATACTCTTAAATCCTACTCGTATTCTCTGTTCTTTCTGGTATATATTATTTTCTCTTTTTAATTTTATCTACACTTTATTAATAATATAAAGAGGAAAGATTTTATTGTTTATTTGTTTGATTGAATAGGCTCCGAAACTTATACCCTATAGAATACCGCAGCCAAATGACCTCCGGGCCGTGTTTCTGCTGGTGAATAGGGTCTCCGGAGCTCGTGAGCGGTTAGGGTTGTGCCGGCATGGCAGTGGCAACTGACAGGTAACTAACCAGTTACTTGCCAGTTGTCACAGCGACTTGGGCTTCTCCTTGGCTTTCCATCAGGCGTAGGGAAGCCATTATGTCGAGCTACTATTAAAAAAAAATTGATTACTTCTTTCACCGTCTGAAAGCTACTCTATCTCCGGTTAACATAAGCTATATTAAAAAAATAGGTTTTACAAATTAGCAGAAATCAGAATGACATGAACTGAAAAATTATGTTTTTTTTAAACAAGTGCTCTCGGGGCGGACCTCTGCAGGTTGCATAACTACTATCTATCTTCTATACTTATAATAAATCTGTAGAGAGGTCACTTCTGTACATGAAATATATTTTTAAAATAACTATCCATCATTGATAGTTATTAGGGATCGATACTGATGCCAAAAAAACACAAACGACCAAAACTAAAAAGCGATAAATAACGTAAGTAATTCTATCCCTAATACATAATTATTTAAATATTACAATTATCACTTACTAGCTGTGCTCGCAACTTCGTCCGCGTGGAATAGTTATTTTTTCCCCGTTTTTTTTTTACATTTTCCATTATTTCCTCGCTCCTAATAGTTGCAACGTGATGTTATATAGCCTAAAGCCTTCCTCGATAAATGGTCTATTCAACACAAAAAGATTTTTTCAATTCGGACCAGTAGTTCCTGAGATTAGCGCGTTCAAACAAACAAACAAACAAACAAACTCTTCAGCTTTATAATATTAGTTAAGATTAAGATTTTTGAAGTCGGTGCCATCTTTTGGTACCTAACGTAGACTGTTGTTGTATGACGCGCGCGGCCGGCAAATCCACACGACAATATACATTTATTTGTTGGCTGGCACCGACTTCAAAAATAAGTGATAATTGTAATATTTAAATAATTATGTATTAGGGATAGAATTACTTACGTTATTTATCGCTTTTTAGTTTTGGTCGTTTGTGTTTTTTTTTGAAGTCGGTTTAATTTTTTTTTTAAAATAATTTTATTTCTCTATTTTTAGTTGCGTTAATGTGCTGTGACCTTGAATAAAGGCTAATTAATGTCCTTAAGAGTTTTACTTAGGAATGAAAAAAATTGCTGTAAGTCAAGTGAAGACTTTGCGATCTAGAATCAAGCATATCACTTACCAAATCACCTGCCCTATTAGCCCTGCATAAGTACATATTACTACCTAGTTTAATATCGACCAATGTCAGTACTGTCCCCTAACTCCTAACCGTTAAGGAGTTATGTGGCTTCATCATCAGCACCAGATGTTGACGCCCGGAAGCATATACCTGAGTAAAATATGATTACGTAACAAAAACACCATATGAGCATACAATTTTCGGTTGTTGCCCTCAATTTCTCCAGGATCCCATCATCAGATCCTGACTTGGTGATAATGGGACCACCTCGGAAGTGTCCTCTGTCGAACTGTCGAAAAATTTTTGAAATCCATGCATAATTGACGGAAATATTGGTGAACAAACATTAAAAAAAAAAAAAAATTATACATACAGACGAATTGAGAACCTCCTCCTTTTTTCGAAGTCGGTTAAAAACGCAATCAATAAATTTTTTGTCTGTCTGCATGTTCGTTATAGAAACAAAAACTACTCAACGGATTTTAACGAAACTTAATACAATTATTGTTCATACTCCTGGGCAGGTTATCGATCAATAGGAACAGAGCAGTGATGGGAAATGTTGGGAAAACGGGAGATATTTTAATCTGTATGTTTGAACGCGCATCACGCAAAAACTACTGCATGGAATTGAATGCGGTTTTCAACAATGTATTGCTAGAGGTCTAACTTAAAATTTAGGTAATTTTATGGAAGTCCGTTATTTTTGAAACCCGACATCCACACGTGCGACGCCACTGGCACAGCTATTTCTATTCTATTCCAATACCTAGTACTATGATAATTTTATTCTATTCTATTCTATGAACTTACCACTCTCGAAGTGCTCTCCCTGAAGTGACCCTGGAACATGGCCTTCATAGGGTCGCAGCGAGCCATCAGTATCGCTCTGTGCGCCAGGTGGATCCCGTCATCCAGGTCAAACGTGACGTCGGCGAAGAGGTTCCGTTCGACGTACATGTCCCGAAGTCTTAGCGGTAGAGGCTGTGCAGATAATAAAAGGGTATAACTAGAGATGTGCCGATTATGACTTTCGCCGACTAGCCGATTAGTCGGTTATAATAAGACCGACTAGTCGGCTAAGCCGATTACGGTTTCGGGGATTTCCGTAACGCTTCTTTTACGGCTGATTCGCGCGCAATCGCATACGCCGCCTGCGAGCGTGTCGGACGGAACATGTTTTGCTTGTGTAATGGCCGAGAGCGGTGTTTTAGTGTAAAAAATATATTTTTTTGTTTAGTTAAAGATAATACTGTTATTATTCATTGAAGTGAACAAGTATAATTAAAATTTAATCAAGGTTTTTATTTCATGTAGTTCCTCCGCATGCATAATTATTGAGAAATTCATACAACGTAAGAAGCCGGATAGTCGGCGCTCTTTGCCGATTAGTCACCGACTAATCGGCGACTACAATAGTGGCCGGATAGTCGGCTTTACCGACTAGTCGGGACATCTCTAGGTATAACGTAATCTCATACTCAAAAAGAATCACCGTTTACAAAATTGGTAGCGTAGTGTAACCTTTTTAGATTGAAATTAAACCTGAACATTTCTTTATGCTTCTGAACGCTTGCCCCTGCTTCTAAACGCTTTTTTATCAGTACCTGCCAGTAGTTCTGCTCATTATTTTTTATGCGAGATGCGGCAGACGAGCAAGTGTGATGCCTTTTTTTTCTAAATGACTACGATGATGGCCAGAGCGGCCTTGTCATCATCACCGAACTGTTGGAGGAGCGGAAGGCTCTCCTCTCACCCCTAGAACGGAAGGCTCTCACCCTTAGAAGTGTGATGCCGGATTTCCTGTGTGGTCAGCGTTACCTGACATTTGCACGTCTGACTCTTCGCTGTGCGCCTAACGCTTCACTCTGCTTCGGAACGCTTCTATATGCTTCTTAACGCTTCTTTGCGCTTCGCTACACGACACTTACCGTATGGAACTGCAGCATGAACCCCTTGTCGAAGAGCAGGTGCTGGTCGAGGATGAATTGGCTCAGTTTGGTCAGCTCGTGGAAGCCGAGCAGCTCGGCCGCTTGCCGGATCT
Organism: Conogethes punctiferalis; assembly: GCA_031163375.1. Lineage (NCBI taxonomy): Eukaryota > Metazoa > Arthropoda > Insecta > Lepidoptera > Crambidae > Conogethes > Conogethes punctiferalis. The sequence continues at coordinate 4,167,836 of CM062098.1, read as the reverse complement.
CCTGTGTGGTCAGCGTTACCTGACATTTGCACGTCTGACTCTTTACTGTGCGCCTAACGCTTCACTCCGCTTCGGAACGCTTCTATATGCTTCTTAACGCTTCTTTGCGCTTCGCTACACGACACTCACCGTATGGAACTGCAGCATGAACCCCTTGTCGAAGAGCAGGTGCTGGTCGAGGATGAATTGGCTCAGTTTGGTCAGCTCGTGGAAGCCGAGCAGCTCGGCCGCTTGCCGGATCTCCTGTGTGGTCAGCGTTACCTTACATTTGTACAGTCAGAGAGGTTATTACCTATACTAGACCTAAGTTATATTGTTCCAATTATTTTTTGACTTTCTAGTAATTTCGCGTTTTTTTTTCTTTTTTTTCCTACCCGGGCCAGGGCGGCCTTGTCATCATCACCGGACTTTTAGGGGAGCGGAAGGCTCCCACCCCAAGATTTCATTTCGCGTTGTAAAAAGGTTGCCCAGCATTGAAATATTGGCAATTATTGCTGTCGGCAACTTGCTTAGATCTAAAATGATTGTAATGGTCACTGTCAATTTAATATTTTCTTAAGAATTTAACAAATAAATATCAGACATCACATTATGTAGGTGATGTTGTCAGATATTTATTGCTCCGATCCAAAAGTAACACATATACATGTACTTAAATAGAAATACAAACACCCAGACGCGGAACAAACACACATGTTATCACACGTTTGTCATGTCACTTTTGTTCTGGGTGAGAATCGAACCCACGTCCCTTGGCTAGTACGCAGGGATCACTGCCATTTGAGCCACCCGGGTACCAGTAAAAATTAAAAACCGTTTATTATGTCTAATGCAGATTTAAGTCTATAAAAGATTTCGATTCAATACATGAACAGTGAAATATAGCAATCGTAGAAAGGTTACTATGAAGAAATATCATTTCGTCTACGTATAATGAGTGTTCATAGTCTCATATGTATTGTATAGTAACTAATTAGTTAATTTTTAATTAATAGATCTATCTGAAACAGTGTCTACTTAATACTATATAGTCGTAAGGCCCAGGCTTTTAGATACAATAGATAAAAAAGTGGGTTTTGGATCATAGGACGACATTGGGCCTTACGAGGATATACATCAGTGTATCACTAAAAAGCATGATGTGATAAAAAACGTACTATTAAAATAAATAGTATCAATGAAAAAAACTACATAAACAATAAACCATATCCATACTAAGATAGCGAGTGCGAAAAATTTAATAAAAAATAATGATTAAAATTAATAATTATGATTTTATGCGTTTTTATTTAATTATAATAATAAAATTTACCAGTAGTAATCCGATAGCAGCGGACTGCAGAACATATTATACAATTATTTTTGTTATAACACTAATTATTAATTTATTATTATTATTTTATATTAAACTCATACATAGATTCTGCGTAAAGATTGAAAAATATAATTAGTATAATATAGAAGCCTGTGATAAAGTCGAAAGATTACCAAAATATAATTATGTTATAAAATTAAATAATATTTCGTGTCATTTATAGCAGCCGGAATGTAGAAATTTCAGTTTTTATGTTGATAAAGCACTGGTTTTTTTATATAACCAAAATTACTTGAAACTGGGTTGTAATTCGGACAAGTGAAGGCACGATTAATGAAATTCAATCTTTTTGAATCACTCATCGTTTAATAATCCAGCTAAACTTCACTCAGCCAGATTACAAAACGATTTTATTATTGAAAATATTCTGTAAATCTTTATACAATTATTTATACATTACAGCCACTTTATAGTACCTAATCATATAAAAGCTAAAGCCAAGTATAATACTAAAAATATAGTTAAATAATTTGCTTTCAGCAGAGTATCAAGGACACACAGAGGAAGGAAGACTAGAAATGCAAGTGTTATAAAAAAAAATTCCATAATTTTGACATAAGGGAAAGCTAACGCGTGGTTTTCTACTAATCCATAGAGTTTGAAAAAAAAAATACTAATTTTATTATGTATTTCCGATTTCTTTAAAATGTTAATACATCTATATTGTTTTATTCGGAAGATATTCGGTTGACATTTTAAAACGAACAAATGTATAATAATTATAATTTCTTCATACTCTAAGCCATGCTCATTTAAGACAAGATTAGAATAATATCCGATTAGTACAAAAGAAACTCTTAAAAGAAATGTGTGAAATTTAGTACATGATAATAAATTTTCAACATATTACATATTTCGTTGTTTCGTTTACTTAATATTACTTGCAGATTTAATTACGTATCGATAACTGATATTCGCCAAGCATTCATATAAATTTTTCGAATGCAAGTATTCGCAAACACGAATATGTATTCGCTTTAATGTATACTAAATTTACGCATATATAATCGATACTTTACTTATGCGAATATTCATAAAAACTAATAAAAAAATTACGAATATTTAAATTCGCGAGAACGTAAACCTTTCGCGAAACGACTTCGAATATCCGTCGCACTTCCTCTACGAAGCTTCAAATACAAAGAGGTTAGACCAAAAAAGCTTCACCTTCCAAAGACTTACCTGTTGTTTGAAGGCAGCGCTGTCCAGCTGACCGGTGTACACAAAATTGATGATCTCTTGCATCACCGCTTGGGATATCAGCTTGCTCATAGTGACTATTGTCTGGGTTTGTGAAGTGGCGTGCTGGATTTTGTCACACTGAAAAATTATACAAGGTGACTTTTTAATCACTATCCAAATTTTTTCTGGGTATTAGGTATCGTTAATAGAGCCCATTTCTGCAAAAAATATGTAGGTAAAATTTTTACAACAAATTCATTGTCCCGAACCAATTATACCATTTCGACTCGCGGTAATACCGTCTTACCTTTAATTCGTACCTTAATTCGTAATACCATTGATATTTATCGTTTTGCGTACTAAATATTTACGCCAGAAATGGTAACCATGCGAAATTTATAATGGATTCGGGACAATAACTTTGTTGTGAAAATATTAACTATATTTATTTTTGCAGAAATAGGCTCTAATAACGATACCTAATGCCCAGAAAAAATTTAGATAGTGATTAAAAAGTCACCTTGTATAATAGGTTATTTTAATCTGTCTTCTTGAAGTACCATCTCATACCGGAGGCTAGCATGATTGTCAATCTATCGCAGTCCACTGCTGGACCTATGTCCATGTATGGAGAGGCCTATGTCTCTCCAGTAGTTCGCCACTTAGGGCAAACATCTGGAGGATATACCCACAATCGCCACGCTGGGCAGGTGGGTTGGGTATCGCAGGGTGTAGCTCTTCGCTCCAGTGTCGCTGCTGCCCGTCATCGGCCTGTGGTATTTAGCTACGGCTTTAATTGTGATGGTTATACCGCCACCAGTCGGTTGCCATCGCCTCGTTTGTTATTCGGCAGGATGCACCAAGGGCAGGTGAGGTTGGTTTGGAGCGAAAAGATGGTAGGTCGATCACTTACATACGGATTAAGAAGCTACGCCCTGCGATCGCCAACCCGCCTGCCCAACGTGGCGATTATGGGTAGATCCTCCAGGTGTTTGCCCTAAGTGGCGAACAACTGGACAGGCCTATGTCCAGCAGTGGACTGCGATAGATGATGACCTGCGCCCACTAGAACAATGAAGCAGTAATAAACGGATCTCACAACTGACCTTGACAACTCTAATAGAGTTGATAGCCGGATGGTTGACCTCCCTGTAGAGGTCCGGGGGTTTCTTGCAGCTGTCGCTCAGTGGCAGGATCTGGCAGGACGAGCGGCGCTTGATCTGATCCCATACTCTGTGAATGAATGAATGAACGAACGATTGAAGTGACAGGCTCGGTAGCTCATTTGGTAGTGACCTCTGCCCTCTGAGCCAAGGGTCGTGGGTTCGATTCCCGCACAGCACAAACATTTATGTTCATGAACATGTCTGTTTGTATTGGTCTCGGTGTTTTCTATGTATAATATGTATTTATTTACAAAAAAAATGTATCTAAGTAAGTTTATCAGTTGTCTAGTACCCATAGTACAAGCTTCGGCTTAGTTTGGGGCTAGATGTCGTTGTGTGGACCAGCGTGCTAAGACTTGGCTTATTATTTACATCAAAAGGTATTGCAGATGTAGGAACAGACTTGTCCCTACGAAAAGTGGAAGTGCTTCTGCCGAGCTAGGTATTGTGCTCGGGGACCGCGGTCCGATGGACCATCTATACTCAGTCGTGATGAAAACTTCATATAAGCGTAGGTCTTCCATAGAAGTTGTTTGGAGGGATTTCATTTTGTATGGAGATTGCGTGCCGCGGATGTTACATCGCCATCTGTTGTTAGCTGGCGGAACTAGCGCTTATATATTGTAGCAACGTGAAGTTGTTATTCGGTAGAATGCATCACGGACAGGTGAGGTTGTAAGGGAGCGGCCTATCATCTTTTCGCTCCAAGCCAACCTCACCTGCCCGTGGTGCATCCTGCCGAATAACAAACGAGGCGCTGGCAACCGACTGGTGGCGGTATAACCACAATTGAAGGCGTAGCTAAATACTAAAGACCGGTGACGGGCAGCAGCGTCACCGGAGCAAGAAACTACGCCCTGAGATCGCCAACCCGCCTGCCCAGCGTGGCGATTATGGGTATATCCTCCAGATGTTTGCTCTAAGTGGCGAACAACTGGAGAGGCCTATGTCCAGCAGTGGACTGTAATAGGCTGATGATGATGATGAAGATAGTTGTAGCGATGTGGAGATAGGTGTCGCTATATGTCGCTACACAAACATCTTGTGGTACAATTTTGGCGTGGTTCCACTGAGAGTGAATACAAACAGTTCAATACCTACCTCATTTGCTTGGCCTGATCTTGTCTGATCAGATACTCGGTGTCTTCGTTGAAGTCGCCTGCAGTTGCCTCGCCCATGCTGCTTACCTGTCGATGCATGTAACATTTTAATTTTTTTTTTTGTGTTCTGATCTGCAATCAGTTTTCCACTATAAACAGATGAGCTCTAGGTTTAGTTGTTTGCCACTTAGAGCAAACATCTGGAGGATATACCCATAATCGCCACGCTGGGCAGGCGGGTTGGCGATCGCAGGGCGTAGCTTCTCGCTCCGGTGACGCTGCTGCCCGTCATCGGTCTGTGGTATGCTACGCCTTCAATTGTGATGGTTATACCGCCACCAGTCGGTTGCCAGCGCCTCGTTTGTTATTCGGCAGGATGCACCACGGGCAGGTGAGGTTGGCTTGGAGCGAAAAGATGATGGGTCGCTCCCTTACATCCCCAAACTAAACAAGGAAAACTATAGTCCTCAAAAACGATCTCTCAGTTCATAAACATAAGGTTCAACTTGCCTTACTGCTCTAGTTGAAACCCTTAACTGAAACAGTCCTTGTTGAAGAGGCGATTCTCTGCAAAAACCAACTCTCACTTCCTAGACATAAGGTTCAACTTACCATGCTGCTTTCACTGGAACTCCTGGCCAGTTCAGCGGACAAGCTGACACAGTCTGTGGTCAGGAGGCGGTGGAACGCTTCGCAAGCCGCCGCCATCATGAAACGGTGTACTGGGAACCCCTTGGCTCCGCATATTATGACCATGTCCGAAAAGTACTGTGGAATAAATAGGAAACATTAAATTGAGTTACTTTAAATACAAAATGAGCAGCTTCATAATATTTGAGCGACCTAATATTTATTTGAGTGTCAACGTTACGCCCTGATGTTTTTATAATATTCGAGATGTTATTTCATTTATTCCATAAATAGGAAACTAATTTAAACTGTTTAAATGTGGGTTTTTCTTTTTATAAGAAGAGCTTTCAGGATAACCTCACTCCACCTGATGGTAAGCGGTCGTGAGGTCCAAAAGTTAGGTCGACAGGCACAATAGAACAATCCCATCGCTGTGACAACGGGCAAGTAACTGGTCAGTTACCTGTCAGTTGCCACCTCCATGCCGGCCCAACCCTAACCCCCCACGAGCTCCGGAAACCCTACTCACCGGCAGAAACACGACCCAGAGGTCATTTGACTGCGGTATATAAATTTTTGTAGTACCCATAGTACAAGCTTTGGCTTAGTTTGGGGCTAGATAGCGCTATGTGGCCCAGCGTGACCTATCTTGGGTTATTTATTTATTTCAAAAATATTACTTCTCTACTTTCTTTGCTTTTCATCAAATGTACCTAAAGAATAAATAAATACTCGTGGCTCAAGTTACCTGCTGACGTAACAACGTGGTCATATTCTCGAAATAGACGCTACTGACTACCGCTACTTCCGGTTCCATCGGTCTGGGAGGTCGGAACGGAGCCTGGAAAGCAAAAAAATGCATTAAAATGCTAATAAAAACTAGCGACTCGCTCCGGCTTCGCACGGGTGCAATACTGCATATATTCATCATCAGCCTATGCAGTCCACTGCTGGACATAGGCTTCTCAAGTTGTTCGCCACTTAGAGCAAACATCTGGAGGATATACCTATAATCGCCACCCTGGGGCAGGCGGGTTGGCGATCCCAGGCCGTAGCTTCTTGCTCCGGTGGCGCTGCAGCGTCATCGATCTGTGATATTTAGCTACGCCTTCTATCGTGATGGTTATACCGCCACCAGTCGGTTTGCCAGAGGCTCGTTTGATGTTCGGCAGGATGCACCATCGCGTGGGACGCCGCTGGCATAGCTAGTAAGTCATATTACCTGCAACAGCGGCCTCTGCACTCTCTTCAAGTTGGTCATCCAGAACCTCTGCTGTCTCCTCGCTATCAGGGCAGCACGTATAGCGTTCTCGAACACTTCGTTAACTCCGTAGTACGTGAATACTGACGTCTCGTAGTAATAAATGCCGAATTCGTGCGCCAGAGCGCGCCCCTGGTCCGGCATTACTAAATCGCTTTTTCTTGGCGCCCTGGTATATTACACAACATTTATTAATGTAACTTACACAATAGGCCTGTTGCCGTAAAAAAAAATTAATCCGTCTTTTAGATTGTTTAAAAAGAAAAGACACGTATTTTTTTATTTGGAAATTGACATTGACCACTAAAATTTAATTGACACCAAAATTGACACAGATATAGCCCGTTAAAATTACGCGTGACGTCAAAGAGTGGGAGTTTTTTCTCCACTGAGTGACGTCAAAGACCCCGACTCGTAAATTTTGATGCCTTGTATCTTTGTTATTTTTTCTTTAACAGGAAAAAAGGAAAAATACGTGTCGAATATATTTTTATAATCTAAAATACGGACTAAATATATGTAAGTATTTTGACCCTAGAGATATTTTTTAACAACCATTGGCATCTAGATTTATATGCATAGAATAATCGATTACAGATACCACAGATAATATATTCCCGATAAGGCGTTTATAGATGTACGCATATTGTTTACCAACAAAAATAACCATATTAGGTATGGTTATAAAAGTATAATGTAAATAATAAAGAACTCACTTACCTGATGAAAGGACTTCTATCCTTGCAGAAGTTTAAGTATGTCTCGTCTCTGTACATGTACCGAAGGTCGTTCTTGCATCCGACAAGTAGAATAGGAGTGTTCGGACAAAATCGTCTGCAATATAAAGAATGTTATGTAATTCTTCGGAAAAAGGAGGAGGTTCTCAATTGTGAAGAACTTGAAAAATCCTTTTTTTTTACTTATAAAATGCTGTTTTTTTCCTATAATAAAAAAAAAATTTACCTTATTTCTGGATACCACATAGCGCCACAATTTCTCAACGATATTGGATTGGTAATTGAAAAGCATAAAAGCACTACATCAGATCTGAAAAATAATTTTGGTAGCATTAATAATAATTGTCTATGATAAAGATTGCAAAAATTTTATCAAACACAGTGTAAATTATGGAGTATTAAATTATTAAATATGAACAATCCAATTAAATGATTTTTTTAAAATTGCTAAGAATACTGTCAATAAAAAATTAAATTACCTTTCAATACCATTCTTATCTAATGTATACCTAGAATCACTATAATTAATAGGAATTAACCAGGAGGTTACTTCGAAAAGAGACATAATTTAAACATTATGCAGTCCTTACACAATTTTTAAAATGTTATCATAAAAAACAAAAAAAAAACAAAAGGAACAAAATATCATTTTTCATGATTTCACTCTTAATCTTTCAATTTATGACAATCATACCCCAGAGGCAATTCATGGATGTTCCTACTAATAAATAATAAATAAATAAAATTTATTGGTTTCATAACACACGTCTCACAATTTAGTTACTGTTATAATACAATTATACATTATTCATTATAATAGCACTTATCAGCTAGTAACAATATCACTGGCCGCCACACTAGGATTCCCTGTGTCGTGGAGACCAGTATCACCCTATAATACCCATGTTTATGAACTAAGAAAATATTAATGATTACCGTCCATAAGCGAATCGCCGGTCCTTTTCATGATCACCGAATGTATCCCATAGCCTCAATGACACATTGACGCCGTCAACCACTTCCCAGGATCTTTCAAGTACCTATTAGGAAATACTTGTGTTATACTTTACATTAATTTTATTTAAATAAACATTGAAATATGTTTATAATATAGGTACACATTGGTTTTATTATGATACACCATCCTTTGTCAACAAAAATCACACATACATACAAAATTATTATTATAGGAACAATGGGCCTGTTTCCGTAAAAAATCTAATTAGTCCGTCTTTTCGATTGTTCAAAAATAAAAGACACGTATTTTTTCATTTGTAAATTAGACCAAAAATGACAAAGATATAGCCCGTTAAAATTACGCGTGACGTCACAGAGTGGGAGCTTTTTCGCCACTAAGTAACGTCAAAGACCCCCACTCCTAAATGTTGATGCCTTGTATCTTTGTTATTTTTTGTTTAAATGAAAAAAGGAAAAATACGTGTCTAATATATTTTTATAATCTAAAATACGGACTAAACATAATGTAATTATTTTGACCCTGGAAACATCCCCATTGTCAAATTACAGAAACTAATGGTCCTGAGTAATACACATCCTGTTAATGTCAACCTTCTCTAAGTAGTTGGTAGATAACATCACATCCAAAAAACATCTGCTTCCAAGTTCAAACTGAACACCGATTCACTGAGAAGGCCAAATAAGTCATTGGAACAATACATTATAACACTTGGGGGATGTAAGGGACCTATCATCTTTTCATTCTAAGCCAACCTCATCTGACTGTGGTGCATCCTGCCGAATAGCAAACGAGACACTGGTAACCGTAGGTAGCCGGTATAACTGTTACAATTGAAGGCATAGCTAACTACCACAGACCGATGACGGGCAGCAGCGTCACCAGAGCGAAAAGCCATGCACTGCAATCGCCAGCCTGCCCAGCAGTAACTATTTATTAATCTGTGGCCCAGCGTTATGCGGCGATTATGGGTGTATCCTGCAGATGTTTACCCTAAGAACGAACAACCGGAGAGAGCCTATTTTCAGCAGTGGACTTTTTTTTTATAGTGGCTCGACATAATGGCTTCCCTACGGCTGATGGAAAGCGAAAGAGAAGCCCAAGTCGCTGTGAGAATGGGCAGGTAACTGGTCAGTTCAGTTGCCACCGCCATGCCGTCCCAACCCTAACCCCCCACAAGCTCCGGAAACCCTACTCACCGGCAGAAACACGACCCAGAGGTCATTTGACTGCGGTATTCTATAGGGTGGAGGTCCTTTCCCGGACGGGCGGCTCAATTTGAGCGAATATTCGCTATGCCCTACCTCTCTGCAATAAGCTGATGATTATAGTACTCACATCCTTATAAATCCGGTACTGATCAATGGCCCACACGGTGGGCACATGCGTGGTCATCAGCTGCGACAGTGAGACGTGCTTGTTGCACGCCCGGGCGCATATCAGCCGCGTCTTGCCGACGGCCGTGTCCCCCACCACCACGCACTTCACCAACTCTTGGTGAGGCTGTTCGTTGTCCATGGTCTGCAAGAGAAAATGTTGGGCTCAGTGTCAAAATCAAATGCGTAGCATGCCTTGGCGAGGGCAAACATAAATATATCAGACAACAACATCACATACATTGCTTTAATCCCAAAGTAGCTTAAGCACTTGTGTTATGGGTATCAGAACAACGAAAGTACCACAAATAAATACAAATTATAAACACCCAGACATGGAACAAACACAAGTATTTATCACACGAATGTTTGTCCCGGGTGGGAATCGAACCCACGACCCTTGGCTCAGAAGGCAGGGGTCACTACCAATTGAGCCACCAAGCCAGTCAATACATGTTTGGGAGCCCTTAGAAAGGGAAAAGATTTGTCACAAAATTTGGGAAGTTTTCATTAGTTTTTGCTTATGCACTTTGGGGGACCCCCATGGCCTGGGGGCCCGTGAAACTGATACGGCAGATACAGCGGTAGCTATGCCCCTGGTCAAAATAATTAAAAATTAAAACAAACATTTAATTTTATAAAAAGAAGATAGGTATTTATTCTCTTCTCCGTATGTAGACCTAACAAATTAATTCTGGAAGTAGGTGGATAAGAAAGGAAGTATTGAGTTCTCTATAAATATGAATTTGTCTAAGTAAATGAAATTGATAAATTATTTAATCAACAAGTATGTAGATGAACTAGTATTTTATGAAATTTATATAAAGTACTAAGAATAAGCTTGTCATTTAGTGATATTTCTAATTAATTAGTATTCCTGATTAATTTATGAATTTAAAAACTTACCATTAATTGTTATACGCATGTTTAAATTCCACGCTAACAAAAACAAACAAACAAACTTTTCGCCAAACAAACAAATGTCAAAATATTAGCTATTTAGTTAGCTGTCAACTGACAATTTTTTGACAAAAAGTGACAGTAAAAAGCGTTCCATTCTACCCAAAATGTAAAAAACGATAGATCCTTATTATAGTTTTGTGACTCATTTTGCTAAAAATATATTTATTATTACAGAAAACACAAGTTCGTACACCAATCTCATCTTTACTATTATATACGCCAGAACATTTATGCTGTGTCAAGCGGCTCATGTCAAGAATTATTTTATTACCTATCGGCATTGTATAACATTACGAAGCACAAAGATTGAATTGAATGGAGCTATCATTTATAGAACCATACAACCAGCCAGCAATTGATTTTTATTGGTCAACAAAAGAATCCAGCAAAATCACACAAATCGGAAATTACATTTTCAGAAAACTTTAAATCTCTAATTCACTTACGATTTTCTCCTATGAATTTATAATTGATTCTATTTCTTCTACGGAATCCTAGAACACAACTTAGATCACCTAAACATTTTTACACAATCCGCACAAATTGCTAACGGGCTTATTTAACACAAGGAAAGCACTGCATTATGCCATTGGCGAATAATTGTAATAAAAGTTAATCTTTTCGCGATATCCTGAGCTACTGAGTGAAGTTGATTTTGTAGCAATGCAGCGTTGTGCGCATGTTTTATGAATGAACACCTTGCGCAGCTCCGCAGACCAAGCAAACAGGGCAAGTTCATTTTAATTTTGTTATTGACAATTTTCATAAGCGTCAATGAACTTTGTGCGGGGACTGCGTATCTACGTTTGAACATCCTTGTCTCCTGGTTATTGTGATCAACAGTAATTACTGTGTACGATTGAAATGGGCGCGTAATAATAGACTTCCTTTTTAACCTTCGAATATGGACGCGTTCCGTTTCAAGGCATGAGATTATCATTGGCAGATCTTGTAATTTAACCAGGCACGCACCGGTTAGGTCGTTAACTTATTAAATATATCGTTATACATACATACTTCCAATAGCTGTTTTGATATAGTAGGGCAACTTATATTGAAGCCGTCACACGGTACATTATTCCGTGCACGGTACGTTGTGTTCAATTTCACGCCAACGCCTTATATTTTTAAGCCGGCAATGTTTCCCCCGTTCTAGTAAACAGCTTACAGATAGGTACTTTTTGATAGGAACTGTAAATAATACATTATGTACCTATTTAGTCACAATCCCTACCTATGTATTTCAAGAAGCGTATGTTTATGCAATCATTATGTTTTCATTTACGTCAATGATAGGTTTGTAAATTATCTATATAGACAAATATGTTTTTCTGTCTTACGCTAAAAATAGTTTGATGGAGGTTTGAAATAAACGGACTGATTAAGTACCATGCTAAGTATTTATACCATGGAAGTAATAACTAACAGCCGTATTCACAAACGTTACTATGCGACGCGCGGACACACAGTGCCCAACCAAAATCCTATAGGTTCGTCCTGTGCGTTCGTGCGACGCATAGTAACGTATGTGAATACGGCCGTTAGTACTATTTATTTATACCTGCCTAGATATTTCATATTCTATCACAGAATTTATACTTTTTGCGGCAAATTCAATGATTATGCTATTCCTTCAAAGCGACGGACAGGTAAATCTGTCATTTCCATTGTTATTGTTTGTGATATTTGAAAGGAAATCTTTTCAGTAAACAAAATGATTTATTTTAATTATAATACATTGAAAAATTACAAAGGCCCATAAAAAAACAAAATGGCTCATTTCGCTTTAATGTGGAAGGCGAGGACCATAGAAAAATACAGACGGAATTATGAATCCGAGAAAATCAACTCCATCTTGATTTCTAATGCTCAAATACCTAAACAATCTTTGTCCCAGAGGTTTCGGCATTACCGTTATGATACTCAGAAGCGAATTTCTAGAACCTTCCGAAGGTGGTGCCCTGAAGGATCTTCCATGTCGAATCTGCTTTTCTACCTGAGAACTGACCAGACTTTTCCCAACTTCGTTTTGAAAAGCGTGTTGGGTTTCGTCGGTGGGATTGTACTGACGTATCTCTGCTTCATGTTTTTTGTATTCCAGTTGTCTATATCTCTCATTCACGCTACAATCATGAGTTCCATTATTGGAGTTCTTCTGACTCTGGGACTTGCCTTCAGCTATAGAATTCGGTAAGTTTCCTACTATTGCATACCTACCTAACTACCTAGGTAGTACACGTTAGTCATTGAAGTGAAATAAACGTAGAAATCCAGGTAATGGTTTGACTAGACGTCCTACATTCGCATAGCTATAATTCTCAGCTCTATCCCGGCAACGCCTTACATTTTGTCAACAATAGGTAAGCACTAAAAAACACCAAAATGCACTTTCAAATTATGCGAGATCATCAGCCTTTCTCAGTCCTCTGCTGGACATACTTAGGCCTCTCCAATTTGTTCGCCACTTTAGGTCTTTTCGCTTCGAGCACTTGCCAGCCATCTTGCGCAATTCGTAGTTCCATCTGGCATAAGGATAGGCGTCATACATGAGCATAAGTACATAATAGGTTTATGTAGGTACAAAAATTATGAAGACACTTACATAAATAAAGCACCAATATCTAACAGCTAGTAATTATAACTAAGTGTAATTCCAATTTACCGTCCTCGCTCATCAAAGCGTAACTGTTCTGAGCACCAGATCGTATGTGATAAAATAAATTGAGCAATAGGCATAAAACTTGCCTAGATAAAAGATTGCAACATTGTTAGAAAATTGACGTAGGTATTAAAGTACTTCTCTCAAGACAAAGGCCACTAGAAACTGCCCTAATGCCTATCCAGCAATTTAGTTTTAGTACCGGTTGAGTCCTGGAAGGACGTTTGCACTTCCTAGTAAACACTGCCGCAATGTTAAGCGGTTTTAGCCGCTATTTGTTTAAAACTGATTTCTGTATCCAGTTTGTCCTAGATAGATTTAAGTAGGCCACGTAAAAAAGCCTTGCGTTCTGGTTAGCGCCTTCGAGGAAGACGACATCTGCCTTCGGGCACAGTGGTCAGTGGCCTCGCGCATGAATAGGCTATTATGGCTAAACATTGTATTTAGTCCGTCTTTTAGCTTATTCAAAAATAAAAGACACGTATTTTTTTACTTGTAAATTAGACTAAAAATTACAAAGTTATATCCCGTTGAAATTATGCGTTACGTCACTAGGTGAGGCATTTTTACGGGAGCGAGTGACGTCAAAGACTCCCACTCTTAACTTTTGATGCCTTGTATCTTTGGTACCTATTGTTTATTTAAATGAAAAAAGGAACAGTACGTGTCTTTTATTTTTTAATAAGCTAAAAGACAGACTAATTACAATTTTTAGCCATAATAGCCTAAACATAATAATTATAAACCTAGGTATTCATTATTGGAATATTCCAACAGGTGCCTGGTATTCCTACTGATACCGCAGTTCTTTTCCCGAGTTGGACGATACTCGTTGACGTGCTACGCTCTGGTGCTCATTCTCACTGGTCCTGCGACGAACACTCTTAAGAATTCGGAAGTGCTATCTGAATCTTTGGCTTGTGGACAGGTAAGTGCAAAATGTAATGCAGAAATATCTCAAACATTAGAATTGATAGGTTGGAATTTTTTAGTGGCCAGCATGGTTAACGACAATATAAGTAGTGTCTGGGTGTTTATATTTGTAATTAAGTAGGTATATATTTGTAGTACCTTCTTTGTTCTGATACCCATAACACAAGTGCTTAAGCTACTTTGGGATCGGAGTAATGTATGTGATATTGTCTGATATTTATCTTGTCTGATCACGTCTTGTCAGAGCTGTCACCACGGAGCAAATTTCCTCAGTGGCTTTCACCGCCATACTGGCCAATAAGATATCTCTGGATAGGTATACACCGAAAAACGTCAATCCAGTGCTTCTTCAGTGATTCTCCCTTCAACCAGGTCCCGGCGGAGCCTGCATGGCTAGGCATTAGTCCCCAACATAGTTTAGATCTTAAGGTGTGACTTTATCTACCACTAAAGGAAAAGGGAATGTGAAGCGGCCCATCATATTTTCGCTCCAAGCCATCCTCACCTGCCCGTGGTGCATCCTGCTGATTAACAGACGAGGCTCTGGCAACCGACTGATGGCGGTATAACTATCACGATTGTAAGAGTGGCTAAATACCACAGGCCGATGACGGGCAGCAGCGTCACCGGAGCGAAAAGCTACTCCCTGCGATCGCAAACCCGCCGGCCCAGCGTGGCGATTTATGGATATATCCTCCAGATGTGCCCTATCTCCAATAGTGAACTGCAATAGGCTGATGATGATGATGATCGTTTGGATGTTAAGTTATAGCATTCTATCTACCTCTAAAGGGTAACTAGTTAATATCCCATCCACGTCGTATCTGTAGACAGTTCTAAACATATTAACAACAGACTTTCGCTAATTCAATTGGAAAGCGTACGGTTCTTGAACTCGTAGTCTCCCCCCTGTCTGATGTCGGAGTCAATTTAATATAAACTCTTGTGCTGTTTGTGATTCTTTGGGGAATTGCGACCGCTGAATTTGAAAAAGAAACTTTTGAAATTGGAGAGGTTTTGAAATCGATTGTATTTTTTGGTGTCTGCTACAAATTCAGTTTTCTGTTCTCTACCAAACAACTGCATGTAACTACTCGTATAAAAAGATAATTTTTCTAACAATTACTTAATATGTACTTAGCAATTGATGCAAATTTTGAAATGATTTTTCTAAAATCGTTTTGACTTCCTTCAATTCTTTTTTAAAATCAAACGGAACATTTTTGTTTAGGGACTATTTTCTTATATTATTATATTAAATTAGTGCGGCTATTACCTATGTTTCTTCATCACCAGTTTTCCGGTTTCCATAATCAATTATAGCCTATTATGTTGCCCAGACTTCATCATCATCATCAGCCTATGGCTCGGCCTCATCTCGTGCTAAACATAGGCCTCTTTGGGGAACTTGTTGGTGACCGCAGTGGGATTTATTTGTGCCCAGGAAAACTGCTCTGCCCATTTCCTGATATTTTCTTAGTCGACTTCTACGACAACTTGTATGCATTGTAGGTACTTACATGCAAACATACTTTTTTTCTGTTTTATGTATTTTTCTCTCAGGAACAAGTAAAATCAAGCGTGAGCAAAGTAAACTCCCTGATGACCAAACCCTTAAATAGCCTGAAGGATTCCATAAAATTGATGATCGACAAGCTGAGAAACGTAGCTGTTAAGGTGAAACAATTGAATGGGAAGATTAACCGATTGGTACTCAACATTGGTACGGTGTAAAATTGTTTTGCATACGGGTATCATGCGGATTGAATACGGGTATCAAACTTACGGGTTGCATACAGGCATCACACACGCCGTTGATCCGTTTCATTGGGCATAGCAAGCCATATCTTATCACTCTCGGTGATCGATTCGGTCCTAGAACGCTCATGGTAAGTATGTTACCTACGGCAGTCGGCAGAGACCTTCACTCGTTTTTCTTTTTTTTTATAGGTAGTAGTTTGACACCTGATGGAAAGCGAAAGAGAAGCCCAGGTCGCTATGACAACGGGCAAGTAACTGGCCAGTTACCTGTCAGTTACCATCATCATCAGCCTATTGCAGTCCACTGCTGGACATAGGCCTCTCCAGTTGTTCGCCACCTAGGGCAAACTTCTGGAGGATATACCCATAATCGCCACGCTGGGCAGGCGGGTTGGCGATCGCAGGGCGTAGCTTCTTGCTCCTGTGACGCTGCTGCCCGTCAACGGCCTGTGGTATTTAGCTACGCCTTCAATCGAGATGGTTTTACCGCCACCAGTCGGTTTGCCAGAGCCTCGTTTGTTGTTCGGCAGGATGCACCACGGGCAGGTGAAAATGGCTTGGAGCGAAAAGGTAGGTCGCTCCCTTACATCCCTCGTCAGTTACCATGCTGGCCCAACCCTAACCCCCCACGAGCTCCAGAAACCCTACTCACCGGCAGAAACATGACCCGGAGGTCATTTGGCTGCGGTATTCTATAGTGTCAAGGACGCCTGAGTAATCTATAAAATGATTCACATAATGACCGTGGGAATATATCAATTTGCAATATATTGATGAGTTCAACTGCATACTGCCGACGACCAGTTTGGTTCAGTGGTAATAAACGCCGGATCTTATACAAGGGTCGCGGGTTCGATCCCGACACAGTAACTACAAACATTTGTGTGCATAAACATGTCTGTTTGTATTGGTCTAAGTGTTTGCTATGTAAAATATCAGCGGCCTATCATCTTCTCGCTCCAAGACAGCCCCACCTGCCCGTGGTGCATCCTTCCGAACAACAAACGAGGCTCTGGCAACCGAGTGATGGAAGACATAGCTAAATACTACAGGCTGATGACGGGCAGCAGCGTCACCGGAGCGAAGAGCTACGCCCTGCGATCGCCAACCCGCCTGCCCAGTGCTGCGATGGTCAAAGCCTTCATGTTTGACCAACGCCGCGAACAACTGGAGAGGCCTATGTCAAGTAGTAGACTGCGATAGGCTAATGATGATGAATATAATATTAAGTACATAAAAGACTGACAACAAATACTCGGACTTCTCTTTCGCATAGTCAAGAAAAAGCTTTTTTTTTAAGTGGCTCGACATAATGGCTTCCCTACGCCTGATGGAAAGCGAAAGAGAGGCCCAAGTCGCTGTGACAACTGGCAAGTAACTGGTCAGTTACCTGTCAGTTGCCACTGCCTTGCCGGCCCAACCCTAACCCCCCACAAGCTCCGGACACCCTACTCACCAGCAGAAACACGACCCGAAGGTCATTTGGCTGCGGTATTTTATAGGGTGGAGGTCCTTCCCCGGACGGGCAGTTCAATTCGAGCAAAGATTCGCTATGCCCTACCTCTCTTATACTAAGCTACTCGTACTCTACTAAAAATCTTCTGTCTCTACTCAGCTCAAGTCATCCAATCCGGTTTCCTTTGGTTAAACTCCCTCTCAGCCATCTGTAATGAGAAACTCAGCACTCCTTATCAGCAGTGTATCACTTCTTTGAACAACTTACCCTGCAAAAGTACCATCGGAAAGGCAGATACCAACTTTGACATACCTTGTGACCCTAATAGAGTTAAAGAACTCTGCTCCAAGTTGAAACCTAATATTATTCGTATTGTTATGGAGCATTTGAATGGGGATATTGTTCCTGTCATTAAGAAGAGTAAGTAATCTTTATTCAAGTGTATAATTTTAAAATTAATTTGTAGAAATAAACAGAAGTCTCTACTTGAAAGTACTTTCGTCGTGCTAGGGACCGCGGTCCAATGTCCGATCTTCGTTTGTCATTATATACGAGTACAAAAACTGATGAAGAAAACTTCACAAAGTGCTTTCCATAGAGCCTGTACTTTAGCTTTATTACGAGCACTCGTTGACTCGTCGCTGTGTATGGAGCTGGCTGGAGTATCTTTTGATAGTCGGCGGAACTAGTAAAGTTTTTCTAGACTTTTTAGTTGAGCAAAAGCATTCATTTAGAAAATTTAATACAAAAGAAAAACATAGTGGCAAATGCTTATTATCATCTCCAAGCATTACTAACAATAGGGAATATGCATGACTTTTTTTATGGATTTATTGAGATCATTTATCTTCCAGATACATAAATATCAAAGAATTTTTAAAATACCTTTTCTATTAAGCTAGTTATAAAGCGTTAAAGTTATTGCTTAGGCCTTAGACAGAGAGATCCGACGTGGCGGATGACGTGTACCTACCGTGCCTGCCATACAAACTCCATAGAAAAAAAGTGAGAGAGACGGATATAGTTACTTTCAACGACTGTATCTCGCCCAATTTTCAGCCAATTTGATTTTGCTTTCACTGTTTGTAGTATGTTTTTATCTATTTTACTATAATTTAGTAAATACATGAAATTATTTTTCATGCATATTCCCTATAAATTCAACAAACCCCTCATTCCAGGGCTCAAAAGCTTCACCGAGCGCATCACTCACATGTTCAAGATGCAGGTCCGCCTCCACCACTCCTACTCGTTCAGCAGCAACACCAGCCGCTCTGCCAGCCAGGTCGCCGCCGGCATCGTCACTGAGATCAGGAGGAGAGCTGATCCGCTGCTAACCTGGTTGTCTTGGAGCTCTTGCGTCACCAGCTTATTTCTTCTGCTTATTATATTCAGGTACCTATATATTGTCCACATCGTATTCGGCCAGAGGAGCTCGGTGGCGCCGCGGTCTTGTACGCTTAACAATGATCGCAACGTTGTGCAATCATTGGCGCGGTCAATCCGATGATGGGTGACCAAAATTTGACACCGATTTCCTCCGTGCTTCGGAAGGCACGTTAAGCTGTTGGTCCCGGGTGCTATCTTTACCAACTCAGAAAGCAGTCGTCACATCATATCAGAGATGATGATAACTCTGACTCCTAACTGGGAATGGGTATAGCTTACCCTAAGTGTTGCGGAGGTCTGATGGCAGTCGCTCTGTGTAAAAGCTTAGCCCTCGCCAAATCTCTCAGTTTGGGAAGCCGACCCTGATATAATCGGGAAAAAGGCTAGGATGATGATCGTATTCGCCCACGGCGACTGTTATTCCTGGGAGCCTAGTTAGTGTGCTCTGAGCTGACTAGCATAGCCGATTTTGTTAACAAAAGTATTGATGCCGTATTGATCCTCTTCACTGCAAGATGTTGACTCAGAACTGGTCACAATGGCTGAGCACCGTTAATGATAAGGTGTAATTTTTTGAAAACAAACGTAGGATAGCGCTCGATAACAAGCGATTTTTTTTTAAATTTTTTTATTCTTTTTATGTCATCATTTGCCTACCCCGCTATCATTATCTGAAATCGGCGCAGCCAAATGCATCGCTTCAGTTTCTGATCACTGGCGAAAAAGACGACGATGTCCAAAGAAAATATTGAGAGATTGCTTGAATGTTGATATGGTGGCTGAAGAAAAGGCATATTATTTATTTTATTTTTATTGCACCGGCCTTTGATGATCTGAAAGCAGAACAGGGTAAATATGAAATGTAAGGTCACCCAAAGACTCTTTTGTTTGCGCTGTTGAAAGTAGAAATGTAGACCTTGATCAAAGTTTTTGATGTAGCCAAAATAGCTTTCTAAAAATTACTTTTATTGCCGGTTTGTATCTCAGTCATGTACCATGACCATCACTGAATCCATAATAAGAAATGATCTCATGGCTCAACTGAGCTTCTATAAGTAGCATAAACGTTTAATGTTTTATTGTCCACTCTTATAATTTGAAAGGCACTGATTGAGCCAAAACGCATGTCTTAAGTAACAAATGATTTCTGTATAATATACTTTTGTGATGTTAGAGCCAAAAACTACCAACACATGTTCGAGACGAGATCCCGATTCGACAACCGTTACATTACAAAGGAGATTCGGGATCTGGATTTGAAGAGGTTGAGAGAGGGCAGAGAGACTATATTGCCACTGAATAGGAGGGAACGGGCGAAATATGTCACGGTAAGGGTTATTTATGTTACTAGATATATCAAGAAGGTTCCTGAATCTGACTAAGTATAAGCTTTTTCTTCAACCCATGGAAGCTACAGTTCCAAATCAATGTGTTCTAACGTTAACGAAATTTCAGTCCCTGGCTGAAGCACAAATCGTGCAGAGCCAAAAAGCCCAAAAAACGTGTACGAATGTTGGGAAAACTTTAGTTGATGTACCTATATTTTTAAAAGATGGCGTTGCCTGTCGATTACATCGCGGGGGCGTTACAATTTCTCCAGTTCGTAAGTCCCCAGCCAACATCATCATATTGAGCGATGAGCAATAAGCATGAATGGAAAACAAATTTCATAAGAACATAACCAAGTCCCTGAGTACGTGAAGGCTTTAGGTAATGAAGCTATGGGGTTTGAAATCTAAGAACGTCGTTTCATGTGACAGACGTAGAAAAGAATGGGCAATAATAGTAAAATAACAATCTAATACCCTTTTTTTACAGACGACATCCTTCAGGCTCGTAGCTTCTGAGAAAATATACCTGAACCGCTCTGTTGTTTTCATGGCCATTACCACATTCAAGCTCTTAATCCACATGGTGGCCGACTACAGCCTCTACTGGGTCTTGATGACAATTCGTTACCATGGTAGTTTGCAGACGACTATACATCGTAAGTAACTTTGAAAATTGTTCGTCCAGAACTGGTTTTCAGCGTTCATTTCTCCCACGGGCTTGCAAAATCTGGAACGACCGCCCAGCAGCGGTGTTTCCTGGTCGCTATGACATTATCCTTCTATAAATGTGGTTTATAGACAGCGGTAAGCAGCGTCATGGCTGTGTCCCAGGCATTGCTGATGTCCATGTGCCGTGGTTAACAGCATCAAGTCGTTAGCTCTACCGCCACCAACAGCATTAAAAAAAAGTGGAGCATTTCTATAAATAGGAGATTCTGCCGTTTGCCTTGCACCATCTCCTCAGAAGATTTTATAGAAAGTCTTAACTCTTTAGAACGAAACTCAAGGGGCCAAGCGTTTTGTATCGTTAAAAAGAGTACTTACTCGTATTTTATTAAAATAATCTATTACAGCGAGACGCACCAACGCTGGCTTCCTTATATCTGGTTCTGGACCTACAGCAGACTTGTTAAAGTCAATATTGTCTTCACTGGGAGTGCTTCTTGATTTCCCAGCCTCTACTCCGGTCTCCTGTCTTCCTAATCCTTACCCTCCTGACTTGAAGCGGTATACTCAAATTGGTGAGTAGCCTGAGGACACAAGCTTCATAAAACGCGCGTTTTTAGGAACGTTACAAGAAACTTTTGTGCCCAAACTCCACCCACGTTCATAGGCCCTTGACGATGCATTAAAGCCTTGTGCCTATTAAACCCACATTGAGCGGCTGACTAGATGACTCCAAGCAGCATACGAGGATCGTTCGTAAGTCGTCGTAAGGCCACAGATATCTCCAATAGATACCGCACTTAAGATATCGCGCGAGAGGTAATACATCAGTGCAATGCAGGCGCGAAATACGCATGCGCTTAAAGTGCGTCAGTACCACGGTCAGTACTGACCAGAAGTCAGACCCGTGTGTATCGGAGACACTTTTAATAGTTTGTAGAACATAAATGTATGAATCTTAGTATTGAACTCCTTGGCGCCGGAGCTCAAGTTACGATGGAAAATATTTGACAGATATTAGCTCGCGTTGATGTCTTTTTTCATGATCCCTTTCTTTTATTACCAATTTCACTATTTTTATCCCTTTCTAGCATAGACACGTTTGACAATAGTGTTACAATGTATTACTTTCAAGTATATCGATAATGCAAGATGAGAAAAATTTTAGTGTTTCTACTTTAGATTTCCAAAGTGTCCTGAGAGAACATTAAAATGGACAAATGCCGCACCCTGCTGTTAGAGACATTTACATAGGATAGTTTTCAATGTGTGAAGGATAGAAGACGAGTAAATGAAAACTGCTGTGATTACTTCACCTAACCATATTTATAACTATACTCATTTGAATTTTTTTTTCCCAAGACATGCCACGCTGGGCCACACAGCGCCACCTAGCCCCAAACTAAGCCGAAGCTTGTACTATGGGTAACTGATAAACTTACTTAGATACATTTAAATATACTTATAATGTCAAAACGGCAGTTGAAATGTATTATTTAACGTATGTATTTTAGTAAATTGATCATTTTACGGGATCTTGCCGTAAAATCATCCGACGAAGGTGAGGTGAACGTTGATTGGTTCAATGGCTCACGTGGCGTTATCCCGGCAACCAATCAGGGAACAGTACGGGTAATAGTGCACCGTTAAATAGTACATTGAGCAACGATTGGCCCATTTGAGGACGATTTTACTTGTGTCAAAATCGTAAATTATTAAATGACTGTCAGGCTACCGTAAGTTGAATAACTAACTGAAATCCATTGCGTTAAATAATACATTTCCACTACCGTTTGTTATATTCCGAAAGATAATCAACTACCTAGGAAATTGATCAACTTACGATTCTTGCTATTTTCCGGTGACATATATTTAAACATATATTTATATACATACATAGATAAATATCCAGTATTGCACAAAATACTGAAAAGGTGATACAGACATAATCTAGTCTAATATACCTGATTGGTAATTTTTCGATAAAATTATCGACATTGCACAATACAAATGTACATCACTTGAGAAATGAGTTACGTCCCCCGCACACCCTTCCATACCACCTGAAATTGACTCGCGAAACTCAAAGCAAAATGCCGAACATGCGGTATCTATTGGGGGTAATCTGTGCGTAAGGCCAAGCGTACCTAAGACCAGTATGAATAAAAAAGGTGTATAGAACCTTCATGGTATTTTTATATTTAAAAATGTAAATTGACAGAAGAAAATCTTTCAATTGTTTATCACAACAAGAACATTGTAGGTTCCACTATGTTCTTGCAAATAAACCGTATAAACCAAATTATCGCCTGTCTTTGAAGCTCCACCCGTAGACCAAACCCTGTTCATGAATATAAAAATACCATGAAGGTTCTATACAAAGGACAAAGACTTTAGGTAGGAGCTTTAAAGTAAAAAATGTGCTCTAGTACGAATATTATTCATAATCTATCTTATTTCTATACCAGGTGTACTGATATTGTTACTATGGTTCTTCGCCATGTTCGAACCGTACGGTCTCCGGCTAAGGCACGTGGTCATGGGCCATTACCAACCCGACCGTGCCAAATCTAGGGCTCTTTGGCTCTACAATCATATACTAAGAACTAGAGGTATCTGTCTTTTCCTCTGTTTCCTTTTGTAGATGTATTATTAATAGTAAAGAATGATGATGATGATGTCTTCCTGGCCGATTTCGGCCACGGCGACCACTTCACTTCCATGACGTTTGTCGATCATGTGCTCACGTGCTACTGGCGTGGCCTATCTTTTTTGATAGCCTTTTCGTACTAAGTACTTATTGCTAAGCGGATATACGAGTCCACAAAGTTGCCTCCTAGGCACTCACTGTGCGAATCGATACGAGCCCACATAGAAAGGTAGGTATATCGAGGTAGTTAAGTAAGTACTTATAATTAAATATAATTTCTAGCATTTTAATTGGCTAGTGGCCTGTCAGTGACCTGTCAGTCACTATTTTCTTAACGCGAATGAACTAGCCAATTAAAACGCTAGAAATTATATTTCTAGCGTTTTAATTGGCTAGTGGCCTGTCAGTGACCTGTCAGTCACTATTTTCTTAACGCGAATGAACTATAGTGTATCGTAATTAAACCATATTTTAGGTGGATTCATGAAATTCGCTAGAAGGAAACTTCACCGAACATACAAATACAGAACCGAAGAGAAGTTTACTTTTCAAAGATGGCTGGACGGACTTATACCGTACGTTTATTTAAACTTTTTGAATGACCTTTCTTTTTTGTTTTTTTTTTATTTAGACTATAAATCAGTTTGGCATTGTCGTGCCTGTCCTTGGTTTTGGAGGGCTCCACCCCTACCAACCATGCTTTTGTCACTCACAGAACGCGCTTATTTATTACAACTACGTCGCCTAATTTAACTTAAATAATAAGATCATACCTATTCTAAATTTCTATGCGAGACGCCCGATATTTGAATGGTCTTTTATATACAGGTTTTCTTGTTTGTGGTCCTTGCTTGGTACACGTCCAGAAGATCGACATTGCTTCCTCTGTGGAACCATATACTACGGTTCAAAGTCAGACACAAAACTTATAAGGTAACTTGAGGCTGAGTGAGAGCAACCAGATGATTAACGTTGCTGCTGGCAATATCCTCCAAAAATAAGTATTGTTAAATACATTAAGAGAGGTAGGGCATAGCGAATCTTCGCTCGAATTGAGCCGCCCGTCCGGGGAAGGACCTCCACCCTATAGAATACCGCAGTCAAATGGCCTCTGAGTCGTGTTTCTGCCGGTGAGTAGGGTTTCCGGAGCTCGTGGGGGGTTGGGGTTGGGCCGGCATGGCGGTGGCAACTGACAGGTAACTGACCAGTTACTTGCCCGTTGTCACAGCGACTCGGGCTTCTCTATCGCTTTCCATCAGGCGTAGGGAAGCCATTATGTCGAGCCACTATAAAAAAAAACATTACCTACAAAGTGCACACAATGTGTCATGCACATTTGAACGGAGAAGAAAAACTACGTAAGGAAATCTGCAAAGTAACTAGGGTTGATAGAAGATAGAAGTTTTAGTGATATGTAGCGTCATCTATCTCCACATCGCTACAATGTAGAGTCCTACAACGCACATGAGACATTTTTGTCACCACTTAGCATGGATACGACGACCCAAGATGGTCCGTCGGAACGCGATCCCTGAGCGATCGTGCTCCGACCTAGCTCGGGAGGAAGTGCTACCACTTTTTGTAGGGTCTGTCTACAAAGTCGACTAATCCTTGCGGTCCACTCCCTAGCTTACCCTCAATGGGGACATTAGCTGGTAAAAATAACGTAATTTTTTTTTTAATTTTATTTTTTTTTCTTTTTATTTTTTTTTTCCTTGATGTTATGTTGCCTCTGTACCGATATTATCTAAGAATCATTGATCAATAAAGATTTTTATTATTATAATTTTTTCCCATTTTGGCTCCTCATAAATAAGGGAAAATTTCAGCTTATTATTATTATCTCTACTATGAGTACTATCTTGTTTTTCATGTAGATGTAAAACAATAAATTGCCCTGGGGTTTACTGTACAAGTTGTTTCTCGGATATCGGAGAGCTGTGCACAATTTGCTTATCACCGAAAGACTATGGAGATTTAAGTGACGTGAGTCTTGAAAAGTAAGTCAACATTCAAGTTGTCTAATAATTTACCGTAAAAGTAAAAACATTTGATATTTTATAGTTAATCTTCTTTTTTAGAGGATCTTCTGATGATAGTGGCGATGATGAAGATAATGAAAGAGATAAGCTGGATAATGTAACTGTAAGTTCAGATAATGCATGCACGCACGCTAATTTTAATTAAAAATAGTTGCGTCTTACCGTGTTTTGAAAGTCAGTCCCTTAAATTGTAAAATAAGGCATGAAGCTGCTAGAACTATGTTGCAATAACCACGGATAAATCGTCCGTGACGTAGCGTTTAATTATCATACTTTAATCTACTTCGATATTGGGCTTCTCGCATCAAGCACTTGCTAGCCGTCCTGCGCAATTCGTCATTCCACGAGGCCTATGTGCAGCAGTGGACGGATAAAGACTGATGGTGATGATGATGACTCTATTAAGATATATTTATGTGTTTCAGAATTTCAGTATATATGATATTGAAAGGAGTGAAAGTACTTATTCGAGTAGAAGAATGAATGAATATGATCCTAATTTAACTTCAAAATATGATGAAAAAGATGACAAAATGCTTCTACTACCTAAAACCAATCAACGATTGTATTGTGTTCCTGAACACGATGACAAAATTGATGTCCAAATAGAAGATCCTATAAAGAAAATCACAATATTACGACATAAAAAATATAAGGTGAATCACCGAAGTCACATCAATAAAAGTGAATTTGATGCGTCGTTCTGCAAATACTGTCATACAGAATATTGTGAGAGTTATAATAACAGAAATTTTGAACCAGATAAGTTATTCTTTACATCTTTCTTCCTCGTGGATTTTACATATGGATTGAAAGATAACCCAGTTGCCGTATTTAATGCCATCACGAAAGTCGTTAAAAATAACAAGAGGAATATTCAAATATCAAGTAACAACGCAGGAAGAAATAAGTCTATAGAGGGCGATAAAATTGGTAAAAACAAAAATAAATTCCAATCTAATTCTTTTCAAATGCAGAAGAAGGATACAGGACATAAATCTACAAGTTTTTATAAAATGTTGTCAGAGCTTATGATGAAATCCAGCAAATACAGTATTCACTTAGCTGGTAATAATGTGAAAATAGACAAAACTACAAAGTCTCCAAAGAAGAAATGTAAAATTAAATCAAAAATACACACAAAATACAGAAAAGCACAAAAATCATCAGCACCTGTTAATTTTAATGTAGATAAAGTAGCAAAAACATCGCCACTAGCAATAAAATGTCGTAAAAGAAGTCCAAAGCACTTTATAATTAATTCTTGTCATTGCGCATGCGATCATCGCGACATCATCAACATTGATAAACTTAATAAAATTAGAGGCAAAAAGTCAAAGTTTAAAAAGCCTCAGGACAAACTTAGCAGCAAAACCTCTGAAAGTTCTTGTGCTTGTTACAAGAGAATACGTGCATTCTTTTCCGACATCATAAGAATTTTTCGATCCAACACTGGTTTTCCAAACTTCAACGACACGATTAAATCACCGCCTTGTGATATGAACAATCATAAACGAAGGAAAAAGAAAAAACGAACCGAATGTATTGCTGGAGGAAAGGACGATTTGTCCAGTAGTGATACTAGAAACTATAGAATATCTGCGTATTTAGCTGAACAGGACTGGATGAAAACGCAGTGTAGATGTAATGGCCTCAATAATGTTGGAGACAAAGTGTGTGGTGACGCAGAAGTGAGTGATGCATTAGCTATGATTAAGAGCCGTTCCAAGAATTTGGCAGTAAGTACTTAATTATGTAGATAGATACGAGTAACTTGATAATTATCCCACTAATATTAGTGGGATACTTTACTATTACAAATGTTTGTCAAAAGTGTGAATTCTAAGTATGTTATACATTACTTTTCTATTTCTAATTAAGATGTTTTAAACAAACCTAATATATTTCAGAATAACCTAAAATATAAACAAAAAACCCATCAAGTTCTCCAATCGAATGTGCAAGAACTGCCACCACCAGAAATACTAACTTCTATGAAAAGTAAGCAGTATCCAGAATTTCGGAAATTATTGGCAAATCAATATCAGTACCTATCACAATATAGACCCAGCTTCTGATGCTCTGGGCTCACGGTTCATCTGTGACTTATGTGTCAAAAGATGTCGTACTATTATCGGATTACTCAGTCACAAAATAAAATGCAGCATGCTACATTAAACAATCAATTGATCATCATCATCTTTCAGATGCTGTCGTCAATGATAATTTATGCATAAATTTGCGCACTCCAAGATTTTATCTAAGATCTTTCTGACTCATTTTTGAGGATTAATTTTGCTTTCGAAATTCAGATATTTTATCTTACTAACTTAATGTAAGTTATTGATACTCGTTAAGTATTTTACGTTTTGCAGAAACAAAGAAGAATGAATTAACATTTAATGAGTTATGGAGAAAAATTGGTTTTGGATATTTAAGTGATTCCTCTTCTTCGTCATTTATCAACAATATTTATAGGACAACTAATAAGATATTCGTAAACGAAGGGAGAAAAATCGGTACTTACTATTCTGCTAAATTGAAAGAGTTTTTCGTAAATTGTTAATTGGACGTCGGCTTGTTTACATTCATAGGTAGAACATCATCAGAAAATTTATCACGACGATTGAAATACTACGGATCGCTGGGAAACGATGATTTCGATAAAATGTATGTGTGGTAAATTAATTGAATTAAATTTTTGGTTCTATATAATGCAGTAATATTTATTTTTGAAGCCAATATTTCTGATTTTAGCTTAAAAGAAGGTTCCATACGTTCGGTAAGTAATGTTTTTATCCTAAGACCATGGAATGAACAATTTAATAGACTGTTACCTAATCAAATTATTATAATTACTTAAATACGAGTACCTAAGTAGTTTACCTATTTTATATTCAAAAGTTAAATTTGATTCTAGGGGTTTAAGGTTAAACTTGTAAGTTTTATGCTTATTACTTACAGTACATAAAACTTAAAAGTGCAACCTTTAATCTTTGCTCCTTTTTTATTTTCTACCTCTTGCCATTTTTGTTGTAACAATACTTATATTTTCATTTCCAGCGGCGGAAAAAGGAGGGAATTGACATTAAAAAATATCCTGAAAATGTTTACGATCGTATCCACGGTAGATTTAATTTAATTCATAATCTTATAGATAATATATTAATTCCTAAGTAAGACACAAAGATTTTTAGCACCAATAACTTATCATATTCTTAAGACTCCTTAATAATAGTTTATAAAGATGACTTCTACTAAAAGCATATAGATTGGAAATAAAATTTATTAATCATCTAATTTAAGTCATCTAACGATAAACAACCATTTTGCTGCTTCCTAGAGGACTTCTAGAACGTATCTACATATTAATTTACATATTATTTATGTACAGTGGTGTCTAGTAGCGGTAAGATAAATCGTGGCGCCAAAGATGGCCTGAAAAAGAGCAGCACAAACTTTTGCAAGAAATTATGGCGTTTAAAAGGGTGTGTATGCCTATAAGATAATTTACATCAAATTACTCTTGAATTGCGTGTCATGTTATTTAATGTTCTTATTTCTGGTAATTTTGGTATTCTCAGGTGTATATCGGATCATGTGCATTCAAGGTAATTACTTACAATTATTTAATGTAATTGATTTTCAATCTAATTCTATATTTTTATACTTACCGGTATCTACGAGTATTTTCGAATGTCTCAAACTACTGTCCGTAAAACAAGCAGGAGTTTAAAGAATTTTCTAAATAGGGTTAAATTAAAACAAATCGCTAATAATTCTATCGTTTTCAGCTGTGGAAATTCCATCTCTTTTTTTAAGAATCTTTGCAGTAAATTATCTAATAAGGAAAAAGATGATAAACGATTATATAAAATTACAGGTAAAGACAATCCTTAGTTGAATACTTTACGACTTATCGAACTAGAAATTTATATTCCATTTCTTTTTATAGGCGAGAATAAGGCTTGTCAAGTGGACTGTAGTAAAGTTTTCAAAGAGGACAAAAACGTGGAAGAAGGGGTAAAGAAAGTGCAAAGTTACACAACAACAGACAAAGATGGTAATCTAGTATAGTTGTTTCTATAATAATCTGTATTGTAAGAATAAGGCCCTAGTCCCAATTAGGCTTAGAGAGTAAACGCATTAGCGCCTGGTCGCAGTCTGCCGTCAACCTTAAACCGTACTATACATAATATACTCCGGGTATTAGTATATAATGCGACAACGTCTCGCCGCATCATGACCAGCTACTAAGTAATGTGGTCACGATCTTACAGTGAGCGGCTGACCGTTGAGCGGCGTATCACTGAATGAATCGGCAAGCGAAACGCTGTGGCGGTTCAAGCGGCAAGCGAAACGCCACAGTCAGTTAGCCGCTCAATGTAAGCATATTAGAGACAAAGAACAATGCAGTTCCATAATAAATTAATTTTTATTCTTCTTTCTATGATAATGAAGAAAAGAAAGTTGATCTCCAAAGCAGTGACGTTGGAAAGGATTAAAAAGTTAAAAGTACATCGTTTATAATTACCATTTTCTTAATAACTGCATTTTTTTTTGCCAAAATAGAAATTTGGGGGTTTGGAAACAGTTATAGAGCAAGCACGCTATGTCCGAATTCGTCTACAGGTACTGATCGATTTGAATAAAAAAAATATTTTTCTTTCTTTTTGTTCGGTAATGAAGAAAAGGAACTAGATGTCCAAGGCAGTCACGTTGCAAAGAATTTGAAAGTTAAAGGTACACATCTAATTTTAAGTTAGTAAGCCATCTTCTTTTTTTTCATTCTTATTTTACGACGAACTGCATTTTTAAAAGCAACTAAACAGATTAAAAACTTTTTTATATTTATTAATTATGTTTCATTTTTTTTGTTTCTATAACTAACTTTGGTAATAAAGAAAATAAAGTTGATGTCCAAAATAATGACGTTGGCAAGGACTTGAAAGTTAAAGGTAAACATGATGTAAATAGATATATATAAACTTATAATTTTCCGAAACTTAAATCAATAGCTTACTATCTTATTATCAATAGCTTAATTAGTAAGTTAAAGTTTATCTCTTCATAGTAAGTTCAAGTTTATTTCTTCTTTTAGAAAATAAAGACGTCGGCCTTAGTACAACTGATGTAATGAAGAAAAT
The DNA here is from genome assembly GCA_031163375.1 of Conogethes punctiferalis. Classification (NCBI taxonomy): domain Eukaryota; kingdom Metazoa; phylum Arthropoda; class Insecta; order Lepidoptera; family Crambidae; genus Conogethes; species Conogethes punctiferalis. The sequence goes on along the minus strand of CM062098.1, from coordinate 4,137,036 downwards.
ATGTGGTAAGGATAAATGAAATTGGTTAAATTTATATTGGCATCTCCGAACCGCAAAGAGAGTCGGAAATGCCAATATTCGTGTACACAAAGTATGTTATATTTAAAAATAATGAAAAATTTACTTTAAAAAATAAGAAAATACCTAAATAACCTTAATATTTTTTCCAGATTTAATTATAAACACCACACCAGATACGCATATAGCTGGTAAGTTTAAATTAACGAATTTTATTGCTTTTATTAATTGAACATTAAATTGATTTATATAAATTTTAGCGGAAGTCACTTTAGTGGCTAAAGTAAATAAAGGAACAATGAAGAGACCAGGTAATGTTTTATTAATATTTTAGTATGCACATTTTACTATCATTATAACTCTTTATTGAACTCGTAGGTAAATAGTATTTATAAACATATTCAAGAAAACAAAGCCAAATACAATAGTAAAAGTTTAAGAGTAACGAAAAGTTTAATTAGGTATAATTTATTAATAAAATTGCTTTTTAAAGTCTTTCCAGCAGATCACGAAGCAGGGTTTAAACACAAGTCCGTTATGACTACTGGTGAGTTTGACGTCCAAATTGTGTAAATTACACTAAATATTATAAAGAGGAAAGATTTGTATTTTTGTATGTAACGAATAAACTCAAAACGTAGGTACTGGACCGATCTTAATAATTCTTTTTTTATTAGAAAGATAAATTATCACTCAGTAACATAAGCTATGTTTAGTTCAAAAATGTTTATCTGAAACATCCGAAGCGAAGCGGGGGCGGGTCGCTATATTAATTATTATTATAAATTATTTATTTCAGTCGACGAGGGTATAAAAACCAAGGAGAGCAAAGATATAGGAGTAATGATAAGATCCAGTAAGTAAATCAGAAATCACAACTACCATGCTTCAATCAACTTGACCAATCTATCTCATTATCATGTCCAATTTTTTCCAACATGTTTATACTAAGGCCTCATTTACAGTGCCGAAACTAGCCTTTTATGCTCCCGGTGCGAGCTTTCAAAACTGCGCCCCTGAAAAATGTGGTCTGGTCATTTGTGAGCCCCTCCAAGGTCTGCACCTGAGCATTGCTGGCACCGCCTTAGTTACGGCACTGCTCATTCACGCTAAGCACACGCCGAAAAAAAATCAGTCAAATTGAGAACCTCCTCTTATTTACTAGCTGTGCTCGCGACTTCGTCCGCGTGGAATAGTTATTTTTTCCCGTTTTTTTACATTTTCCATCATTTCTTCGCTCCTAATAGTTGCAGCGTGATGCCTAAAGCCTTCTTCGATAAATGGTCTATTCAAGACAAAAAGAATTTTTCAATTCGGACCAGTAGTTCCTGAGATTAGCGCGTTCAAACAAAAAAACAAACTCTTCAGCTTTATAATATTAGTTAAGATAAAAAAAACGTGATGTTATAATGTAGGTAATTAAGTATGTAATTGTTTCAGCTCCAGAACATTTCAAAATGACTGCTGACAAAAGTACCTTAGTATTTCCTGGTACGTATATATAATGTTATTACTCTCTTCATTTGTCTTCTTTATTTCTTTTCTTTCAAATCGTCACTCCACCTGGCCTGAGGGTGGGTGTGCGTATCCGTAACGGAGTGTATCCGTTTGCTGAATAGCAGTAGCCTATGCCGAATAGTATTATCTACTCTGTTTCAACTAGCTACCATAATTCCATAACCTAACACTATCAGAATGGTGTAGGTACTTGTCTATGTGCTAAATACAGAATTAAAATTTTCAGCTAAAGAGACCGCCAGCAAAACATCTGAAAAAGGCACTATGGTGGTTCCCGGTATGTTTAATACTTATAATTGATTTTGTTTTCACAATTCACTGTATCTACCTATACCTACCTACACCTACCTACATTTTGTATTTATACTCAGTACCTATGCTTAATACGTTTTTGAAGAGTTCAAATCCCGGTCAGATTTATGTTTTAGAAAAACATATTGCTTACTAAATAATTTCCAAGATTACTTAGTTTTTCCATTACTTTTCAATTTTTCAATAAATAAGTCTGTTTAATTTTTCAATAAAGGTCTCTGCCCACTACACCGTATCATACCATGGCCGTGCTATGAACGTGTCAAGCACGGAAGGTAATACGATACGGCTTGCTTTGCCCACTGAAACGAGTCGACGGCGTTTAATGCCCGTATGATGCCCGTATGATGCCCGTATGATGCCGGTATGGTGTCCGTATGCAACCCGTATGATGCCCGTATGATGCCGGTATGGTGTCCGTATGCAACCCGTATGTTGCCCACCCGTAATTTGTGTGACTATTCATAGGAAGCCGTTTCATTATCGCGTTTATAACGGTCCTTATACGCGGTTATAACCCGTATTATCACCGTTTTGCTGCCGGCAGGCATCGGTTTGGCACCGTCGCGTGCCGTGCGCGGAGCGTACCGCCACCGGCAAAATATTCTCGCCGACAATTCTGAACTGTCCGTGCATGGCACGCGACGGTGTTGGTCGGTGACGGAACGGTCTAATGGGCATCGTCTCATAGTTTTCAATACAAAGAATACTTTTTTGTCTGACACGTTCATAGCACGGTCATGGTATGATCCGGTATAGTGGGCAGACTCCTTTAGCCAAAACGCTTCGCACGGATGAGTATATCAACTACGCACACATACAAATGAAAGCTTAGACTTGAAGAGAAGCTTGAACTTGACGACATCAATTTTAATGCTGTATTTATTTTTATAGTTACTAAAGAACCAACAGCCCATTCTAGAAGTATTTTGGTTAACAAAACAGGTGAGGATCTGAGTTTAATTATTTATGATTTAATTTAAAATCTTGTACAGTAATAATATAATGCTTTTTTTCGATTCAGCTCTGGATGCTACCACCAATTCTATGGTTAACAAATCAGGTGATGATCTACTTAAGTTTATTTAAAATTTAATTGTTTAGGATAAAATTTAAGATTTTGTACAATATTAATATATCATACTTCTTTTGTTTTATGTAGCACAAAAAGAAGAACCAACAGCCCACTCTAAAAGTATTTTAGCTAGCAAAACTGGTGAGGATCTATGTTTAGTACCTATAATACTAATTGTTTTGGCTTAAATTTAAGAAGTTATACAATATTAATATCATTCTTCTTTTGTTTTATGTAGCACAAGCAGAAGAACCAACAGCCCACTCTAAAAGTATTTTAGCTAGCAAAACTGGTGAGGATCTATGTTTAGTTTAATACTAATTGTTTTGACTTAAATTTAAGAAGTTATACAATATTAATATCATTCTTCTTTTGTTTTGTTCTATGCAGTACATGAAAAAGATACAACAACCAATTCTAAAGGTAATGTGATTCGAACGTACCATAAAGTACCTACGTATATTTTATTATTACATATTATTTTTTTTTTGTTTTCTTTAACCCAGCGATCTGTGCGAGCATAATGAGCCATTCTGATATTTGAGTTTTCTTTTAATTGAATATACAGAAGGAACTCTTATCCTTTCTTTAATTTGGCTAATATCTTGAGGGTAGGGTTGGTACGCTATGCCTCTTCAACCTTACATTTGTGACACTCCCTGTGCCCCCCAGTCTTGATGCCAAGTCATTCACATGGTTTGATATTCGAGTCTGATAAGTATTACTATGTCTAGCAATTTCCTGTTTGACGGTGTTCATGTTCAGATCCTCATGTATATACCTGTTGCTCACATAGTAGGGTATGTCCAACATCATTCTCAGTATCTTACTTTGGAATCTCTCAAATATGTCTATGTTGCTGTTGCTGGCCGTACCCCACAACTGGATTCCGTAGGTCCAAATAGGTTTGAGGATTGTTTTGTAGATAGCTATCTTGCTCTCATGCGAGAAGCCTGACTTGCCGTGTATCAGCCACTCCATGGTTCTGAGTTTTGTATCCAACTGCTTCCGCTTCATCCAGATATGTTTGTATTATCCTTGACATCTTTAGTTTTTATGTTCTTATGTTTAAACAATATTTTCTTGTATTGTTCTTTTTTTTTGTATTGTTTGTATTTGGTGCATCCCTTGTAGCTAGCAGGGTGTTTTTCTTGGCACAAGTGGCTTCAGTGTCCGGTCTTTTTAGGCAGCTTGCTGTGGAGTGTTCCTCCCCACATTTCATACATCTAAATGGCCTATTGCACTGATTTTTCACGTGACCAAACCTTTGGCATCTTTTGCATTGCAATATTTCTTGTTTTTTGTAGGGTGCTTCAAATGTGATTTTCATGTGGTTGAGATACTTGATTTTAAATATATCTTTGTTGCTTTTTTTTGGTTCCAGGTCCACATAAAATAGCGGTAATGGCTGCTTGGTGTTCCTGTGTCTGACATTTGTTATGTGTCTGACTTCATGTCCCAGCTCAAACAGTTCCTTTTTGATAGCTTCTGTATCTTCTGAGGAGTGTAGTCCACGTAGTACAGTCCTATAGGCCCTTTCACTTTTTAGTTTGTATATGTAGTGGCTAACATTTTCCTTTACAAATGTATACTTCCACATTTACAGGCATTATTTTGACTCTCTCTCTCTTATTTTGACTACGTGACCGGATCTCAAGGTTGTCATGGTGTACTCCTTGGTGTCTGCAATCGTTGACAGCAATTATTTTAGCTTCGTTATATCAATAACCCCAGTGACGAATATTGGTTCAGGCTTAGGTGGTTTAGGTTCCTTTTGCATTTCTGTTGCACCATCTTCGTTTGTAGATTTCAGTATTTGATATCTGTTCTGTGTCGATACTGCGTATGTCATTTCAGTTAATTTGCTGCTTTTGTTTGTAGTTTCAGGACTTGCTTCAGCTTTTTTTTTCATAGGTACTTGATCATTTTGCTAGGGTCAGTGGTTGCTTTTATCTCCACAGTTAGCATCAGAAGAGCCTGCGTGAGTTGTAGGCTCATTATTAGCACTCACTTGTGACTGAGTGTCCACCGGAAGAGTTCCTAGTGAATAGCTCCTTGTACGTGCAAACATGCTTGTGTGGAAAATTTTATGGGTCATCTTTGGGTTTGGGTATATGGGTTTATATTTTGTTTTTCGTTTCTCATCTCCATACAATTCCCACGAGTAGGGCCGATCTAAAAGGTCACTTGAGAGGTGACGTCCATTCCCCCAAGAAGGACCTTGTTCAAACCCTTGTTCAACGGCGTTTGACAGGTCCACCGAGGTTGGTAATAGGTAATTTTTCAATAAGCCAAAACGCTTCGCACGGATGAGTATATCAACTACGCACACATACAAATGATAGCTTAGACTTGAAGAGAAGCTTGAACTTGACGACATCAATTTTAATGCTGTATTTATTTTTATAGTTACTAAAGAACCAACAGCCCATTCCAGAAGTATTTTGGTTAACAAAACAGGTGAGGATCTGAGTTTAATTATTAAGGATTTAATTTAAAATCTTGTACAGTAATAAAATAAATTATTATTCTGCCTACTAACATAGTTTTTAAGATTAATTGTTACTAACATTATGGACTCTGTCTGAAATAAATAATTTTTATTTATTTTATTTATTTATTAATAATATCATGCTTTTTTTCGATTCAGCTCTGAATACTACCACCAATTCTATGGTTAACAAATCAGGTAATGATCTACTAGTTTATTTAAAATTTAATTGTTTAGGATAAAATTTAAGATTTTGTACAATATTAATATAATCATACTTCTTTTGTTTTATGTAGCACAAGAAGAAGAACCAACAGCCCACTCTAAAAGTATTTTAGTTAATAAAACTGGTGAGGATATAAGTTTAGAAGAATACTAATTGTTTAGGTTTAAATTTAAGAAGTTATACAATATTAATATCATTCTTCTTTTGTTTTTGTTCGATGCAGTACATGAACAAGATACAACAACCAATTCTAAAAGTAATGTGGATCGAACAGGTGAGTACTTAGGTAAGCTTAATACTCGTACCATAAAGTACTCCAAACCTTACTACTTTGATAAAATTGAATTTAAAGTCAAGGACCTACTGACTACTTACATAAACTAAACTATTTTATTATTACATATTAATAAAGATTAGATGAAATGCGCGGAATCGGCTGTCCATTGATGAGATGTTTTTACGAAATTAACCTAATTTAATATTGATAATTTTAAAAGCGCCACAATTTATTGCACCTAATTGTCTTTTTAGCTACTGAAGATCTGGCTAGTACATCACCAACGGCTCACAAAACAAGTAAGTAGTAACGAGTCACTATTGGGAAAAATAAACATGATTTTTAATTCGATGAATGTTATTTAAGGACAATTTATTGCAGTTGAACATAAAACCACAGACAACCATGGTACTCAAGCTATTTGGTAAGTTATTTATGCTAAACAACATCATACTTATTTAGCCTTGTAAGGCTCAATATCCTCATATAATCCAAATCCCATTGTTTTAAGTATTTTGTCTGGAAGCCTTTAAATACGAGTAAGATACATAATAGAAAGAAAGAAAGAAAAAACGTTACATGCCAGTTTTAACAAATATGACTTCGAATTACTTGTACCTACACTATTACATGTTCTCAGTCATATCATAATTCACGCAGTCCATCCATCTATTCTTCGGTCGGCATCGCTTCCTCCATCGATCGAGTATAACACATATCATCTACATACATATATCCTCTCTATATTTGCAGTGGTTGTCAAGAACTGCGTAAACTACTACAACAGAATAAAAGCATACAAGTCAGGAATCGTAATAAAAGCAAATCCATACAAGCCGAACATTCTAGAATAGACGAAGCGGCTGAGGATGTTAGGTCCTCATCATCAGAGAGTGCTGAGTCGGTGGAATCGGATTGTCCTTGCAAGGGCAGCTGCAGTAAGAAAATATTTTCTAGTTCATTAGTAGGTACTTACGCCTATAATCAAAGACGCAGAACGTCTTAAGTTGTAAAATGTCAAATTTTCGTAACATGATGTGTCTGATAGAGTTAAAAGTACCAGGAGCTCAAAAGGTACCTACGTGAGAAGTCGCTACCAAATTTTGTTTTTAAGAAAATTATATAGTTTTATACTAAAATGAATAATGAATAATTTAGGTAAGTTAAAAACTTATTTGTTTATTCGCAGGTGATCCTGAAACTGGAGAGAAAAATAAAACATGTACATGTGCTACGCAGTACTTGGATTCTGATGGTGATAGTAAGTCAAATTAATTTCTTTCTTTCTTTACACATGTCATTATGATCAAAAAGAAAAAAAAAGACCCACAAAACGAATCATTCAGTTACAGTTTACAAACATTATTATAATATATTTTGTTAGATGTCATAATCATAAAGACGATTTATTTAATTTATTTCAATGCAAAGAGCCTAGTGAAGTAATTTTTGCATTTGCAGGTTCCAGTCAAATGAGATTGTTAAAGGAATTTATTGCCACTTCTAACGGTGAGACAACAAATAAATACTACTATAAGCCTTGCCTTAAGCGTAGTATAAAGACGAGAAAATTAGGATACTTGATTGAACATTAAAAATCATCATCATCATCAGCCTATTGCAGTCCACTGCTGGACATAGGCCTCTCCAGTTGTTCGCCACCTAGGGCAAACTTCTGGAGGATATACCCATAATCGCCACGCTGGGAAGGCGGGTCGGCGATCGCAGGGCGTAGCTTCTTGCTCCGGTGACGCTGCAGCCCGTCATCGGCCTGTGGTATTAAGCTACGCCTTCTATCGTGATGATTTTACCGCCACCAGACGGTTTGCCAGACCCTCGTTTGTTGTTCGGCAGGATGCACCACGGGCAGGTGAGGAGCGAAAAGGTGATAGGTCACTCCCTTACATCCCATTAAAAATCAATTCCTCTCATTTTACTCGACAGAAAACTTGGATAGAGAAATTTACGAATTCACATCAGTCAGCTGCTTCGAGAGCAAGGACAAATTCAGCTCGTCCATAGACACAGACGAAGTGACAGTCTGCACAGACCCCACCATCTGCGGTCTAGCGTATACTGACAATCCTCGTCGAAGAAGGACCTATAGAAGAGACTTTGTGACCAAAGCCAACCAATGTACTGGGACGGAACACCCTCAAGTTTGTGATGTCAGCACGCCTATACAAGACTGGTGGAGCCCTCTAGTGGAAAAGAAGAACACTAGCAAAAAGAACAAGCGTGATAGAATTGGGAAACAGATTGGGAGGGAGCTAAGATTCGGTGTGAGTGTGAAAGAGATAGATGGAGGGATAACCGTTGAGAGTGGGGAGGAGATAACGCTGGAGAAAAAGGGAGGGGACTATATGATGGGGGACCAGCTGAGACAGACGCAGAGGACGACAAAGGTGACGATGACTAATGGCAAGTTTGTGACATTCAGAAGCCAAGCTCAGATTATTCCTGCTGGTAAGAAATAATTTTAAGGTGCATTGTTACATACAATCTCTTTGCTTTGTAAATAGACCCTCATCATCATCAGCTTATTGCAGTCCACTGCTGGACATAGGCCTCTCCAGTTGTTCGCCACTTTGGGAAAACATCTGTAGGATATACTCATAATCGCCACGCTGGGCAGGCGGGTTGGCGATCGCAGCCTCGCAGGGCGTAGCTCTCGTTCCGGTGACGCTGCTGCCCGTTATCGGTCTGTGGTATTTAACTATGGTTATACCGCCACCAGTCGGTTGCCAGCGCCTCGTTTGTTATTCGGCAGGATGTATCAGGGGTAGGTGAGGTTGGCTTGGAGCGAAAAGATGATTCGCCGCTCCCATACATCCCTTAATAGCCCCTTGTCTTACTTTATTGGCTATTTCTGGGTTAAAATTCTGGGCTATTTAGATGTAATATCTACATTGCAGATCGGTTGCCTAATACATAAAGAGTAACTTTTCTGATACTTTTTGCAGGTGTTGAAGACATTTTGTCTCCATCGCGGTATCTCTTAGAGGTAAGTAATTTATATTTTTCTCTTTACTAAGTTTATTATGGGAGTATTTTTCAAGACAGTGGAGTAAATGGGCTTGAAGGTTATCTGATGGTAAACAATCACTTCAGCCTATAGACACCTCGACACCAAGATAACCAATGGTGTGTTGGCAGCCTTTAAGACATTTGCCCGCTTCCTAGGGACCCACCCTACGTCCATTCAGAAACACCGCTACTGGAAGCTGGGCCCCTACTTACTTACCACTAAAATCGAAAACGATCGCGTACTTACTTTTTTGCACCGTATATCCCTCCCATTTGTCCCTCCCGTGTACGAATATACGAACTAAAATTCGTCAGTCGATTTTCATTAATTTAATTCATGTATTAACACGGAAAGGACAAAATGGGGTGGATTTACGGCGCAAAAGTACGCGATCCGTTCAACGAACACCGTTTTCGACTTTGGTGGTAGGGGCCCAGATTCTAAATAAGCGTTAAACCTTTTTCATTGTTTCAGTCGCAGAGATATTACAACGAATTGTTTAATACTAAACTCTATGCACCTCATCTATTTCCTGTCACTCTAACTCAGGTAAAATGTATAATGTACTTCTGTAGATAAGTATATCCTATATCACGATGCACTCAGTTCCCCGTGATCTATAGGTGCACCAGATGTAAACCAACTTAATTTTTTTTTTATATTGGCTCAGCATAGGCTGGAAGCCCAAGTCGCTCTACCAACGGGCTGGAAACCTCTTTTACCAGTCACCCAATCAGTCACTCCAGCCATGCTGGCCGCTGGTCAACTTTCACTGTCGAGTTTTTATTAATCTTGAGCAACGCCAAGTTCTCTTGATTGGCATCTCGGCTAATATGTAGTACCTACTTAATTACTTCGCTTTAAACATCATAGGCCTCTCCAGTTAAGTGCACCGCAGACGGCACACTTTTTGTGCGATAGAGTCTGCGTCTGAGACATTTATAAGGAGCGTCTAGGTCTGCCGACAGAATGATCGAAGATGTGCGTCGTGTGCGTTGAGTCTGTGAAATATCCGCTACAGATTTTTGCGCGTCGTGTGCATTCATATATTTGCAAAAAAGTGCGTCACGGATAGTCTGTCGTCTGCGCTGCCCCTTATTCGTCGCTTAGGACAATCATCTGGAGGATATTAATAGAATAAACATCCTAACTGTAGTATGTCAATACTTAAGAAAATAGACAGAAACCCGGTAAAATGTTGTTAAAAAGATTCAGATTTTTTTAAACCGCTACAGTAGGTTTCGAGTTTATTCATTAAAACGTTCACACAAAAATATTAATTAGATAAAGTACTTAAGCACTTTAATATACTAATGTATATTAAAGTGCTTAAGTACTTTATCTACTAAATGAATTGATTCTGTTTAACAGGCAGCCGTGATAGAGTCTAGGAGCCATTCTCCACCTCGGGTTCGTCAAACTCGCAGAAGTAAGCAACTTTCTTGCTTAAAGAATATAATAAAAGAAAATAATAATTTTCATTAATATTAAATAAAGAAACAATATTTTATTTATTTATAGATCACAAGACTAAAAGACTTGAAGAATGTTATTCATCGCGTAAACAGGTAGGCAACAAATAAATATCCCAAGACATGCCACGCTGGGTCACACATCGCCATCTAGCCCAAATCTAGTCCAAACCAAACTAAGCCAAAGCTTGTACCTACTATGGGTACTAGACAACTGATAAACTTAGATATTTCTTATTTGTAAATAACCCAAGACTAGTCAAGACTTGCCACACTGGGCAACACATCGCCATCTAGCCCCAAACTAAGCCGAAGCTTGTACTATGAGTACTAGACAACTGATAAACATACTTAGATACTTTTTTTTGAAAATAAATACATATTATACATAGAAAACATCCAGACCAATACAAACAGACATATTCATGAACACAAATGTTTGTACTGTGCGGGAATCGAACCCACGACCCTTGGCTCAGAAGGCAGAGGTCACTACCAAATGAGCTATCGAGCCAGACAGTAAATAAATACATACTTATTTTTTATTTATAGTAAACACCCAGACTAATACAAACAGACTTGTTCATGCACACAAGGTTTGTACCGACCGGGAATGAACCCGCGCGACCGCTGTATCGCTGAACCAAACGGGACTCATGACAGCTATTTTTATGAGTCTAATAGACAAATGTCGAGTAAGGGATGTAAGGGAGCGGCCTATCATCTTTTCGCTCCAAGCCAACCTCACCTGCCCGTGGTGCATCCTGCTGAATAACAAACGAGGCGCTGGCAACCGACTGGTGGCGGTATAACCATCACAATTGAAGGCGTAGCTAAATACTAAAGACCGGTGACGGGCAACAGCGTCACCGGAGCAAGAAGCTACGCCCTGCGATCGCCAACCCGCCTGCCCAGCGTGGCGATTATGGGTATATCCTCCAGATGTTTTCTCTAAGTGGCGAACAACTGGAGAGGCCTATGTCCAGCAGTGGACTGTAATAGGATGATGATGATGATGATGAGACAAATGTCTATTTCTTAACACAGGTCATAACCCCTCGTAGACGCTGTATGGAATACGAATGGATTCGTGATAGTGGAGAGAAAAATGTATTCAGATCAAAGAAATTGCGAAGGTAATGCCATGACTGTAACTCTATGTCCTCATTCGCTCAAAGTGACAGTTTTAATTTTATAAAATTGTTTATTTTTGCTGTCGTATTATGTTTTGTTCCTATAATACATTTATATAATGAAGACTGATTTTCATTTTATTTCTTAACTAGCCCTTCTTTCTTAACGCGACTTCATCCAAGTGGAATAGAGTCTTGGTTCAAAATCCTTAGCGGATGCCTACGTCATAGCAGCTACCTGTATGCCAAATTTCAGCCCGATCGGTCCAGTGGTTTGGGCTGTGCGTTGATAGATCACTATGTCAGTCACCTTTAAGTTTTATATATTTAGATAGGTAGATAGAAGATAGATAGCGACTCGCCCTCGCGTCACCAGTCTGTAGGTGTTTGCAAGAGGCCTATGTCCAGCTATGTCCAGCTGTGGACTGCGATAGACTGGTAGTAGCAAAGGTTTGCTGTAACAATAGCTGAGTGGACGCCATATTGGTCGTATTCGTATTGCGCAGAGGTGCCTTTGATCCTTTATGTTTTATTTGCCAGAAGTTGTATTTTTTGTTTATTTGCTAAAAGTGTATTTTTTGTGTTAGGTGTCCTAATAAAGTTTTTCTATTCTATAGACAAGCGTCAAGAAACCTTGGTTTCCACCGTAAGATGTATCTTCAAAGTGGTCTTTACCCCTAGATTAGGGGAGCGATTGTCTTCAATATCTTATTTTACGCACCACTTATCTCTCTACGTACGTGGGTGCTTCTTACGTTTGGTAATGATATTATTTAAGATACAATGATGTTATCAAAGATGTTATCGTCAATGTTACGAGACAAGTTGCTATTGATGAAACGAATTCGTAGTGTTGAGTGGAAAAGTGACAAACGAAAATAATTGTAAAAACAAATGCGTTAGACATTGCAACTCTTGGGCCTCGTTCGGCGTTTTACAAAATCTGTTCTGTGTGCCTAGCACGAACACTTTCGAAAAAGTATGCGTAACGTAACCGTAAACGGGCGATAATTTTTACTACGTTAACGTACGTAAACGTAGTACCTCTTACGCACGTTAGGGGCGCTGTACCAAGTTTCATACAAATGTTTACGGAAACGTTACGCATACTTTTTCGAAAGTGTTCGTGCTAGGCACACTGTTATGCGCGACGTAAAGCCGCCTGCGTCAAAGCATACGCTCTGGGTAATGGAGACCTGTCTCCTAAAATTAAGCCTAACTCTCAAAGTAAGTAAGACCCCGATTTAAGGAGATGCATCGCGTTCGGCGAGCCATCATGCAACGCTTCAGATGCAGTGCCGTTAACGCAGTGTCAGTAGGTACCTACATCGTTTTTCCAGACGCAGCACTTATGGAAAATTTCCCCTAAAGGATTTCCCTTGCATCTTGTTATTAAAGTTTGGAATATGCAGATGAGTCGATTGATGTATGAACAGAACAATAGCCTGGTCTCACCAGCTTCTGAGGAAGGTGGTTCATCAGTCACTCATCTCTTGTTCAACAGGCTACATAACTTCTTAAACCATCGGGCCAAATGGCGTGTCCATTTGGTTAGATGGTTAGAAAAACATCAATATTTTTGACGATGACGAATTTTTTCTACCTAACTCTGTAGTAGTCTGTAGTTAATAACATTATTCAGGCAGGTCCCATAAAATATTATGTTCATAAAAATAATTGTTAACGTAAAAACAATGAATCATTGGAATAGTTATCATACTTTATTATAATGAAGCAAGTTATCATCGCGACTGTACTCGTTCAGATTACGTCCTCGATATCGTATTATCCAAGAGGGCTTTATTATTGTTATGACTACTGCCAAACTTGGAGTGGGCATTCTGCGACAAATCTTTTTTCTTTACCACATAACCATTTTACTAGGTAAATTAAACTAAATTTTTAGGGTGTTTAGTTGCTTATTTGATAGTTTAGTTTAGTAGTTTAGCACATTCAGGATCTGGGATTCACGAGGGATATATGGTGCAAAAGTACGCGATCCGTTCAACGAACGATCGTTTTCGATTTTGGTGGTTAAGGCCCTTTTTTTTATACCATTAGGGTGGCAAACAAGCTTACGGCCCGCCTGATGTTAAGCGGTTACCGTAGCCTATGGACACTTGCAACACCAGGGGTAGTATCACAGGTGCGTTGCCGACCCTTTAAAAACCTCTTCACAACCTTTTTGAAGGACCCCATACTGTAGTCTCGGGAGAGAGCCTCGGCGGGGAGCTCATTCCACAGCCTGACGCGGCAAAAATTTCCTGTTGAAACGTACCGTGCGTGACCATACAGGCTCTAGGGTATGAGGCTGAATCCCCTGACGACGGCGAGCGGTGCGATGCATGCGGTGCCCTGCATGCATTAATATGTAGGTACCTACTTAGTTGGCATAGATCTGCTGCACTGCAAAGCTGGTGTCTTCTTGGTGATGTTTTTTGCACATTTTGAACACTTCTTAGTAACCATTGTGGTTAGAATAAAATTAACTGTCAAGCAGGGAAATACACACAAGTAACCTTCCACCTCAGCGTTTCGACGAACTCAACGAAACGAAATGGGTTATTCATACGTCAAATGCAGTTATTTCCAACACTCGGAGCTCGATTCTCTGATCTCTGACCTCTGAGCCTTGGACCATTACCACGATTGGCAGGCGGGTTGGTGACCGCAGTAGGTTTTATTTGTACCCAGGTAAACTCTGCTGCCCGTTTCCTGATATTCCCTTAGTCGTCTTCTACGACACACACGGAATTATATGGGGTTGTCCTATTCTAAATCTCAAAGATCTGAAAACTACAGTGACGTATTAGGTACCTACCTACTGCATATTATATTATCTGTGCTAATTTATCAACTAGGTACGTTAGGCTTAAGACCTTCAATAGATTGAAGACAAACGCCTTGATGAAATAATCAGATAAATTGCAATAAATTAATCATGAGTACTGTGCCAGTATGCGAATAACCCTGCTTGGGACCGATTGCGGTATTGAAATGTGAAATGTTTAGTGTTTCTGAGGACGCCATGCTGTCACGATTGCTTGTCTTTTGGTGAGTCGCATTACAATTCAAGTATTTTGCACCGGTTAGCTTCTATTTATAGGCATCTTAATTAAAGTAATTTATATTTTTAATTGTTTCTACGACTTTCTGCCAACAGTCAATAGTGAAGGTCATTTATATATATTTAAAACAGCAATGGTCCCAATATAGAGCCCTGACGAACTCCCATGCGCTTGGAGAATGAATCGCTTGCCACTCAGCTTCAGAAAGAATCTTATCGAATTGTGAATAGTCTCGGACATCATGGTTAAGAAAACGAGTCTTTGTAAGTAAATAATTTAACCTTTGCAGTTTATTGGCCCACTTGAACTGCGTATTATGTGGAAAGCCGAAGATCCGTAACTTTCCCGAAGGCTTTCTCTTCGGCGCTTCCACTGCCGCCTACCAGGTAGAAGGAGGGTGGTATGAAGATGGTAAATAACATGAATTCATTAATAGCTAATATTAAATTATAAATTTGAAAACTTTTTGGTACGTGGCGGGGTCACCGCTGCTTCCTTGGCTACAATTAACTCTCCTCACGATGTCTTCCTTTACCGTAATAGCATAGTATAAATAAAGGTAGATACTTACTTGGGTACATAATTAATTTCTAATTTGAAAGATAGGATCGTTGTCTACGATAAATCGCACTCATTCAACAAAAACCGGTTCACTATCGCCTTGAATATCGGAAGATTTAAATCTTTTGGCGAACAAAGAACCCTGGCAACGAATTCCGTTAGCTTTAGTTTAGTTAGCCGTTCGCATTATAAACGTAGAGGTAATATGAGGTACGTGGGGAAGTTCGAACCACATGGCTCTATTGTAATGTTTACTTATTCCTTTTCTTTTCCAGGCAAAGGCTTATCAATATGGGACATAGCAACTCACACGCTCCCCTCCCCCATCAAAGACGGCAGCACAGGCGACGTGGCTGCCGACTCCTACCACCTCTACCGCCGAGACGTGGAGATCATGAAGGAACTCGGCTTGGACTTCTACAGATTCTCCATCGCTTGGTCCAGGGTGCTCCCCAACGGCTTCTCCGATAGAATCAACCAAGCCGGCATCGATTATTACAACAATCTGATCAACGAAATGATCAAAAATGGCATTACTCCATTCGTAACCATGTATCATTGGGATCTGCCGAACAACCTTCAGAAGCTAGGTGGCTGGGTCAATCCGGATGTGGTCAACTGGTTCGTTGACTACGCTAAGATTCTGTTCGACAAATTCGGTGATAGAGTCCGCTATTGGATGACCATAAATGAACCGAAGCAGATTTGCTACGAGGGTTACGGGAGCGATCTAAAAGCGCCCTTCTTGAATTCCACTGGGATCGGGGAGTATCTATGTGCGAAGAATGTGCTTCTAGCTCATGCGAGGGTGTACAGGATGTACGATGAACTTTATAGGAAGGTTCAGAATGGAACTATTGGGATTTCTATAAGTTGCACGTGGTATGAGCCTGCTTCTGATACTTTGGATGATCATCAGGCGGCTTTGGATGCTAGGCAGTTTGATGTAAGTATCATTCATCATCATCAGCCTATCGCAGTCCACTTTCACCAAACATCTGTAGGCTTTACCCATAATCGCCACCTTGGGCAGGCGGGTTGGTGATCGTATTTAGCTACACCTGCAATTAAGTATCATTATATTGAGTAAATATGAAACCTCCAAGAATTTGTCACTAACAACGTTCACTTTGAAGCTTACTATCATGAGTAAGGGATGGGAAGAAAGTCCATAAGATGAAATTAAAAACCTTATAATGTGGCCCAAGAAAACCCAATTACAGTTGGGTAACATTCAGATTTTCTCAGAGCTGTATTATAATCAGCTAGCTTAGTTTTATAAAAATTGTTTCCCTTATTTTACAGTGGGGCCAATACGCCCACCCAATCTTCTCCAGAGCAGGCGACTTCCCAGCAGAACTTAAACAGAACATTGCCCTCAAAAGCGCTGAGCAGGGCTATCCCAGGTCTCGCTTACCAGAACTGACGGCAGTCGAAGTGGCTCTCATCAGAGGAACATCGGATTTCTTCGGAATGAACACATATACTTCTAAGCTGACGTATAGAGACGCCTCTTTGGAAGGCATGTATGCCGTACCGTCGTATCTGGACGATATGGGGGCTGTAATGATCAAGGATCCGTCGTGGCCGCAAGCTCAGTCGACTTGGCTGCAAGTGAGTATCACTAAGTGTAAAACAAAGTTGGTTTTTTTCTGGCTGCCTCTCTCCATGTATTTAAAACTAACTAGACAATACTGTTATATGCAGCCTGCGGTTCATCTATCATGTGATTGGTCGGTTGCTATGCAAACGTCAGTGTCATGTCCAAATGGACCAATCACGTAACAGTTGAACCATGCATATGTGGTGCCATCTGGTGCATTTATTTCTTTAGAAAACCTTCACTGCTTGATACCGTCCAAAAGACCAAGTTCCTCTTTAATCTTTTTAAAATAAAGTTTTTACACTTACTGAGGTAGCTTAGCCACGCACGTTCGGAATTCCGATGCGAAATTTCGAATTGAAATTGACATTTACAAAAATAATGTTCTACCTTTACCTACATATCAAACGCTGCAGCTGGAGCGCTTTGTATGCAAGTAATTAGGTAGTGCATTTTTGTTGCGAGCGTGAATTTCCGCATCGGAATTCTGAATGTATGTGGCCAGCCTTAATATAGGTACTGTCATAACTTATCCCCAATGCTTTCAACAGGAAGTACCATGGGGTTTCTATAAACTGCTGATGGAAATCAAGACTCTCTACGACAACCCGCCGATATTCGTGACCGAGAACGGCTGGTCCACTGCCGGTGGTCTCCTCGACGACGACAGAATCAGCTACTACCGGAATTACCTGAACGCCATGTTGGACGCCTTAGATGAAGGCTGTGACATCAAAGCTTATACAGCCTGGTCGCTGATTGACAATTTTGAGTGGAAGAATGGATATACGTGAGTATCTGTGGGCTTGTTTTATTGTTATCGCTCACAGATTAAAAACGTTTAAATGTTTAGGAATTGTTTTTTTTTTTTAATTGTCCCTACATAAAGTGGAAGTTACTTACTTCCTGCGAGCGACCGTCGGTCGGGATGTAAGGGAGCAGTCACCGCCAGGATTGCTTAGGGCGGCCGCATTTACGCATTCCTTGGGGATTCCCTTCTAGGGCTTGCCTTAGAGTCCCTTCTGAGTGTATGGCCGATCCAAGACCAGTATGGTCATGTGTCAATACTTATATTTAAAAATAAACGTTTTCAGGGAACGTTTCGGTCTGTACGAAGTGGACTTCACTAGCCCTGAACGCACGCGGAGTCCGAGAAAGTCCTCGTACATCTATAAGGAAATCCTACGGTCCAGGCAGTTGGATCCGACCTATGAGCCTGAAGACTTCGCCTCGGACACGGACAATCTGGAAAAAGGGAGATACTGAAGGAAATATTATCGTTTTGTTAAAAAATAAACTTACTTTTCATTATAAATACATGTTAAGTATTTTATTACCTATTTTCCTGTACTTTTAGGTATATTTTATGGTTTTGAACATTCATAAGGACACGAGAAGTGGAAAACAAACCAACTTCTCGATCTCCAAAGTTAAGTTGCAGCACGTAATACACGACACAATATAACAACCACAAGTGTTCATCACAGGAATGTTTGTAATGGGTGGGAATCATAGTTGAAAGAACGCAGGGACCAAATTGAACATACCGCCGGACCAGTTAAAAAATGCCAATAATTATAAAAGTGCGTTGTAGGTTTTGTGTAATTGTATGGACCATTTCTCGTAATATATGGAGAACGCCGACTCGACAACTTTAATACCATTAATTTGTCATTTAGCGATGTGGAGCTCAATGTCGCTACAGTTTGAGCATAATAATAAGGCCACATAATCTGGAAAAATGTGTAGGTAATATGGAGCAAAGTGATAATTTCGGAGAAATGTAAAGGTATGACACAACTTGTTAATATTTTTTGTGTAGCGAAAAGTTTTTATCTGAACATTACACTGCATAATTATCGATTCCTTTGCCGAAAATATAACTTATCCAAAAACAACAACGCAAGCGTACGTCACCATCCACAGCTGTCAGTCTGTCAAAGCGTCAAAATTGTTTTGTTTATGTATCAGTCACTGTGTCGACGATTTGCTGAATTTTATTTATAAAAATGTGCGATATTAACGATAACCCTTTAAAACTGACTGTGAAGTGGAATGGGAAAGAGTACGATATACCGGAGTTCTTGCCCTCCGACTCTGTTGCTATGCTAAAAATCGCCATAGAAAATGCAACCGGGGTCAGGCCTGAGAGGCAGAAGTTGCTCAATGTTAAGTTTCAGGGTAATTACAGCTTTCCTTTTTGCATGATTCATCACACATATCTTGATAAATATCTTTACGAACTCAATTATTAAGTCGCTTAATAATATAACCTAAAAACAAGGAAGTTTTTATTTAAAGTAACTCAATCGCTTTATGTAATCACTTAATCCGTTCATTTCGGTTCTTTCATAACTTAATTGGATTGTTTAATTATGTTTTTGGAGGCCTGATTTGCCGTTTCCTTAAACATCGTTTGTAATTTAGCTTTCTAAACATAGTTAATTAGCAAACATATTTTTGTATTCATTAATGCTTTTAAAATTCTGAATACTGTTTATTTGTTGTTGTTGCAAGAGCTCTAATACCAGCTAAGGTTTTGCTCATTTAGCACTAGCCAGGAGTTCATGTGAGGTCTCAAGTATTGACCATGGATGCAAGCAACTTAACCTAATTTAAAAGGGTGTTAGGCTTCTTTTAACAAGCAGCGCTTGTGGTGTCCTGGCAGTATTAGTTCTAAGGTCATTGTCACCATCACATAAGGTGCTTGTAGGACGGACCTAGGTTTCAAGTGGGTATTCCCTACCCCACCACTATCTTGAAACAGTGGAGTCCCACTAACCCCTACTGTGGTAGGGGTTAGTGGGACTCCACTGTTTGACAGAAAGAAAGAAATTGACAGAAATGTCAAAAAAGTGGCTACTATATTGCCGCTACAATTTGATAATTATTTTTTAAAGTTGTACGGCTCAGAATCCCAGACACCATAAATATAGTTTTGGATCATTTATCCTCACATTAGGCATTATGAGGTTAAAATAGGGCTCAAAACCAACATAATTTTCATATGTTTTGTCCCGCTAAGGATCAAACACTTTTCCCACCAACAAATCTATGCTATTACCTACCCGAATTGTATGAGTGACTAAAATATGGTGGGTAGGGGCAAAGGCCTCCAAAACCAAGACAAAGCCAATACTGTCACATACTGAACTGATTATAGTCGACTCAGTATAAAAAACTAACGACCCACACTCACTTTGTTTCAGGTGTTTCAGATAAACATTTTTAAACTAAATATAGCCTATGTTACTGAGTGATAATGCTGTCTAATACAAAAAGAATTATTAAAATCTGTTCAGTATTTTTTGAGTTTTTCGTTACGTACAAAAATACAAATCTTTCCTCTTTATAATTACACTAATTAGTTTCATACTGATGCTATATCATATTTCTTTTATTAGGTAAAGTGGCAACAGACAATTTCACTCTATCTGAGTTGAACCTCAAACCGAACCTGAAGATTATGATGATGGGCTCCCTGGAGGAGGCTATAGAAGGGGCCCGGACGAAGCCGGACGTGGGTGACGAGGTCGTCAACGATTTAGACATTGAAGAAGAGGAGGTGGATGTAGAAAATCAAGAAGTGAGTGATTATAGCAATAATAATAATAAAATTCTTTATTTGGCACCAGAAACATTAAAATAGGATAGATAGCAATAGGATAGATAGCCCAACGATATTGTGTAGGGTAGGTTTGCAAGTTCCTAAGTGACTTAGTTGGAATGAGGAAGGGACTGTAATGCCCAGGCGGCAACCACGCCTTCTGCAGTGCCCTCCTGCTCGCACCACAGGTACGCGGCGCACGCGCCCACCACCCGTGCCCTGCGCTGTTTAAGCGATATGCTGGCTTATGACTGTGACACTGACATATTTGACAACAGTTTGGGTCAACTGGTCCAAAATGCTTATATTTATATTATTAATAATTGTTTTTAAATTAAGTTTATTATTTATGATGTTTCTATTACATTGACTAGCATACTGACGTTTTGGGTAACACTGTAAGTCTGTATGTACACTGTATGTAAATAAATAAATAAAATAATATAACAATGAACGTTAATAACCGCATTAGTCAATTGACTGTGTCGCAGTCACTAACACACACCCCCAACAGAAATTGTGGCTAAAAGTACCTACATACAAAGAGGTTCATCATATTCATTAATTAATAGTAATTATAATTGTATTTGCGATTATATTAATTGATTAAAAATAAATAAATTGCATAATGAATAATGACATAAAAATAATTGCATTAAATAAAATGTATAAATTTATTCTAGTTTAACTTATGCACGCATGTGTGTGAGAGCGTGTGTGTGTGTGAATGTGTTTGTTTTACAGACAGTTTCATGTACCTAATTCTTCTTTTCTCCCTTCAAATGGAAACTTGTAATTGGCCTTGTTCTGTATAAAGTCAACGCTACCCAATAACGAATTGACCGAAAACGCAGTGTGGGACGCCCTCTAGCGAGGTGGACTGACAACATTATAAAAGTCGCAAGATGGGGCTGAATGTGGGAAGCTTGCAACTGGCTGTTGTGGAAGTCTTTTGGGAGGCCTATTTCCTGCACTGGATCCCCTACGGCTTATTATCATTATGATGACTCAATAAATAACTGTAATATTTCCAAAAAATGTAAAGTCATATAAGCATAGTGTTCCAGGGATTCATGTGCTGCGGTAACCGCTTACCGTCAAATGGACTCGCAGCCATTTTGCCACCATAGTGCTAAAAAAAACCAGCAAAGACACACCTTGAATAAGTTTATGTCCAGAAAGAGATATTTTTTGTTGTAATGACCTTGAATAACTATTTATAGTAAAACTTTGATTTCAGATTTATTTAGCTAAAATAAACAAAAGAGTAAAAGATTACAAGATCAACATTTTAAATCAGCCGCGGGAAGGAAAGAAATTATTGGTGCTCGATATAGACTACACGTTGTTCGACCACAGATCAGTTGCGGAAACTGGTAAGTGAAGTATCATTCATCATGTATTGTTTTAGGGATGTAAGAAAGTGATTCATTATCTTTTCGCTCCATGCCACGCTCACCTGCCCCTGGTGCATCCTGCTGAATATTAGACGAGGCTCTGACAAGCGACTAGTGGCGGTATGTTCGGCCTAGTCATTCAATTAAATGTCGTCATTCAATGAACACGCTAGCTATTCAATTATAGGAGATTCAATCAGATGACTGCGGCAAAACTATCATGATTGAAGGCGTAAATGCCATTGGCTAACTACGGGCAACAGCGTCACTGGAGCGAGGACCTACGCTCTGCTATCACCAGCGTGGCAATTATGGATCTCTAGATTTTTGCCCAAAGTGGCGAATAACTGGAGATTCCTATGTCCAACAGTTGACTGCAATCATCATCATCCTAGCCTTTTTCCCGACTGTCTCAGGGTCGGCTTCCCAAACTGAGAGATTTGGCGAGGGCTAAGCTTTTACACAGAGCGATTGCCGTCAGACCTCCGCAACACCTAGGGTAAGCCTATACCCATTCCCAGTTAGGCGTCAGAGTTATCATCATCTCTGATATGATGTGACGACTGCTATCTGAGTTGGTAAAGATAGCACCCGGGACCAACAGCTTAACGTGCCTTCCTTTGGTTACCCATCATCGGATTGACCGCGCCAATGGTTGCACAACGTTGCGATCATTGTTAAGCGAACAAGACCGCGGCGCCACCCAGCTCCTCAGCAGTTGACTGCAATATTTTATTTTATTAATAGGCTGAAGATGATAGGGAAACCATAATTTTAGTTGCGAGACGCTGGTATTGTTATTCTTAATTCCTTATCATCTCTTCATTGAAGGTTACGAACTAATGCGACCATTCCTCCACGAGTTCCTGACGTCAGCGTACGAAGACTACGACATAGTGATCTGGTCCGCGACGGGCATGCGCTGGATCGAGGAGAAGATGAGGCTCCTCGGGGTGTCCACGCACCAAGACTACAAGATAATGTTCTATTTGGACTACTTAGCAATGATAACCGTTCATACAGCCAAATATGGGACTATTGATGTGAGTTAATCTTCTATACTTATAATAAATCTGTAGAGAAGTCAATTCTGTACATGAAATGCCAAAAATGCAATCAGTAAAATTTTTGTCTGTCTGTATATTCTTTTTAGAAAATACTACTGTACGGATTTTGACGAAACGTGGTACAATTATTCTTCATAGTCCCTACTCAACGTTTCGCCCTTGAAACGTTGTTGGGTTGTTGGTTTTCTTTCTTTCTTTCTATTTAATGAAATGTTAAAAATTTACATGTAAGGTTTTTTTTTATTCTATTTAACTGTTTCCAGGTAAAACCGTTAGGCGTAATCTGGGGTAAGTATCCGCAGTACAGTCCAAAGAACACGATCATGTTTGACGATATCAGAAGAAACTTTATAATGAACCCCAAGAGTGGGCTGAAGATTCGGCCGTTCAGACAGGCGCATCTCAACAGGTACTGATTTGTATTTGAAGTTAGACCTTTAGAAACCCCGCAAACCACAGACATTCCCATTATCATCATCAGCCTATCGCAGTCCACTGCTGGACATATGCCTCTCCAGTTGAGCACACACTTAGAGCAATTTACACAGCTATGCTATAAAATTAGGACTGTAGCTGTGAGTCTTAAGTAATACGACTCAGTCCTTTAACGTATAAGACCTTTAATACCTTAAACGCCTTACGGAGGCGAGTCTCGAGTTAAAAGACTTAAAAGCCTGAGTCCCTTTCATCACTAATAGAATGTCTTTGGGGATGTAAGGGAGCGGCCTATCATCTTTTCGCTCCAAGCCAACCTCACATGCCCGTGGTGCATCCTGCCGAATAACAAACGAGGCGCTGGCAACCGACTGGTGGCGGTTTAACCTTCACAATTGAAGGCTTAGCTAAATACTACAGACCGATGATGGGCAGCAGCGTCACCGGAGCGAGAAGCTACGCCCTGCGATCGCCAACCCTGCCCTGCCCTGCTTGTCCATTATGCAATTTGGAGAGGCCTGTGTCCAGCAGTGGATAGGATAATGTTTAATTATTTACGTGATGTCTGTTTAAAACTGAGTGGACCACAGTTAAGTGTCACGATGTAAATTATTTTTTCTCTTTGTTCATACAATTTGTATGCGACTCTAAAACCTTTTTATATTCTATTCCATTCCATTTTGACGGGCTCGGTGGCTCATTTGGTAGTGCCCTCTGCCCTCTGAGCCAAGGGTCGTGGGTTCGATTCCCGCACAGTACAAACATTTGTGTTCATGAACATGTCTGTTTGTATTGGTCTGGGTGTTTTCTATGTATAATATGTATTTATTTACAAAAAAAAATGTATCTAAGTAAGTTTATCAGTTGTCTAGTACCCATAGTACAAGCTTCGGCTTAGTTTGGGGCTAGGTGGCGCTGTGTGGCCCAGCGTGGCATGTCTTGGGTTATTTATTTATTTATTCATCTTCAGGGACAGGGATCGCGAGCTCCTCCACCTATCAACATACCTTCGGGACATAGCCCAGTACTGCGAGGACTTCGACACCCTAAACCATAAGAAGTGGGAGAAATATAAGCCGGACAAGACGAGGGTTCAACAGGCGGGGAGCAAGCGGAAAGCTGAGGACAACCCGCCCTCCGCCCCGAAGGAATGACGTTAGACCGGCGGGAGGCTAAGCCGCAGTGCCTTAGCTAGAAGACTGGTATATAAGACTTATGAACATTGAGAGTGAGGTGATAGAAATTCGGATATATTTGGGTGCTTGTTGTAGGAAGGTTGTTTTCAGGTAAGTGGGATGTCACACTGGCGGATTGTAGGCGTTTTCAAAGCGGAGCGGAGACGAAGCGAACTTGTTTTTTTTTGTTTATTTTTTACTATAGTTCATTCGCGTTAAGAAAATAGTGACTCATCACCGACTGCCGTGCCGGCCACTAGCCAATTAAAACGCAATAATTAAATTATAATTTCTAGCGTTTTAATTGGCTAGTGGCCGGCAGTCGGTGATGAGTCACTATTTTCTTAACGCGAATGAAATAGAGCTGTGCCAGCGGCGTTGCACGCGTGGATATCGGATTTTAAAAATAACGGATTTCCATAAAATGGTGCCTAAATTTTAAGTTAGACCTCTAGCAATACATTGGCGTAAGCCGCATTCAATTCCATGCAGTAGTTTTTGCGTTGTGCGCGTTCAAACATACAGATGAAAATTAACTATTTCGCTTCCCACCGCGGCAAAATCTTTGCGCATCCGCAATGTATTCGCTGCGCAGACGCTCCGCTTTGAAAACGCTTGTAATCCGCCATAGTGGGACCCCAACTGCCACTAACGATGTAAGTGCTCCATGTTCAACAACAGCCATTTAAGTTGAAAATCCCTTAAGTAAAGAATGCTAATTTAGGGGACATTACTTAAAGAACAATGTGTTTCCGTTAAGGGGCAGCGCAGACGACAGACTATCCGTGACGCACTTTTTAGTCTAACCTATGCAATTATATGCAGTAACGCACACGACGCGCAGAAATCTGTCGTGGATATTTCACAGACGACGCACATCTTCGATCATTCTGTCGGCAGAGCTGTAGGGTAAATGTCTCAGACGCAGACTCTATCGCACAAAAAGTCTGTCGTCTGCGCAGCCCTTAAACCTACTGCGGTCACCAACCCGCCTGCGAAGCGTGGTGACTAAGATTAAGAAATGTAAAAAAGGGATTTCTTAGCTAAGGTGGCTGTTGAAATGGGCATTACAGCATCAATTGACATGCTACTTTTGGTTGGCAATATAGCTGTGTCCATGACAGTTCGTAAAATTGTTCGGTTTCTATGCCTACATAGTTATTTAGAATAATTAATTAATTTACACAAGTAAATGTAGCCGACAGATTAGGGAAACGGACCTGGAGGTCACCCCAGGCAATTCGAAACTAACGCCGCCGTCATACAAAATGACATTTTTTACTTTAAAAGTGACTTTTGACTTTAGAAGTGACTTTTGACTTTAAAAGTTACTTTTTTCTTTAAAAGTGACTTTTGACTTTAGAAGTGACTTTTGACTTTAACAGTGACTTTTGACTTTAAAAGTTACTTTTTTCTTTGAAAGTAACTTATGACTTTAAAAGTTACTTTTGACTTTAAAAGTTACTTTTGACTTTAAAAGTTACTTTTGACTTTGAAAGTTACTTTTGACTTAGAAAGTGACTTATGAATTTGAAAGTGACTTTTGACTTTGAAAGTGACTTTTGACTTTAAAAGTGACTTGACTTTAAAAGTGATTTACCACGAAGCCATTGTTACTTCAGATTTCGGCCACACGACTAAATATCCTATAAAATTACAATTTTGCCGACGCTAAAAGTGGCATGTCTGTCTGTCTGCCTA
The DNA here is from genome assembly GCA_031163375.1 of Conogethes punctiferalis. Taxonomy (NCBI): domain Eukaryota; kingdom Metazoa; phylum Arthropoda; class Insecta; order Lepidoptera; family Crambidae; genus Conogethes; species Conogethes punctiferalis. The sequence goes on along the minus strand of CM062098.1, from coordinate 4,110,872 downwards.
GTGTTGCATAAATATCGAAACTTAGACTATCGATATTTTGGATGTACTTAAGCAAAAACATTTCAATCCACAGGTCACGCGAAATTGAGTTAATATGATAAATCCTTTTATTTTGGCAGTATTTTTACTTATTCGACAGAATTTCCACTTCCAATCAATACTTTGAGTTTAAATATTATCATATTAACTCAATTTTGTGTGACATGTGGATTGAAACGCTTTTGCATAACTACGTCCATATGGTCCTGAAATATCTGCACTATCGATATATTAATTAGAATAATTAATAAATGAATAAATACAATGCAATACAATCGATAAAGATAGACTTGGCCACAAATATCGATATTTTATTAATAGATAATTATCTAGCAACACTGTAAGTCATCCTACTTTCGATGAAAAGTGACAAGTCAATTTATGTCAATATTCATTATACCTAATCCATGTATTATTTGATTATAGTTATCATTTTACACTGAAGGCACTGATTTAGTAGCACTTTCTCCCTGGTACAGATACCACGCATCACACTTTCTAATCTGTCAAATAATAATAGACAATAAGTGGACTATACTCATTTGACACTTAGTTGAAAATTGTATGGAGAAATTTGACAGGTATGGATAGTTTGATCTGTGGCCGATTGTACCTACACTCGTCGATCAAAATGTCTGTTTATGTTAGATAGATGATGATGACTGCATTAATTTTGGTATTAGTCTGTTACTCTATTGTAGCGACCAGGGTATTGTATTAAGGATAGAACGGCTGTCACTTCTTATTAAAGCTTGGCTTAAAGCGTGTCGATACGCAATAAATCCAGTTACTCAATACTGTCATGTTTTCAAGAGATTTTGAACTCTATGTCTCAGACATTTTGCTGAAAATTTACTTACGAAATTCCGCAGTCTTATTTAAATAATGCCTTCTGACCTAATTTTGTAAAAATGACTGTGAAAAGTGGATCCTATAGCGGTCTAGTCCGCTTTTGCACATAAACTAATTTTTCCAAAATTTGCATTTGGGTCGTTATTTTATTAACAGTGCGAGATGGACACAAAGGCTTAAGTCGATGTGTCGCCGTCTGTACCTCGCTGCTTGATCGTGCCCTCAGTACCCACTGCCTTCGGTTACAGCATAATTAGCCTTTATAGTCAATTAGGCTCTGTATCTGTGGTATATTTAAGAAAAACAGTGTATCAGTTGCTTTAACAGTTAATTGTATGCCACAATGAGAGCGAAGCGAAGGTTTAGTTAATCCCTATGCCGATAGGAATAAATCATTGGAAAGTACAACTCAAATCGAGTTCTGGGGTCTCTGCCGGCCTTTTGAATAGGGATACGTTTGTTTATTGAAGGTTCCCAAGTCGTAGCTGTTCGGAAAGACTGTCCCAATTCAATTACTTACTACAATAGGTACCTAATTCGCTGCGTGGCCGCTGCGCTTTGAAAGTTTCCAATCCGCCAGTGATGCATTGCCCTTAAACTCAACACTTGATTTCACATTCGATAAGAGACCTAAGATCTAAAAATATCTAGGTATGTAAGTAAAACATCTGTTATGAACCACAGATCTTCGTTTCGCTCCCTAAGTTACTTATACATATGTATCAGTTATTAAAACATTTATGTGTTTATTATAGAAATATGGTGCGCTGGGATGTCATCGTGCTAAAAGCATTACTTATGTATTTATTAGACGTAATTTTTTTTAAACTAATTGTTAATGTAATACTTAGTCAGTCTTAGTAATAATTGATTAGATTGTCACAACTCAATTTATAAAATCCTTCCAAATAGCGTGTTTAAATACGAATAATTTTTTAGTCGTAATAAAAAAGTGATAAAGATAATGTTTATTATTTTCACCTTTAGTGTTTCACCAACGCCCATTCTTTTTTTGAATGATAGCCAAGGACGGTGCTGGAAGGTGCTCACACTATTTTGTCAAACTTATTTGAACCCATCATCAGCCTATCGGAGTCCACTGCTGGACATAGACCTCTCCAGTTGTTGGCACTTTCGTCAAACATCTGGAGACTTTACGCATAATTGGATGTAGTTAAGCGAAAACGTTCCAACCCACAGGTCACACCGACTTGAGTTAATTTAATAAAAATTAAATTCTTGGTGTTGTGTAGGAAAACAAAAGTAAGTTTAACTTGCCTCAAGACCAGCACGCTGTTAAAAGGACAAAAAAGAATGCCTGAATCTCTCCATAATTTCTTTATGTTTTTATATTAATCTTCTCTATCTTCCATCTTGTGACGTCAGGCTCTTAACCTGAGGAAGACTCTAAAGACTGGCTTATTAGGGCGCGTTCCCAGAGCCGGAAAACTATTATAAAAAAAATATCTAATAACAATCAGTTGACAGTACAAGTACAGAAGGAATGAGATAGATTAAAAAAAATATCGATACTATATCAGTATCGATAGTTAAATATCAATAATTCGGTATTTTCTGGCACTAGAAAGAAATGGATATTCAATAATATCGATCGACGATCGAAAACAATGGTCAACTATGCTAGGTGCAAAATGTATTGTGAGAAGTAACGGACATCACAATTTTTATAAAAAAATTCTAAAACGTTAGATTCCAAAGCTCTGCATATTATTCAACCTGCAAAAGAGCACTGATCGAAAACATGAACGAGTTTCGATATTCCGAAAATAATCCGATATCATGTTCAAAATATCGATATTACAGAAGAAATATTTTAGAAGTTACAATTACCTATTGATTTTTCAGAGATATCGATATTTCAACGATATCGATAAATATCGTACATCCTTATACTCGGTCAGTCAGTCAGTCGTCAGACTCGTCAGGAATAGAATAGTCCACTTGTATTGTATTGTTGTTTGTTCGGGTCAATGCTCAAGTTTATCGTACCTAGTTACGTTTATTTACGTAGGTACATTTAGTAATAATAAAATTATGATAGGTACGTTAAGAGTGAAGTGTTAAAAATCAACTTAATGCCTCTACTTTTGTAGACATCTGATTCATCCGTGGTATTTGTTGATATTTTAGACGAGAAAACACGGTACCTAGTGTCTTAATAAAAAATACAGACTGGAAGCTGCACAATAAGCACAATTTACTTTAGAATTTTCCTTGTGTTGTGAATACTATTTCGGATAAATGCAATTTTAATTGCATACTACATAAAACCATCAATTTGACTGTGAATAAGCGGCGCTGTGAAAGAGTTTTATCATAAAAGCGAGCTCAAATTAAGGATTCCGATAGCACAATATTGGCCAATTAACGAAGATTACAGAGATAAAACTTTAGAACTAGAAAAGATAATAATTGGTGACAAGACTGAAAGTTAAAAAAAGTGACAATATTATTTACTTAAAAGGATGAAATTTATTACTTATTTGTAAATGAAATTACGTTTAAAAAGTTTGTTCGCGCCATAAGGAAGACAATACCTAACTATAGGAGAGATAAATTTGAAAATAAAAAGTCGCAGCGATAAGCGATTTAAAAATAAACATAACCAAAATGGCTCAAGTAATAACTTCACAACCCGCACCGATGAATACAGAAGCTTCTGTGCCATTAACAACAGAACCTCCACCGATCGTCACACAGCCATTGCCCGAAGAGGCCCACAAAGACCCTGAAAATGCTGAGGAGCAACAGAAAAGAAGGCGTCGTAGCAGCACAGATGTCACCGACTGCTGTTGCCTTCTCACACCAGACGATTACTTGCATCAATACTTGTGTATACGTTTCTTCGCTGACTGTTTTGTCAGCTGTGGCCGGTGCTCGGAGAATTGTTGCGATAGCTGTTGCTCGGCTTGTTGCAACTGCGAGTCTAATGATGGGCATAACAGTCACGGAGACTCAGGTACATGTTGTGGAAACGGAGGCGGGGACGACAACGGGGATTGTTGTGACTGCGGAGATGGGGACTGTTGTGACTGTGGGGATGGTTGCTGCGATTGTGGGGACCAGGATTGTGATTGTGGGGATGGTTGCTGTGATTGTGGGGATGGGGGATGCGATTGTGGGGATGGGGGTTGTTTAAGCTGTTTTGTTGATTAAAAACAACTGTACCAATTCGGTGATAAGTTTCAGATTGAATACGTATTAGTGGTGCAGGAGTTGATATAATAGTCCAGTCAATATAGACATTCCAGTTTGCATTAATTTTCAACAAGCTGGATTTTTGTGCAGGCCTTGAATACGTCATATAAATGATATGTCAAAAGTCCCCATCGATCCCGCTTGTGCGTTGTTATTTCGAGGTCAAATGTCACAAATTTGCGTTTTTTGCGTATATCTCTGAAACAACAGACAAAGTTTGTAGATCATAGGCTGCACAAAAATCCAGCTTGTTGGAAATTAATGCAAACTGCAGTCATAATTTAATCTATTTTGACTGGACTATAACATAGATATGCTTAAAGCCGAACAGTCCATAAACAGTCCATGTTATGTGGAAGTGATTCCAAATTGCTTCATTGTTATTAGTAACTGCAATTCTGATTGCGGTGTAAAGAATCTTATGATGTTTAATGCTTATGATAGAAATTTATGTAATTACACTATTTCAAGTATGTATGAATAGTAGTTTACTATTGTTAATAATATGTGTATTGGCTCATAAATGATGTTATATAGATTGAAATTATTTATGGAATTTTATATTTTTTTATAGAGGAAGTAGGTACTTATACAATTCTGAATAGCATTAAAAGTATTAAAGCAAGTATTTAAATATAATATGTTAATTGCTGGTAACATAATAATATTACATTATGTGTGTAATGCAAGAGCATCATCGCCTTATTATTCTTAAGGCGAAAATTGTTAATGTTACAAAAATATATTTAAGGAATTATTTTCGAAATTGTCCATATAAAGACTTTCCACACATGTGCCAAAACTTTATAGTTTAAGGAAATGGTTAATTTATTTTTGAAATCTCTTACTGTATTAATTTAGGGTCACCTACGTAGCTTCGAACGCCGTTGTTTCGAAGTTCATTGTTTCGATTTTTTTTCGACTGCTTCATTCGTTCGAAAGCTTATGGATTCGAATGACGTAGGCGCGAAAGACGCTGATTCGAAAAACATCTTCACTGCCTCATGTCGAATGCTAGTGACTTTAATATAGTACTTTATAAGGCCTAATGTATGTAAGAAAAAAATCTAGTAATTAAAAAAAAACAACATAATATTTCGAGTAAACAACATATTTTGCGCGCGAAGTCTTGCCGCCAGCCGCTCGCTCCCGTGTGCTGATTGGCCAAGATCGCCCACCGCGCGCGGGGTTTTCATATTTTTTTCTCTAATCGTAGTAGCGCGTATTGCGTGGAGTTGACGCACGGCGGTAGGTATTTAATATTAAAATTATTACATTCAATATTTTTTTAAGCATTTCGATTATGAATTTCTAGTAGTTAAAAATATGTATTGATTGACTTGGAATATGTTGTTTTTTTTTTAATTACTAGATTTTTTTCTTACATACATTAGGCCTTATAAAGTACTATATCAAAGTCGCTAGCATTCGACATGAGGCAGTGAAGATGTTTTTCGAATCAGCGTCTTTCGCGCCTACGTCATTCGAATCCATAAGCTTTCGAACGAATGAAGCAGTCGAAAAAAATTCGAAACAACGGCGTTCGAAGCTACGTAGGTGACCCATTAATTTAGGTTTAGGTAGGTATATTGTTGACTAACTCTTGACTATATTTTTTATGAAAAATGTTGCATTTAATCTATTGTTATGTTTATGACTTTGAATGTATTTTGTAATATGCCTAATTTAGGTCAATATTTGAATACCTATAGTCTTAGGCTCTTAGGAGCACAAAATATAGGGTGCGTTCAGGGGCCTACAAAAAACGAAAACGATCGTTTGTTAAACGGATCGCGTATTTTTGCCCCATAAATCCCTCTCATTTGTCCCTCCAGACCTACCTAAGTTTGCACTGCCTTCCCTTTTCGTTAGCAATTTATTGTCCTCTACCTGAAGGTTGGCTGGAAGAGATCGCTCCCAGCGATAAGACCGCCTACTTTGAACCTACAAGTCGGTATAGGTACCTACTCTTTCCTGTAAATGTTTACTTCTGTGCAACGAAGAATCTATCTATCTATCCAAGTCAGCACCTACGCGTTTTCGCATTTTCAATAAATTAACGATTTTGTTATTATACCTAGGTACCTACCTACCCTTCGGATAAGTGATGGCCGCTGAAAATGATCTTAAAATAGTTTTAATGATAAAAACAACATTATTATACCTACTGCTATCGTTTTATGTAGGTATACCTACCTATTTACTTAATTATTTATTAGAAAAAAATATATATTTAATATGGCATGTCATTATTAATTAATACGATAGACATTGATTTAATTACATTGACAATAAATTATATCGATTTTTCATTCTGTTCTTCTTTGTAGGCTATACATGTACCTATACCCATATGTCCCATCCTAAAGCACATATTTAACCTTTGCTTGGGTAGTGGTATATTCCCGGACAACTTTAAACGCTCCATCATACACCCTATTCATAAGGGAGGGGATGGAGAGCGCGTCGAAAACTACCGCCCAATCTCTGTGCTAACCGTCTTGTCCAAGATTCTGGAAAAACTCATCAATAAGCGTCTGATGACTTACCTAGCAGAGAACAAACTTATCGCCGATACGCAATTCGGATTCCAGCCCAAAAAATCAACTGAAGACGCAATAAACGATCTCACTGGTGATATTGTCGGTGGCCTTGATGGGGGCCAGAGATGTATAGGAGTCTTCCTAGACCTGGCGAAGGCTTTCGACACGGTCTCTATCACCATACTTCTGAAAAAGCTGGATCAGATTGGAATACGCGGGGTTCCGTTGACCTTGTTCAAAAGCTTCTTAACAAATAGACTCCAAACCACTAAAATAGGAGACCACATTAGTCATCCTCTCCCCGTCACTTGCGGCGTCCCACAAGGAAGTGTTCTGGGCCCGAGTCTCTTCCTGATTTATATTAATGGGCTCTGTCTATTAAAACCACTCAATGGCAAAATCGTTTCGTACGCCGATGACACAGCTTTTGTATTTCGGGGTGAGACTTGGGCCGAAGCACAGTCATATGCAGAAAAAGGCCTACTGCAAGCCTCCTCTTGGCTAAATAAAAATCTCCTTACACTGAATATACACAAATCCAAATACGTAACCTTCTCCATAAATAAAGCTACCCAACCCAAACTTAACAAACCTACGCTGAAACTTCACACATGCACTAACACCAACTCATCAAGTTGTTCATGCGCACCTCTCCAAAGCGTTGATGTAATCACCTACCTTGGTGTCAGACTCGATGAAACCATGACTTGGAGTCCCCAACTCGACCTTTTGGCCACACGTATCAGAAAGCTAATCTGGATATTCGTGAAGCTAAGAAACATACTCAAACCTAAATTACTAAAAACAATCTATTTCTCCCTTGCACAATCGGTCTTAACCTACTGCATATCGGTCTGGGGCGGTGCCTGTAGAACAAAAATCATAAAGTTGGAACGTGCGCAGCGATCATTGCTTAAAGTAATGCTTAAAAGACCATTTTTATATCCCACGAGCATGCTCTATAAGGATGCGGAAGTGATGACAGTGAGGCAACTGTTTATCCTACAAATCATAATACGGCAACATAAACTCCTTAGCTTCAACCCGACTCAACACACCAGTAGCCGGAGACAGCCCAAAATATGCAAAACTAGTAAGCACCGCACCATATTTTTCAGGCGACATCCAATTTTTCTCGCGAAGCATCTATACAATAAGCTTAACTCGGACCTAAATATTTATCCTAGGATATTATATGAATGTAAGAAGATACTAAAGACCTACCTAATGAAACTGAACTATAGCGAAGTGGAGGCGCTGCTTGTATGAAACTCAGTCACACACACTCTCTTTTAAAACAAGATTTTCACCAAACATAAGGCAAGCGATCAAGCACCTGTTCAATAATACACACACACTCAACAATATGCCAGCCACCTGCTAGGGTGGGGGTCCTGGAGTCCTGAAATACAGGAATATCCTACATTAGGCTCCAGTCCTCCCAAATATTATGTATTATAGGCCTCGGTTGCAATCTTTGTTATCATCGTGAGAATTTGAATAATTAGTTGTAGAAAGTAATATTGTGGTTAATTCGTTTGCTCCAATGGCTTAGCAACTAAATGTTTCTAAATAAATACAAGAACTAGTAGTAGAAGTGTAATATTGTAGTTAATAAACTGATGTAATGCATGATATTTTGGTGGAAAATAAATAATTTTATTATATTATATTATTATTACCTAATGTAATAAAATGTTGCGTACCTATATTAAGTGCTTGCACTCACCGGGTTCCCATGTCTGGGAAATTTAAAGGTATGTAGGTAGGTATAAAATTAGAGATGAAGCGAAATAGAAAGAGATCTGGATTTGTTCTACTGAATTATTTTATTTCATGTAGGTAGCGTCGTAGGTATAGGTACCACGTAAATTACCTACCCTTTTATGAACCGATTTCTGCAAAAATGATTCAGTGAACACATAATATTAAGTCATAAATCTCGAAATATTCAATATGTGGATCATTGTGGCATAAATGGGGTCGTATTATTTTACAGGTTACCTATTATGGTGCTCTTAATGTTATACCTTTTAGGGTAGCTAAATATATATTTGTTAAATGAACTCAAATTACCTCAATTTTTGACAAGTTTTTACAATGTTGTAAATATGCCTGAATTATATTACAAATTATATTATTCACCATGTGTTTTCATTTTATCATATAAGACCTTACGCTACACCAGCGCCTTTTGTGGCGAATTCACTCCGGCACCACTTATTGCCTTGGCAGATACCTACCTACTACTATATACGTACCTAGGTATTACCCACAATGGGTACCTTTCGATAGTCTATGGCCTATGGAGACGATAACACATCGATAACAAAACCCATTTGGTCAGTATCAAAATTACGTTTTCCCTGACCGGGCTGAAAATGTTGCTAATTAGAATAATTTACGCTGTTGCACAGAGTTGACTACTAACATTTTAAATATATTTAAATAACAAAAACCTGAGATTGAGAGTCAAACATGGATTGGGGTATCTACTAGATTCATTGATGAGTAATCATCGTCATCATTATCTTAGCAGCCGTCATTCACTGCTGGACGTAAATCTCCGTAAACCAAGGCGCGCAAATCTGCTCGATGCCAAGTAATGATAAGAAGAATCTCAAGATTTTAGGAAACTCATATCAACTTTTAAGTTTATCATGAGTGATGTAAAGCAATGTGCAGTGAAAAATAAACGAATAGCTGTAGTTGTGTCACAGCCAACGTTTAAGCGTGTGGAAAAGGAATTTGGAGTTCACAACAGTGATCTTGACGACAACAGAGGAATTCAACATCTTATTAAGCACAGAGAAGTTCAACATCATAATGACCATAGAGATGTTCAAAAACTTTGCGAATATAGAGAACTTCAACAGACTGACGAGCACGGAGAAGGTCATGCCGTTGGCTACCTTAAAGAACTTCAACCTGTTAACAAGCAGAAAGATCTTCAACCTCTCAACGGGCCCAAAGAACTACAACATCCTAACGAGCACCAAGAACAACAAGATCTTAAAGAAGTTCAACATCAGTACAAGCATAAAGAGCTTCCACAACTTAACGGCCCCGGGGAAGATCTACACCTAGAAGAGAACAGCGAGATCCAAGATCTTGACGAACGCCAAGAGCTTCGTCAACATCTTAATGACGACAGAGAACAACATCGTGAAGAGCACATCGTGCTTCAACATCTTGACGAGCACAAAGCACTTCAATATATTAACGAGCATAAAGAATCTCAAGAACCTAACAAACACAGAGAACTTCAATATCTTAACGACCATAGAGAAATTCAGCATCTTAACAATCATATAGAATTACAACATTTTAACGAACGCAAAGAACTTCAACATTATAAAGAGCACACCGAGGTTCAACAATACAAGCACAAAGAACTTCAATGTCTTACCGATCATGGAGAAATTCAAAATCTCAACGAGGACACAGAAGTTGAACATCATTACAGTGAGGGCACAGATCTTACAAGTGAGCACCAAAATAACGAGCAAGACAAGGATGAAAACGACAAAGAAAAGTTTCAAAATGACGATCAAGAAAAGGATAAACAAAACGACAAAGGGGTGTTAGAAGAAGAAGTAAACGGACAAAGAAGATTATTGGACGTGGCTGAAGAGTTGTTGAAGCAAATCTCTACGCTGTGCCAATTAGTTGTTCAAATTTTTAACGGTTGTAAAGATTGCTGGGGCGATTGTAAATGCGATTTTGGAGATTGTTGCGATTTTGGTGAATGCTGCGATGGATGCGACGAATGTTGCAACGGCTGTGACGAGTGTTGCGATTGTTGTGACGAAGATATCTGTGAGTGTTGTGGGGAATCTTGTGATAATTAATTGAAATTTAAAGTAATGATGGGTGATAAAGCGGGGTTCATCATCATCATCATCGGCAGCCTGCGGCAGTCCACTGCTGAACGTAGGCCTCTCCCAAAATGCGCCATTCTGCGCCAAAGCAGGGTTATTTGTGACACATTAGCAAATCACCATTCTTTAAAGTTACTGTCGTGCACTTTAGAAATATTATGAGTTAGATTACAATTATTTAAATGGTAAACGTACAGTAGGTATACTTACTTCTTCAAGAAAAGAGAGTACCTACCGTGTAAAAAAGGCCGGCAGCGTAATTGTGACTCCTACCTAATGTTGCAAATGTATATGGACGGCCTCTGATCGTCCGTTTCCTATTTCTTAAAAAAAGTAGTTAAAATTAAATCAAAATGTGGTGTAAAAAAGTATACCTACACCAATAACATATTATCTGACATACCCAGCTTTTGTGTAGCTTCAGTTCAATTTGGGTAGGTAATGAATCTACTCCGATATTGGTAAATATCGGTTTCGTTAGATAAACAGGGGCCCTACTACAAAAAACGAAGACGATCGTTCGTTGAACGGATCGCGTATTTTTGCCCCCATAAATCCCTCTCATTTGTCCCTCCCGTGTTCTAATATATCAATTAAATTGTTGAAAATCGACGTTGACGAATTTTAGTTCGTATATTCGAACACGGGAGGGACAAATGAGAGGGATTTATGGGGCACAAATAAGCGATCCGTTCAACGAACGATCGTTTTCGTTTTCTGTAGTAAGGCCCCAGGACTTTTCCGCAACTCGATGTCTTGGGCCCATTTTGCGTGATTAGTACGCTACTCTAACACAAGTTAATTATGCATAATTGTCATAAAATAAATGCGTCTTTAATTACGTAAGTAGGTAGGTAATTAATAAAATAAATGTCTTTTGGTAATATTTTAATATTATCACACCGATCACAATAGATACACGTAAAATGACTAGAGATACATAGAGAGACAACAATAAATGAAATTGCTCATCTAAGAGTATTATAGGTAGATAGATAGTAAATTGTAACAAACTACGCAACTATAACAATATGTAGGGTAGTCATTAATTGCATGACATTCACTTGACCGTTGAAACAGAAATGATTAGTAGATGAGTTCATAGACCAGCTATGATGTCACATCCGGTTATTTAGTTCACAATCAGCTATGCTTCATTAGTGAAATGGTGGGCGACTGTCCTTGGATTTGATAGTAACCAGACTTCTGACCCAAAACTCTGTTTGATCGCCCCAAAAGCATAAAAGGAGGATCGCCACAATAATTTTGGTTAGAAAATATAATTTCTAAATTCTTTAATGTTCTCTTCGTTTATAGGACAGTGAGAACATTTACTAAATGTTGAAGACGTTACACCCGTGCCCCAAAATCACTTACCTAGGAATACCTAGGTAGTAGTAGCCTAGCCTTTCTCACTAACTGGCTGGATATAAGTGAGAAACTTGAGCATGAATATTTCATTATTTTATTTATCAACCTTTACTTTGTAAATGAACGGCATATAATGACAATAGCTATTAGTTTGAAATAAGCTACCTAGCTGGTTATAGATAAGTTATCTCCAATGAGGTTTTTCTCTCACATCTCACAAATTTAATTGTTGTCGAGAATTTATACAGCTGTTTGCCATAATATTAGGAATTATATATGTAATTGGAAACTATGTTCTAGACAATATCAATAGCATTTATATAATTTATTCATGTTAGCTGCAGCAGATTTGGTTAACTCTCCGTTGCCACGGTAATTTGGGCTTCTCTTTCGCTATAAGGCGACGGTAGACCACTTAGAAGTGCTACTACAATATCAAGAAAATACTTTATATAGTCCTAAACAGAAATAAAACAACTAAGGTCGTTAGATTTTTTTGATCACCAAAAGTAAAAAGTCAAATCGAATGTCATACAATTAAAAATAATTCTAGGGAACTATGAATAGCAGCTTGATATGAAATAGTAGCTAAATATCGAAGAGGTTAAGGGTTTCACATGTCACCAAATAAGGATCGACATAAAAAATAGTAGGATAGTACATAACCTGTTTAAGTAGATTTTCATTACAGAACTTGCCATATCAGTGTTATTTATAATGGTAAAACCTCAACTTTTTTTAATACTTGGTAGGTACCTATCAAAACTTGTTCAATGTTCATAATATAATCTTTAATTCCAAGTAGTTTGTAACCTTTATCTGTTTTACATACCGTACCTATTTATTTACTTTTGACTTAAATTGTATAGTCCTCTATTCTGTCTACATCAAATGCCCCTATGCTACTTGTACCTACTATCTGCGTGAGTAAACTAATGATTTTATTAAACAGAAAATACAGTCCCTCGGCTTACAGCCTTCATTCAATGAAGACTAAGAAGGCTCACTCATAACAATTACTGTAAACCTCATTTTCTTACTTGTTACAACTGAACCCAATGTTAAGATCGGGTACAATTGTAACGAAGGGCACGTTACAAGTCAAATACCTGGTGTTTTTTTTCTGGCTGCATGTGAAAACGACCGGATAAATTGTGCATAGCGGATACGAATAACTAACTTACATAATATATTCAAAATATTACAATAGAACTCCGTTACGACTGTACCCAATATTCTGTTGTTAAGTTTAAAAAAATCATTAGTTTACTCAATTATCTACCCAAGCACGGTAAGGATATTTCTAAAGTAAGAAAATATAGGACACCATATAGGTTTTTGGATATCTAAATCTTTTGATCGCCGAGAAATGAGATAATAGAAAATCTCTTGGTACCTAAATATATAAAACTCAAAGGTGACTGACTGACATAGTGATCTATCAACGCACAGCCCAAACCACTGGACCGATCGGGCTGAAATTTGGTATGCAGGTAGATGTTATGACGTAGACATCCGCTAAGAAAGGATTTTGACCAATTCTACCTCCAACCACTCCAACGGGATGAAACTCTATTCCACGCGGACGAAGTCGCGGGCACTGCTAGTTGTCGCATATAAGCGTCACTGGCGTTCGTTCAACGGGTTAGTCAAAAATTGCTTAATTACCTATAACCGTACCGTACCTATTATTCATCAGAATAATAGGTACGCACAATACACATGAACAACAGAGGTTGTGTTTGTCACCTAAGAAACAATATGCTGTCCTATATTTTTATCTTATATTTTCCATTATTCTTGATATTCTATTCTGTTATCCAAATTTGCTACTAATCCTGTTCTACGCTATCGATAACTTTATGTGCAACCAGGGCAATGTAGGTACACCTAGGTGAATCTTGCCACCGATATGACCTCCCTGAATATCGAATGTGAACTATACGATTATTAATTTGACGGCCGATTCGGTTTAATGCCATTTTCTTTTTAAGTTTTTGATTGGACATTATCATAAATGTGCCTAAGTTAGTAGGTAATCGAAGAGTTCTGATTTGATACTCTGATGTCTACGAATATAGATTTACTACTAGAACAGATCAACAATACGACTTTAAGCGAAACACGCTTTCTATTTATCTATGTAGTTATATAGGTACGCCAATATAAAAAAGTAGAATATTGTAAAGCAAAAATAAACTAGATACGTAGTTATAGTCTAGTTTTGAAATGTCAATCAATGCGATCAAAGATGTACAGGTAAACGTGTTTGATAATGTTGCAGCAATGTTTGCATTTTTAGCATTTATTAAAAACAGGAAAGTCTAAAGGTCAACCTAATCAACGTGAACGTTGACAATAATTATCCTAATAGTCAAACATAGGTACAGCCGATTCTGCATTTGGCTCATAATTGCATATTTCCGTAGCCATAACTGTATATAAATATACAAAGTGCTAATTACAACATTTGTAAAATTTCTGACGTAACTAATTGCAAATACACTCCAAAAGTGCAATACATTTACAAAACATTACATTACAATGATTAATAATAAATATTAGGTATATTAAATATACCTAATATTTATTATAATAATAAATATTAGGTAAATATAAATTTTATATTTAGCAAAACATTGTTTTAAGAAACTTGGCATCAGACGCAATTCAATTGTATTTACTGTTGATGGAATGTAATGATATATTTTTTTTCATAAAAATAATTGGTTAGTCGCGAGATGCACTGGTTGCGGAGATAAGGTTGTGTGTATAAAATTAAGTAATAGGTAATATGTAAAATAATCAAGATATTTAATACACAAACTGAGTTATCAGTATATTACTAAGTATTATTATTATGCGATATACGTATTTAAATTGTATAGGTATACAATCAAATCACGTCTGATGTTTGCTAAGTCCTATAATAGTGTGGCTACCTCCTTGGTAGTGTTAAACCTATTTTACCGCAGCCGTCAACTGTTTAGAAAAAACATTACTTTTCTCTTGGTCTGTCACTGTGTGTTAATGCGAAAATCTTTTCAATTGTATTTTGATATAATTATATTTTTATTGAGTGCGGATCAATTCATGCGTTTTAATTGCTCACCCATCCGCCTCACTGGTGACCCCGACGTGATCGTCCGAAGTTTTCGACGTTTTACCAACAAGAACGCACGACGTATTGGCGTGATTGCCGACGAGTTTGCCGTCGACTAAGAAATTTTACGGTGAGCAATTTTTGATTTTCGCCGACAATGAATGTCGAGAATCAGCCTAGTACTGATACTGAGAGCGGAGAGGTGCTGAGAGTTGCCGTCAGAGTGCCTCCGTTTTGGCCAGATGAGCCTGCGCTATGGTTCGCCCAGGTCGAATCGCAGTTTGTTCTGTCGGGTATTAAGCTGGACGACACCAAATTTTATTACTTAGTGTCACAGTTGGATCACAGATACGCTGTAGAGGTGAAAGACGTCATTACCAACCCACCCGCGACAGGCAAATATGAGAAATTGAAGACCGAATTGATCAAACGTCTCTCGGCTTCGCAGGAAAAGCGCGTGAAGCAACTTCTTATGCACGAAGAGCTCGGCGATAGGAAGCCGTCACAGTTCCTGCGTCATCTGTCTGGTTTGGCTGGTCCATCAGTACCGTCAGATTTTTTATTAACTATATGGTCTAGCAGGTTGCCTCAGTATATCCAGGCCGTCATCGCTACGCAAATGGACCTGGATCAAGACAAACTTGGAGACATAGCCGATAAAATCTACGAGATTGCACCACCATCTCCGCAGGTTGCTTGTACTTCCGCAGCAACTTCGTCATCATCTGCCAGCGACATGAATCATCAAATCTCCGAGTTGACCAGGCAAGTCGCTATGCTTACCTCTAGACTGGAACGATCAGAACGATCGCGCTCAAGATCTCGACCCAATAGATATGACCGCTCACGTAGTCGTTCTAGGCCAAGACAACCGCCAGCAGATCATCCGTACTGTTTTTATCATTTTACCTACAGTGAGAAAGCGATTAAATGCAAGAAGCCATGCACTTTCCAGTCGGAAAACTCCAGGGGCGGTCGGAAGTAGCGGCCCATGACTGCCCTTCGACTACAAAAGGCCGTCTATTCGTTACGGATCGCACATCAAAAATGCAGTTCCTCGTGGACACTGGTTCAGACCTGTGTGTTTTTCCGCGATCTGCCGTCAAGACGCCCTGCGTTAAAACCAAGTATGATCTAGTCGCTGCGAATAATTCCGTTATTCATACTTATGGTCCTGCACTTCTACACCTTAACTTAGGACTCAGGAGAGATTTTACCTGGAACTTCACTATTGCAGATGTGTCGAAACCAATAATTGGAGTTGATTTCCTAAGCCACTTCAATTTACTAGTAGATTGTAGAAACCAACGCTTGGTTGATGGTATTACTACCCTGTCAGTCGCAGCCATATCTGGTATCTCTGAGGATATTGCTTCCGTGAAGGTTGTTACTGGTGAGACAGAGTTTCACTCCCTGCTACGTGAGTTTCCAGAGATCACCAGACCTGCGGGCATACATTCTCCTCCCAAGCACAATACTTTGCACTACATTAGGACTAGTTCCGGACCACCTGTTTCCTGCAGACCTCGACGCCTAGATCCTGTTCGCTCACAAGCAGCGAAGAAGGAGTTCGAGGATATGCTTGCCTGCGGTACAGCCCGACGCTCAGAGAGTCCTTGGTCGTCAGCTCTACATCTGGTGAGAAAGAAGGACGATGGATGGCGACCGTGCGGCGACTACCGCGCACTTAATGCGAGAACAATACCAGACCGGTACCCTATCCGTCATATTCATGATTTTTCCTACCAGCTCTCAGGATGTACCATATTTTCTACAATAGATCTTGTGAAGGCATACAATCAGATTCCAGTTAATCCAGAGGATATACCTAAGACAGCCATCACAACACCCTTTGGCTTGTATGAATTCCCATACATGACCTTTGGTTTGAGAAACGCAGCTCAGACATTCCAAAGATTCGTCGATGAAGTGCTCCTAGGCCTAGATTTTGCTTCGGGTATTTGGATGACATTTTAGTGTTCTCATCTTCTCCTGCCCTGCATCTTCAGCATCTTCGCCAGCTTTTTGAACGTTTGAAACAGTATGGAATTTTAGTCAATACCTCAAAGTGTAAGCTTGGCCTCCCGGAAATTACTTTTCTGGGCTATCATGTTTCTGCTGCCGGCACTAAACCTTTGGAGACGAAGATTAAAGCTGTCCAGGACTTCACCCCGCCGAAGACCGTTAAGGAACTACAGCGTTTTCTTGGTGTCCTTAACTTTTACCGACGCTTTATACCCAACGCTTTATACGCTCTCACCCATCCGCCTCAATAGTGACACACTTTTACACAATACAAAATGTCAAATTATGTGTGGATGCGCTATTGTCCGGACCTATTATAAAACGTCTAAATAATATAATGGAAACAGCAGCTTACCATAGTTACAACCTTTAATATTTATTAATAATATAGCTGTTATACCTTTACATATATTGTATCTTTGTAACCTTCGTTCAAATACGATGAGCCTTTAATTAAACCCAATAATTATTATCATTGATATCGAGATAAGACTGATGTTTCCATTTATTGGTGTGTATATTTTAATTAATAATTTCAAACAACTTTAGGTAGGTATATTGGTGTTCATGGTTTTAGTAAATATTTCATCAGAAATATAAATATAATAAATATAAAATTCTGAATTTCTTGGAAAATATAGGTACAATTTCATACGTACCTTTTAAAGTTAATATAACAATAAAACAGTTTTCAATAAACATCGTGATCGTCGCCTAAACGCTGTTAATATTATGATATTCATAAGCACGTCTTTCATAAATGTGTATAATTAGCGAAGTCATTGTCATATATTATATGTTGCTCCTATGTGTTATATACTTTTCATAGCATGTTCTATAAAACATCGAAAATTATAATGATGACTGAAAGATAATCTTAAAGTCACTTATGAACAGTTTAGTAAATATAATATACCTAGATACTGTAAAGTGCAATGAAATGAAAATCGCCACATCTGTATAACTTATGAACACGCATTCTGTAACTAGATAAACCTAAAAATCTTGGATATAACTAAGAAATTAGCGAATGAACAATGAGTATTTAATTACCTAATTTCAAAAGTTTTCTTAGAATAAGCTAGCAAATAATTGAATATATTTATACTATATTAAGATACAAATTATTATAACTCTTACATATTAGAGAAATGAAACGACGGAATAATTCATATCATCATACCTATTTAAATCATAACTGATTAAGAGATGTCAAGAACTAATAATTATCACATTAAACAACATGTATTAGTCATTAGTGAATATTAGCTATTAAATTATATTCTAAGAAATTGACTTTAATATGTTTATGTGGAACAACATTTCAATATAATATAATTTAATAAACAATGACTTTATTATTCTAACGTTGAAATATATGTATCTAAAAGTAACATTATATTAACCTATAATATGGAATATTTATTGTAGACAGTAGACACCGAATTACATAGTTTACAATACTAGTAAAGATTACAGTAATTGTCCTGATACATTATTGATTATAACGTTATGAGCAGCCGTGAATGTCGTTGAAGTAGGCATTACTGGCATTCAGAATGATGATTAATGTCATAGGCCTAGTCTTCTTGATAGTAACGAATGGCATGCTAAATGCCTTCTAACCTATGAACGATGTTACATAAAATATAACATTTAAACCACAGACGCCCGGGCTCAGAAACGAGTAATGTTCATCCGAGCCCGCGTCATATTCATCTTGTAACAGGACCAACCTAATTATGTCTTCATAGGTTGAATTTAAAGTACTTGTACATTAGTAAACATTTAAGGAAATCCGGACTTCGAAGGTGATATTAAACAAGACTATCTCGAGACCAAAGTGACATAACTCGTGTCAAGATAAGATATAATAAGTAAATTTAATTTAATTACGTTACGCGGTTATGAATGTCGATATTTTTATCAACATTTATTGCGGTACACAGGTATAGATATAAACATTTATCTGCTTTATTAGCTATTATTATTATTATGCGATATTCATGTTTTGTCATAGACTATATGTATCTAAATCTGATATTTATATTGTACTAATAATTTTATTCATTTTTACTAGATTGTAGAAAGCCATTGCGTAATTACAATGAGGCTAAATCTACGCTTCAGAAATAAATATTTAGACTAGTAATATAAAAAATAAGATTTTACACGTATGTTATTTGTATTTGATGTTATATTTTTTAATTTAATGCAAATGTAGGTATTATAAAACGTATGTATTATAACGATATATTTTCTTTTCATGATAATGTCATATATTAATTTTTCATACTATTTTGACAGTGAAGCAGGATACGCCAATTGTTAATGTGTTGCTTTAATTTAGAACATGACATGGAAAAATTTACCCTTTTATTCCTAAATCCTAGTAAAAATATGGCTATCTTCATCATATTATTATGAATGGCAAATTATATTACCCTGTGTTATGTTTATATGGCTTCGTGACTATCTTAACATTACAACTAAACGTAAGTAATAATCGTACAGAGATGTATTTAAAATAAACAAATGATGTTACAAATATCAACCATTAAATTATCTTAATGAGCATTAGTCATGGACAAATTCCTGATAACAACGAGCAAGCAAATATAAATAAACACAGCAAATAATGCACTCAAATTTTATCTTCAGGTCGGATAACCCTAGTCTTTACTATAAATACCAAATGGTATCTATAAAGAATTCGCGTGTAAATAGTACCTCAAACTTTACTTAATAACTATTCAGAGTTATTAAATGTAGACCAGCTTGACGAACATTATTAGGTATATCATATCCCAAAAATGCGTTTGAACAACATTTCACTATATTAATACTTTTTAATTAATCTATTATTATCATACGATCCCTGTACGAGACTACTCACGATATACAGGTGTTATTTTAAAAAGCAACAGATATGTAGGTTTTAAAGCCTATAAATATATTCATTTGATACACAATGTAAAGAATAGACTAACAAATTATGCAACGGAAAATCAATTTCTCAAAGCTAAAGAGGAAAGTACGCCCTTTTTGCGTGTATCTCACAGTGTAAGCACGTTTTAAAACAACACCTATAAATAAAATACTTAAAAATTTAACTTAGATAGCAAGAGGATGACTAGACAAGAGGATGACTATACCTATAGTAGTTTAAGTACCTTCAAAGACATAAGTACTGATGTTACTGTAGCAAGGCTTGTAGCTAACAATTATATTGTATTTATCAAGACATATATATTTATATCATGCATTGTAATAAACATAAAAGGTACCTGTTCGTTACTAAGATATAGAGATATTATTTAATAATTATAAATTATTCCTTCATTAATATAATATAATATGTTAATTTCTATGATGATGTGAGTTACATATTTGTATGAAATACATTAATTTTATACGTAATTGGTATGTTGAGGACTGTTGCATTTGTCATCCCACAAAATATTTAATGAATTTTCAACGATTACTATTGTATGTCGCTGTATTGGTAAAATGTAAATAAACTAATGATAATATTACATTGACGAGCCTATATAAATTACGTTAAACAAAGACTGCCCTCTTAAAAATTATAGAAAATAAGTAAAAATAGTTATTGTTTTAGAAAATCTCACAACAAATACGATGGTAACGTTGTTTTTTATGATACGTTATAGTCAGGCTTTGTTTTGGAATGTCAGTAACCATACATAAAAATATATTTACCAATATATCTAACAAAATCAATAATAAGGTCTACATATGGCATTAGCCCTGTAATATAATGTGATTATATTTCATTTAATGGTATTGAAATGGTTTCAGATATGTTAGGCAAGACGAGTATAATGCGTATATTAAAATTATAATAAATTGCCTTCAATTAACTTTTTATAAACTTTGCGATAAAGTTACCATGGTCTATAAATACATCCGAAACTCCAAATGTTTCATTGAAGATGTCACATAACAATCGAATAGTACATAGTCAGAACATTCCCACAGGCCAGCATGGTAATGGCAACTGACAAGTAATTGATTTACCACTACTTGCCCATCACCGCAGCGACTTCGCTCTCCTTCGCTTCTCTGTGCTACTATAAAAAGGAACCGCAAAAACCCACTGAAAATTGGCTTCGAAATGGCAAGAGCGCGTAAAATATTTGCGATTACACAAAATTTGGCGTAATATATATAATAAGGTATACATACTCATGATTATATATCTGTTTCTTTGAATATACTGCATGGACTGTCCAGATTGAAGTGTATGTAACGTGAGTTGGGCGACTCGGCGACACTCTCCACTTGATTTTCGTGTTCATCCGTTTTCGTATGTTTTGGCGAAGTTTCGGAATGATACTCTTGGCGGAAGTTACCTGCGGAAAACACTTATGTTTAATATTTTAAAAATTATTAAAGAAAAATTTGGTGTAAGAGCAATAATGATCGTTAAATTTATTTTATGGGTGCAAGTGCTGAAATTTTTATCAAGGACAAAGATTATGCACTTAATAGGGTATTTGTATTTCTCGTTTTACAATTAATGCGATAACTTCCTTTTATTACTTCATTTATTATTTGGTGCCTCAATTTCGAAGATTTACTTTTGGCTCTTATAATGAGACGAGTAGTTGTATCGTCTTCAATATTTTTATAATTCATAGCTTTATCGATGCACTAACCAAGCGCTAAGGCGCTAAAAAAACTTGAGTCAAATACCCCACTAATTGCATATTTGCAATTTGTAAAATGTAATATTGGATCTGAAATTTTTATATTTGATAAAATATTATAAAAATATAAAAGTTTGCGAATAAATAAAGCATCAACGTCAAACAATGCAAGTGAGTCAACTAACACCAAAGGGGAAAGCAAATTAAAATAAAACCAAAAATAAACGAATACTTACAAGCAACATCTCAGGGTGGTGTAATTTTGCAACTAAAATGTAATTAGTTAAAATTAGAAGATGTTCTTCGTTTGCCATATTTATTTAATAAAATATATCGGAGACTATCAATATAAATATGAACCTCAAGATTAGTTTAATGTAAAAGCTTTAAATGTTAGCTTATATTTATCTTGTGTGAAAATTTCTGTCATAATCTTTGAGGAATGTCATATGAAAAATTAATCTATAGGAGCTTGAATGTCTTCCGCCAATGACAAAATAGTTTAGAATAAATAAATAAAAAAATACTCGGAGCGTTTTAGTACAAAAAAGTTAAGTTATAAAATACAGGTGATTCAACACTAATTGTCATACCTTCAATATTACGCGCCCTATCAAAGAACATCTTCTAAATCAAGTTATTAAGGATTAGGTATCGTGCAATACTTGCAAAGGTATCTAATTAGCTTTATCTAAAACATCAATAAGCATAGTTATCTCAATCTACGAGCTTTGACTGTATTATTTTGTTTCAGAACTAGCATCTAATCACAATAACTGTCATTCTATTAAAAATAACGACTAAATCATTCATAGCAAAACATCAAAATCGGTGTACTTTAATGACTATAAAATTCCTATGACATATTTCTTACTGGAAAATTTAAAAAAGGAAAGAAAAACAAAAAAGGGAAGTTACATATTCAGTGCGGAATGTTTATTAAATACAAAGAGCACCACGTAACAGTAACACAGCGGTTTATAAATAGTAAAATAGTTACGAAATAATTCTATGTATACTACAAGACATGATCACTTTGACAGAACGCTCATTCGCCTGATGTCAATTATGTCAATTGAAATATACCAATTTTTTCAAACTACATGTCAGATCTTCTAGTATATACAGTTTATTACAGTTACTGGGTAAAATAATATTTTATTATAGATTTCAACATAACTCTTTTACCGAACTTTTATCGAAAGTGTATAGGTATTATTTTCATTATTACTTGTAAAAGGAAAACAGATATAATTAATTAATTAATTGCAAAAAACATTGTATATTACAAAAACAAACAAATATTTATTTTAATTCAATAGATCTTTGAACATCTTCCGAAAGCTTTCGTAACTGAATTTTTAAGTAATAAATTTGCGATTCAATCTATTTGACATTTATTACTTTTATACACATTATGACAAATACAACAATGTGTTAATTAAAGTATAGAGTGATAGTAAAAGAGTTGTAGGCCCTTTAGGTATGTCTATTAAAAGATTGATTTAGGAAATTTAATATCATCCGTCAATTGACACTATTGTCATTCCTAAAAGGCTTGACTAAAACAATTGGATCTGCTTTTTAAAGCCATGGCCTTTGAGAATGTCAAATGAAAAATTTATACAGCTTGAATGTATTCTATTATTTGACAGAATGCTTTAGCTAAAATATTTTTGATTCGTTTTATTATCTTTCAAGATAGAGTACTAATAAGCAAATGTGGCTTAAGGTTGACATAAAATAAAATGTCATATATGAAAAATGTTTAAAGTTAGAAGTCTAATTTGCTATAAATACAGCAATACCTAAGGCCAATATAAGAATTAAAATGTCAATATTTACTTTTGGTAAAATGAAATGTTTTGAACATTCCTTAAGATAATTATAAAAAGAAAAAAACAGTAATGCTTAAATGATCCGCTTGAGCAGAGCTAGACTAGATAGATTATTAAGCATTTGGTATATAATATTGTTCTGTACACGGAACGAGTAGGAAAGCGGTGATTGTCTTATGAGGTTACTAAACACTTGTAGTGTTTAGTAACCTCATAAGAGAAACACTCGAATATTTCAGTACCGCTATCGTATAATCGACATATCACACAGCACATTCGCATTTCAAACAGACGATCCCCTAGTGTAAGTTTTTGCAAGAAATAAACGAAACTTTCGCGTTTACGTATATGCTTAATTTTTATGAAAACCGCTTATGCGCTTCTATCGGCGAGTAGCACAAGTACAAAACGTGAGAGACATTTTCATACAAATGAGCAAAAACGCAAACGCGATAGTTACGTTTGTTTCTCGCAAAAACGTACACTACGGCGGGTACAGGGTACGTTTCGACCAAAGCGCGAGCGCGTTCAACTGACGCTAACAAAAAATTACTTAAATCAGACATGGTCGTTCTAATTTCCAAAATAATAACTTTAAAATTAAATTTTCAATTGACTTTTATACTATTTTTTGTTAATACTCAAAAGTTATTACTAAAAATAATAATCAAAGGAAAGATTTTCTCCTGTAAAATTCACCCAAAAAGAGTTACGCATTTTGATAATAATTAGACCGATAACATGTCATCTCTGTCCCACTTCAGTGGGACAGATATCATTGGTCAAGCTTAGCGCAGCTGCACGCAGCGCCGCTTCTGTGAAAACGGAGCCTCAGTATCGGTCTGGCGGACCGTATTGACCAAACGTCAACCTAGCCGGGAGGGCGTTACTTCCGTTTCGGCCACAAGCCACAACATCCTTTATGGTCTGTACATCATGTCTTGTTAGAACTCGGTCCCGTAAACCGCAGCCTCTCATTCTTGGTCCGGTCCGCAATACCGCGCCCAACCAAATACGATCGAATGCAACGTCTTACATCTTACTAAACCTAACCTAACGTAATTGCATTTCATTGTTATAGTGCATTGGCAGGTTCTCGCCATTTAAAAATACATTATATGAGATTAATAAGCCGGTAAACCTCTTAAGGATAGACTTTGGCACTCAAATGAAATAACCACTTAAACACAATTTAAAAAACTATTATAATTTAGGGTAGTATGGGGACTTTTGGGTGCTTCAATGATGGTATTAAAACGTCCTTATATGTATACGTACATCCTTATTTTGAGTATATGTGGACGCTCAAAACAGTTCTAAATTCGTAATAGAACGATAGAACTTCTAAAATAAATGATAAATAAGTTAGTACGATACTGCGGTCACCAACCCGCCTGCCAAACGTGGTGATTAAGGCAAATCCCCCATTGTTTTCAAATTCCCCCAAATTATTGTCATTTGGGGAGCCCATGTCCAGCAATGGACGTTTGCAGGCTGATAATGGTTATAATAATGAATACGATGTGTTTTAAAATAGTATGTTACAGAATTTGTGCACCAAAAAAGTCTATCGTTTAAAAGGTTTGAAGAGAAGGAATTAAATTTGAAAGATGGCGCCACTATCGACCGTCTAGCCAATAAGGTGAAGTTAATGTCAAAATGGCTACTTAGTTGACATTTACTTATCCAATAGGAAAGGCTTGAGCGATAGTGCTGCCATCTAACTTCATTTATGTATCTCTCACTCCAAATATGAAATCTCACTAGATTCACATACACATACTTCGAATAATTAACCGACTTTATAACACCCAAAGAGGGAGGTTATCAATTGGTTTGTCTTTGTTAAATTCTTTCATCGATGATGAATGGTTAAAGCTGTTTCAAAATTCTCGATATATTAACATTACATTTTTTTTTAAAAATGTCATAATCACATTACACACACACATTACACGTTATTAATTATTTTACATTTAATGTAAAAAATGTTACTCTTAGTTACTTATTTATTAATCTTTTTAAACGGTTTTTAAGACTAAATTTCTAAAAACAGGAATTAGAATGTACCTACTGTGTTTAAATAGTCGTAACTTATACCCTTCTATCGCATTCAACGATAGAATTCCTCAATTAATTTTAATAAGCAGCAAAAAGTATTTGTCAATCAACTTTATGATTAGAAAAAATACATAAATATAGGTAGTGACTGTTGAATTAACATAACAAACAGGTGTTTAAAATCCAGTAAGATTTCATAGATGGTCCATAAAAATTATTTTATTGAATTAGATTAGATTTAGATTTTATTTTAGATTTTTAAAACAGATCTGACTATGATTGATTATTTTATATGCCTAACTAATAGTAATTGATATTAAATTATATTTGCATACAAAATAAAAGCGATTAGGTGTCGTTATAAAGTTCTAAGTGAATACCTAAACGTTGTATAAAAACACCATGCTTTGTATACAAACTGAAGTTCTAGTGTTTTTTTTTCAGCGACATAATAAAAAATACTTTTCGATAACAGTTGTATCCAAAATATTTTTTTATTTTCGATAAAAAATTACAAAGACGTCGGTTGAAAAAAAAATCAGTAAAACTTCAGTTTGTAATAATAACAACATGCATTGGAAATTTTAACCGTTTTACTAAAATTGGGGATATAATAAAGTTACCTAAATATTCAATAATACAACCTATAGGAATACACACACTTTTGATGTTAGAAAAGCGACTCTATATTATATGATTACGAATGAAATTAAATAAAATAATATTAAAAATAAAACATTATACCTTAATACAATCTCGGCATTTAAACACGATTTTACTGCCAATTTCGAAAAAAGAATATTGACTCGGTAGTGAATTTACACAAAATAATGCGTAGAAAAATGACTTTTTTTCGTAACATGAACAATGACTGAATAAGTGAAAAGTACTAGGAGCGCATTGATACGTAGGATGTCTATTTATAGGTTGCGTTAACTTTCCTAATGTCAGTTAAAAAAATAATTTTCTTAAAAACAAAAATTTGGTCGACGACTTCTTACAAATCTGTGCGTCAGGACGCAACTTTAAACGTACTTTTCGCTCAATCAATCACTGATCTTGTCACGATGTAAATTGGACATTTTGCAACGAGCATAAATAAAAATGTATGTATAAACTCAGAACGCTTCTACCAAACACCTAAACCAAATTACCCTTATTTTCCCTTTTTTACTAATGAATTATCTCCCCGTGTAAAAATAAACTCAATTTTAGTAAAACGGTTATAGATAGATCTATGGTAATATTTACCATGAAGTCACAAAAGCGATGGTAAAACTACCATTT
Source organism: Conogethes punctiferalis (assembly GCA_031163375.1). NCBI lineage: Eukaryota > Metazoa > Arthropoda > Insecta > Lepidoptera > Crambidae > Conogethes > Conogethes punctiferalis. Next base: position 4,083,980 of record CM062098.1, on the reverse strand, counting down.
CTTGTTCAGACTATTTAAAATAGTCAACATCACAAACGACTATTACACACAGTTCACTAAAATAAAAAACAACGATGTACGAAAGCGTTTGTCTATGAAATTCAAACTAAATTGGGCTTCTTAGATAAAAGCAGTCTTTATATAATTTTTTAATTATTAATATTTTAATCTACTACTTATAGACACATTACTATTTAAACGGCTAAAGACTTAGCCCAATCAATTTTCGACTTCAATGACTGAAACAAGCTTACGTCATAGTATATATAGACTAAAGCAGTCATTAAAATAAAACATATAGGTAGCCACTTTGCTAAATAGGCATTTCAGTAATCATATTCATTTAAACTTAATTGCACAAAATTATACGCGTATAAAAGTTTAATTATCGCTTTAGCCTATACATACATATCGCACACATAATGCAATAGTGTCATAATTAAAAATGTGTCACTTTTTTTCTAAATTACCGAAAATATATATTCATTTCATGTTGGAGATTGTAGACACAAAAGTTTCCATAAAAAATATCTGACGTTAATTAGTGTTAAAATATGTTTATTAAGAGGACTTAGCGGTATTTACTAGACAACAGGGGGGCGTGAAAGCATTTTTTCCACTTATAAAAAGGTCAATTGTAAATTTTTTTTATCATGTATCCTACTAATCTGTATCGCTATTCCGAGCATGCGTTCCGACTTACAATCGAATATGTCACTCAAAATTCGTACTATTTCGACTTATGACACTATTGCACTAAGCGTGCCACGCGCCGTGCTCACGACGAGCAACAACTGAGCCGCCTACACCCGCCCCGCACCCGCCGCGCCCGCCGCCTACAAAATCCGTAACACTTCCACACTAAACAGCACAACCCTCGGGAGCTAGCCTTGGATTCACACGACTCCCTACTGTCGAGCCTCTGCAGCTCCGGCGCGAATTTGTCCTCGCTCAACAACTTATCGAGACGACTTCTCAGCTGAGTCGGCGACACGCTCCGATCACGATTAAGTTTAGTTTTAACGTCCGATCGGACGTCCACGGCGTCCGCCACGTCGTCCGGAGTGGACGCGTCCGGCGTACGCGAGTCGGCGCTTTCCGGTGTGTACGGATCGACGCACCGAGTGACGGTAAGGAGCGTGGCGTCGACTTCGTTCACGAATATATCGTCGTAGTCGCCATCCGCGCCGGTTATTTCTACATCGGGGATGCGGAAGTCGTTGAGCGAGCCGGTGCGCTTGCGGCGGGCGTGGGGCGCGTGGGCGTGGGCGTGGGCGGGGGGGGACAGGCGCGGGTGCGTGGGCAGGCGGTGCAGCGGCGCGGGGACGGAGCGCGGGCGCAGCGCGCAGGGGCGGCGCGGGGGACAACACTCTACGGTACCTCTGTCGCTTTGCAGCATCACGCGGAGGTAGATCGGCTGAAAGGATAAGGAAATAAATATGTACCTTTATCCTATATATTTGGCTGGCAAGTGCCGGATGAGAGAGGCCCAAGATCGATCAAATCGATCACTACGAAATGCTGATGATGATGATCATGGTCTTTATCCTACCTGATCACTAGACAATTTTGGTTATTGTTGGTTCTCTATTGAGGTGAAAAATTTATAGTTTCAGAGTTATTGTCTAAGAGAGCGACCTATCACCTTTTCGCTCCAAGCCATCCTCACCTGCCCGTGGTGCATCCTGCCGAACAACAAACGAGGCTCTGGCAAACCGACTAATGGCGGTAAATCCATCACGATAGAAGGCGTAGCTAAATACCACAGGCCGATGACGGGCAGCAGCGTCACCGGAGCAAGAAGCTGCGCTCTGCGATCGCCAACCCGCCTGCCCAGCGTGGCGATTATGGGTATATCCGCCAGAAATTTGCCCTAAGTGGCGAACAACTGGAGAGGCCTATGTCCAGCAGTGGACTGCAATAGGCTGATGATGATGATGATGATGTCTAAGAGATCCAATAAGAAGAGAGATAATAAAACCTAATTTGTCAGAAATAGTTGCAATGTAAAGATCGCTCGAGCTGTGTTAGTAACATGATTCAAGATAATTAAAGACTGGACTCTGCGATACAAGCTAAGCTTAGTGCAGAGTTCGCTAGTTTTAAGCTTTCTGTAATTCTTTTTTGGCAAATAAATTATTTATTATTATTATTAGAGACAACACCGCCTGTGTGATTTGTTTACATAATTAAAAAAACTTTTAATTTTTTACTTTTATTATTTGCAAAAGCAGCTTAGTAATAATTACATAATAAAATTTGTCTTTTATTCACTAATAAAGAATTAAATATGTATCATGTTTTTTATATGTCATGTAAATTGATCAAAATATATTTTTATTGCTTTTTGATGACAGACGAGCAAGCGACCTGTCTTCAACAGTAACCGACGCCCATGGACATCAGCAATGCCGGGGTACAGCCATGCCACTGCTTGTGGCGTAACTACAGGGTGGCATGTCGGCAAAATGCCACGGGCCCCCAGTCGCAAGGGGAGAATCCAAACTGCCAACATTTATTATTACACGTTTAGTGAAAATCCGATAAATTTGCTACGGGCCTCGTATGGTAGAGTTACGCCACTGGCCACTGCCTACCGTGAACAACGGTCTCGTCAAACCATAGTTTGAAAAAGGACATGTCGATAATGTCGATAAATGACAAACGATGTTTAATAGGGCGGTGTTGCTGACTGTTTAATGACATACAAATTTAAAAAAAAAAAAAAATACAGGTTATTACGTCTTTTTTTACCTTATGATCACCCATGCAAGCCGTGTCCCCTATGACTCCATACTCGCTCCTCTTACGAGCGGGCGCCTCCACCAGCCGTCGCAGTTCAGAGGACACCGCGTCGCACGGCTTGGGCGAGCCCTCCGATTGGTTGCGGACCAGCTTGCGACGGATCGGCGAGCCGTCTGAATCTGATACCCTGCGAAACGGTGTTGTCCCAATATGATGCACGTTGGCAAAATTGATAACCTTTCCCTCACCGCCCTCAGCGAAACTGGTAAGACGAAATGGTTCGTACGGAGTTATACTCTTTACGAATACTATGAAGTCAGATACAAATTTGAACGGCTAAGCCTATGTTTCTTACTGCTGTCGGATTCCAGTACATTAGACCCAAAACAATTTAGGAAAAATCTAAAAAACAAAAGAACAAGTGTTTTTTTTGTTCATTGTCTCAAAAAAAAAAACTCAATTTAATAGAAAAATAGTTGCCAATAATTACCCCATTTCAAAACGGTGTTATTTAAATACGTTATATTTTGAGTTACGTCACTATTGTTTTATAATATTACGAAAATGTTCTATTCCATTCAGCTAAACATAATGTGATCACATAACAATAGGTAATTTTAACCAAAACATATATAATATTAGACATAGTTTTCACCAAGCACATACACATAAACTATATACATATACACTGTGACTGTAAATCGAGGAAATTCTTTTAAGAGGTGATAAGAATATGTCTATCCTATCATCACTACATAGTGTAAAACAAAGTCGCTTTTCGTTTCTGTCTGTCCCAATGTATGCATAGATCTTCAAAGCCACGCAACGGATTTTGATGCGGTTTTTTTAATAGATAGAGTGATTTAAGGGGAAGGTTTACATGTATAATACCGAAGCGAGGGCGGGTCGCTAATTTACATATAAATAATAAAAAAAATCTTATTTCCAAGACATAATTTATTCGAAATTTTCCATATACTATACACTACTGCGGGTTGTGACTTTGACACGCAAACGCGCGTTTCGACGCGGTTAGTGACCTTTGTAGAACAGCTGATTTTGCGTGCATAGTAAAAGATAAAATGAAAGAATCTAAATCATTTATTGCAAGAATTAATTCTTATAATGTTGTGTGATATTTTTAATAGAAATGCAAAGCTACGAGTAGTTATTAAAGGATTTCCTTGGTTTACGAATCATAGTGTCAAATAGATAGAAGGATAGAAAAATGTGGAGCGAATTCCTTGAAAGAAATGTAAGCGATCCTCATCACGCCTATGACAGCTTGCTTAAGTGCCGCTTCGCCCCGTTAAAAAGACCCAAGACTAAGAAGAGGGGAACACTTGTGCTGGAAGATAGGCTGTTGATTCACATACACATACAGCAACCTGGGTCTACCTGGAGTAGATGGCTTGTACGCTGGTCGGGTCGGCGATACTTCTCCTGTTCCCGGTAGCGAATTGCACACAAATGTCATTATGTCACTACGAGCTAGGTCATGCAGTTAGAGGTATGTCAATTAATCCCTTTACCAGGTGCGGTGGTTAATACATTTATAATAGAGAATATTTATCAAAAATATATTCGTGTATTAACTAATTTATCGTAAAAAAGCTACAAGTAATCTTCTACATATAAAAAACTACCATCAAATCTGTAATAGGAAACTACCACTTGATCTTCTATCGAAAACTACCATCAAATCTGTAATAGTAAACTACCACTTGATCTTCTATCGAAAACTACCATCAAATCTGTAATAGGAAACTACCACTTGATCTTCTATGGAAAACTACCATCAAATCCGTAATAGGAAACTACCACTTCATCTTCTATGGAAAACTACTATCAAATCCGTAATAGGAAACTACCACTTAATGCTTCACAAAATACTACCATTTATTCATCTACAAAGGATTTAAAACGTTAATGATTTTTAACATTTATATGGTCACTGTAAGATGTTGGGACACTACTAGGGACTGAATAAATTAATAACCGACTTGGTATTACATAGATTGTTGTATGACTGGCTCGGTGGCTCAATTGGTAGTGACCCCTGCCTTCTGAGCCAAGGGTCGTGGGTTCGATTCCCACCCGGGACAAACATTCGTGTGATGAATACTTGTGTTTGTTCCGTGTCTGGGTGTTTATAATTTGTATTAAGTATTTATTTGTGGTACCTTCGTTGTTCTGATACCCATAACACAAGCGCTTAAGTTATTTACTTTGGGATTAGAGCAATGTATGTGATGTTGTCTAATATTTATTTATTTATTATTTATAACAAATTTGAATGCTGTTATATTAGACCCTATTGTATGATGTATATGAAGAATACTCTTCCTTGCCTATTTCGGCAACGGCGTTCAGGCAATTTACACAGCTGACTGTTAGACCCTATTACGTGGCCATAGAGTCCGTATCCGCTCGTACCTGGCGTTGATGGCCAATATTAGTAGGGATTCAACTGTGATATCAGACCGTATTACGTGGCCATAGAGTCCCCTATTTGCTCGTCTGTACCTAGAGTTGATGGCCAATAATTAGTAGGGATTCAACTGTGATATCAGACCGTATTCCGCGGCCATAGAGTCCCTATTTGCTCGTCTGTACCTAGAGTTGATGGCGTGCTGCACGCTGGTGGGGTCGGCGATGCTCTTGCGGCTGACGCCGAGGCCGGGCACGCTTAGCACGTCCAGATCGGCCGCGCTGCTCTTCTTCTCCAGGGTCTTGCCGGGACTGGACTGAAATTATGTTTTTTTTTATAATGGCTCGACATAATGGCTTCCCTACGCCTGATGGAAAGCGAAAGAGAAGCCCAAGTCGCTGTGACAACGGGCAAGTAACTGGTCAGTTACCTGTCAGTTGCCACCGCCATGCCGGCCCAACCCCAACCCCCCACGAGCTCCGGAAACCCTACTCACCGGCAGAAACACGACTCAGAGATCATTTGACTGCGGTATTCTATAGGGTGGAGGTCCTTCCCCGGACGGGCAGCTCAATTCGAGCGAAGATTCGCTATGCCCTACCTCTCTTATTTACTAGCTGGCTACACAGTAAGGGAGCGACCTATTACCAATCGGTAGTGACCTCTGCCTTCTGAGCCAAGGGTCGTGGGTTCGATCCCCACACATTACAAACATTTGTGTGCATGAACATGTCTGTTTGTATTGGTCTGGGTGTTTTCTATGTATATTAATGTATAATATGTATTTATTTACGAAAAAAATGTATATCTAAGTAAGTTTATCAGTTGTCTAGTACCCATAGTACAAGCTTCGGCTTAGTTTGGGGCTAGATGGCGCTGTGTGGCCCAGCGTGGTATGTCTTGGGTTATTTATTTTGCTCCAAGCCATCCTCACCTGCCCGTGGTGCATCCTGCCGAACAACAAACGAGGCTCTGGCAAACCGACTGGTGGCGGTAAAACCATCACGATAGAAGAAGTAGCTAAATGCCACAAACCGAGCGTCATCGAAGCGAGGAGCTGCGCCCTGCGATCGCCAACCCGCCTGCCCAGCTTGGCGATTATGGGTATATCCTCCAGATGTTTGCCCTAAGTGGCGAGCAACTGGAGAGGCCTATGTCCAGCAGTGGACTGCAATAGGCTGATGATGATGACTTTTTTATTCACTACGGGTTTGCGCGAAGCAGCCGTAAGGCTGCACATATACTAAGAATGTTACCTGGTGATTCTGCCTCGCAGGGGATCCGGATCTGGCGGGACTGCTATCTGAAGACGAGACCCTCCCGCTACTATCCGTTGATTCCGCTACAGACTTCCTGCAAAATATACGTCCAGGTTTATCATAATCTTTCTCGTAGTCCACTGTTGGACAAAGGCATCTCCAATTGGTCTTTTTTTTTATAGTGGCTTGACATAATGGCTTCCCTACGCCTGATGGAAAGCGAAAGAGAAGCCCAAGTCGCTGTGACAACGGGCAAGTAACTGGTCAGTTACCTGTCAGTTGCCACCGCCATGCCGGCCCAACCCTAACCCCCCACGAGCTCCGGAAACCCTACTCACCGGCAGAAACACGACCCAGAGGTCATTTGACTGCGGTATTCTATAGGGTGGAGGTCCTTCCCCGGACGGGCGGCTCAATTCGAGCGAATATTCGCTATGCCCTACCTCTCTTACTCTACTAGTCTACTTTGTATAGCATGTAACGGAACGACCTATCATCTTTTCGCTCCAAGCCACCCTCACCTGCCCGTGGTGCATCCTGCTGAATAACGAACGAGGCTCTGGCGACCGACTGGTGGCCGTATAACTGTCACCGGAAAATAGCAAGAATCGTAAGTTGATCAATTTCCTAGGTAGTTGATTAACTTCCGGAAAATGATAAACGGCAGTTGAAATGTATTATTTAACGTATGTATTTTAGTAAATTGATCATTTTACGGGGTCTTGCCGTCCGACGAAGGTGAGGTGAACGTTGATTGGTTCAATGGCTCACGTGGCGTTATCCCGGCAACCAATCAGAGAACAGTGTATTAAGTTACGGGTAATAGTGCACCGTTAAATAGTACACTGAGCAACGATTGGCCCATTTGAGGACGATTTTACTTGTGTCAAAATCGTAAATTATTAAATGACTGTCAGGCTACCGTAAATTGATCAACTAACTGAAATCAATTGCGTTAAATAATACATTTCAACTACTGTTTGTTATTTTCCGAAAGTTAATCAACTACCTAGGAAATTGATCAACATACGATTCTTGCTATTTTCCGGTGACATAACCATCACGATTGACGGCGTAGCTAAATACCTCAGGCCGATGACGGGCCGCATAAATAATTCTGCTGTACGTGTGTATGTCATTGAACTCCTCCTAAACGGCTTGACCGATTTTAATGAATTTTTCTGTATGCGTTTGAGTGACACCCTTATTGGTTTATATTGTAATACTGGCAAATTTTTATTTTTTTTAAATTTATATTTCTTTTACGTTACTTAATACTCGTATTCTGATGTATTTACTTATGTCACTTCTATAAACTGAGTCAATCACAACAGTTTAGATTCACAAATCAGCCCGGCAGATGGCGCTGCAGTCGAAACCGTGCGAAGCCGGGGCGTGTCGCTAGTATGTATGTATAATAATTAAAATAGATTACCTAGAGGTATGCAAATGCCTGTTCTCCCCCTGATCTCCCGGTGTCCTGGTGCTGTACCAGCAAACGCGCCGACTGGGAGAGCAGGATACGGTCGCACCACGCCGGGCATCTGACCACAGGAAGATAACTTATTTTGACACAGACATTCGTTTTTTAGACCTATTAGTTCGACAAAATAACTGCGTTTTTAACCACACGGACAAATCTTATTTTTCTAAGCATCAGTAATAATTAACGCACTTCAAAAAAGGAGGACATTTTTTTATATATAGTGGGTCGACATAATGGCTTCCCTACGCCTGATGGAAAGCGAAAGAGAAGCCCAAGTCGCTGTGACAACTGGTAAGTAACTGGTCAGTTACCTGTCAGTTGCCACTGCCATGCCGGCCCAACCCCAACCCCTCACGAGCTCCGGAAACCCTACTCACCGGCAGAAACACGACTCAGAGGTCATTTGACTGCGGTATTCTATAGGGTGGAGGTCCTTCCCCGGACGGGCGGCTCAATTCGAGCGAAGATTTTGTATGTAGGTATGTTACTAAATCACTGAGAATGGGCTATTCCACTATTTTCCACTTTGACTTGCTATCTATAGACTACCTCATTAAAGAATCATTGGCGAAAAAAATTTGTTCCGTAAGATCAATAGTCACAGAGTTATCACAATTTCAAAATCATCACTAATTGACGAGTCCAAAAACACTCCATACAAAACGGCTATGTGCGAGTGACGTCACTGGTATATTATTTTCGCATGCCGCGTATACAAAGTTTGTTTGACAGCTATATTAAATATTGCGTTTGTGTAATTGGTTTCATAACAAAATATGTTATATTTAATGCTACTTAAAAGATGGTATAATATCTTTTAAAGGAATTTTCCACTTTGAAAATGGTATTTTTCTGTCAATTTTGCAGGCCTATTGTCGTTCCGTTTCGCAACTAATTTTAGTTGTGATTTGTTAAATAGGTTAAGTTTTACGGATACTTTCTGGTAATCAATAAGTAACAAGCAAAATCAATCGTAGTGGAATACCCTATTGTAAAATTTCTTTTTATTTTCTTTGAAAGGTTGTACTTCTATCTGTTACTAGCTGTGCTCGCGACTTCGTCCGCGTGGAATAGTAATTTTTTTCCCTGTTTTTTTTTTTTTTACATTTTCCATTATTTCTTGGCTCCTAATAGTTGCCGCGTGATGTTATATAGCCTAAAGCCTTCCTCGATAAATGGTCTATTCAACACAAAAAGAATTTTTCAATTCGGGCCAGTAGTTCCTGAGATTAGCGCGTTCAAACAAACAAACTCTTCAGCTTTATAATATTCGTTAAGATATTACCTGGTCTTCATATAGTGTGTGGGCAGATGCACGTCCTCCTCGAAGGGGTAGGTGGGGGGGAACTTGACCGGGAACTCGTACAGGTGCGGCCGGAGCGCCTCTAGCTCGCGGTCGAACCGTTGGAGCTGTAACAATACGGATGATGACAAGGTATGAAAATGAAGAAAATAATTAGTCCGTCTCTTAGATAATAAAAAAATATAAGACCCGTATTTTTTGTTTTGTCGAAATAACAAGAAAATACTTAGATAAAGCGCATTAAAGTTACGGAGTGGGGGCTAACTATGTCACGTTAGAGTATATTTTGTACTCTAACGTGACGTCATGTGACATTTAAAATCAATGTATCTTCGTAAGTTTTTGAACAAGAGGCAAAATAAAAAATACGTATCCAATATTTTTCATTAATCTATCTGATGGACATTAAATTATTTTTTAGTCATCATCCCTATTAAAAGGTACACTTTCCGTCCTGCGGTATAGTTACCAAAAGGGACTAAACAGGCATTAATTTTGTATTTATCCTACGGCTGAGTTAGTTAAGTGTTTGGACATCTACGGCTGTGTTAGTTACACATGTGGACATGCTACGGCTGACTTAGTTACACATGTGGACATGCTACAGCTAAGTTAGTTAAATGTAAGGACATGCTACGGCTGAGTTAGTTAACACATGTAGACATGCTACGGCTGACTCGGTTACACATATAGACATCTACGGCTGTCTCGGTTCAAAGCCTTTTTTTTTCTAGAGGGGAATGCATTAGGCTTCATTCAGTCTTCGGCATGGTGTGTGGGACTCACACCTCCCAAAATGGGAGGGCATACCCACTAAACCCCCCCTGTGTCGCCAGTGGGCAGCAAGTTGCAGGATCTCGGTCCAAAGCCTTACCCAAGGCTCCCGGAACACTTTCTGATGGTCGGCATGAGCGAACTCCTTCTTGCCGACCGTGAGCACGACTCGGTCGTCCTGAGTGCGGAATTGAAGCTTAGACGCGTCCACGCTGGCGCCGTTTTGGACCCGACACGACGACAGGTCTTCTGTCACTTTCTGTGGAAATGGGTGAAAAAGGGATAGAAATATTAGTTCTATTTGTAACGTGCAATACAAAAAACAAAAGTGAAAATTTTGAAAAATCCATGACGGTTAGAAGTTTTTTTTGGCTAAAACGGTTCACGCCTAAAGGCGTTATTGATGGTCTGTTTAGTTTAGCTTAGATAGGAATGTAAGGGAGCGGCCTATCATTATTTCGCTCCCATCCAAGCTCACCTGCCCTTAGTTCATCCTGCCGAATAAGAAACGAGGCGCTGGCAACAGACCGCTGGCGGTATAACCATCACAATTAAAGGCTAGATACCACAGATCGATGACGGGCAGCAGCGTCACCGGAGCGAGAAGCTATGAGCCCTGCGATCGCCAAACCGCCTGCCCAGCGTGGCGATTATGGGTATATCCTCCAGACGTTTGCCCTAAGTGGCGAACAGCTGGAGAGGCTTATGTCCAGCAGTGGACTGCAATAGGCTGCTGATGATATAGATTAACCATTAATCACTACCTTAACCACGCCCCCAGTATCGGTTCTGAAGTTGAAGTCTCCGAATATGAAGTAGGGAGCTGCGTTCACGTCTGAGTGGAGGTGCCTCAATGTATGGCGGAGGGCGCGCCGCCTACTCCGGCAATATACCTGCAAGCAATGAAATGAGCATATTATTATAATAAGTTATGTATATTACTTTCTTTTAACCGACTTGAAAAAAAAGGAGTATGTTCTCAATTCGACTGATTTTTTTTGGCTGTAATAATACATTTCAACTACCGTTTGTTATATTCCGAAAGTTAATCAACTACCTAGGAAATTGATCAACTTACGATACTTGCTATTTTCGGTGACATATCTAACGCTTAATGTGCTAGCCAAGTTAATAAGCTTACTAAATTACTCCAATCAATTATACCGAATATTACTGTATAATGTTTATGACTGAGCATTAAAATAACTCAATAAAAATAAAAATGCAGCGATTATGACAACTTTAATTTACCACCGACAGACACGGAACCATCTTAATTATTAGTTAGTAGAAAGTTAACGGCATAAAATAAAGCTAGTATTAGTAACGATTTGTAATTGGATAATTAAAAATCGTAAATATACGGATGTATATGGCACAATCGTAAAAGGTATAAAAAGTATTAAAATACAGGTTAACGATGTCTTGCGAAGCGATATGAACTCGTAGTCTCGTACAATAGTGCAGGTTTTATTCAACCTTTTTGATCGCTGTAAGCAAAAAGAACCGACTTGATGACGACTCGATTGTCACCATATGATATTAGGAAGTAGGTTTTTGTTAAAAAAATCTTTTATTACCCTTTGGGTACGAAACCCAAAAAATACGGAGTACATCTACTTTGCCTCATCAAGGCGCCCCACCAGTGGGGCAAAGCAGATCGCTTACAAATTGTGTGTGTAATCTGCCCCACTAGGGCCATCACCTTAGTTAGACTATAGATAAATAAATAATAAATATAAATAATATCAGACAACATCACATACATTGCTCCGATCCCAAAGTAAGTAGCATAAGCACTTGTGTTATGGGTATCAGAACAACGAAGGTACCACAAATAAATACTTAAATACAAATATAAACACCCAGACACGGAACAAACACAAGTGTTCATCACACGATTGTTTGTCCCGGGTGGGAATCGAACCCACGACCCTTGGTTCAGAAGGCAGAGGTCACTACCAATTGAACCACCGAGCCAGCCAGGTGGGTTTTAACTTACTTAATACTAGATCTCTTTAAGCGATCTACTTTGCCCCACTGGTGGGGCGCTGTGGTGGGGAAAAGTAGACGTACCTACTCAAAAAATACGTAGGTATACTCACGGAGGGGAATGGTTCCATTGCCAGCAGGTTGGACGCGTCATGGAACAGGTGTATGTTGACGAATTCGACGGCAGTGCCGCGGACCAGCCAGCGCGTGCGCAGGAAACCCTTACGGGACCACTTGCACTGAAAGGGCATACGGTCTAATTGGTGGATTAGTTCTGACGAGTGTTGTGTAAACGTTTTGTTTTACGATGATAATGGGCCTGTTTCCGTAAAAAATGTAATTAGTCCGTCTTTTAGATTGTTCAAAAATAAAAGACACGTATTTTTTCCATTTGTAAATTAGACGTTAAAGACCCCCACTCCTAAATTTTGATGCTTTGTATCTTTGTTATTTTTTGTTTAAATGAAAACAGAAAAAATACGTGTCTAATATATTTTTATAATCTAAAATACGGACTAAATATAATGTAATTGTTTTTGACCCTGGAAACATCCCCATTAAATAAATAACCCAAGACAGACGTGCTACCTTTTCTTATCGGAGAAATGTCTTTTATGCAACAAGTCACTAGAGGGATTGACGGGGTATGTGGCTAGGGGTGAGAGCCTTCCCCTCTCCTAACAGTCTGGTGATGATGACAAGGCTGTCCTGGCCATCATTGTAGTCATTTAGAAAAAAAAACCTCACATTTTACCACTTTGGAAGAGTCTCTCGCGCAAACTATTCAGTTTAGAAAAAATGATGTTAGATACCTCAACATCATTTTAAAATACCTATCCATAGATACCCCACACGTATAGGTATGATGAAATAAAAAATGTTGAGTTTCAGTTCTATGTATGGGAACCCGAAAATTTTGGACTTTTTTCTGATTTTATTTTAAAATCTCAATGCGGTTAACAAAATATGTACATCTACGTACCAAATTTCAATAATGTAGCTCTTATAGTTTCGGAATAAACTGGCTGTGACATACGGACGGACAGACAGACAGACGAATCTATAAGGGTCCCGTTTTTGCCATTTTGGCTACGGAACCCTAAAAACAGCTATTTTATCACTTTGGATTATGTACTACATACCTCAGGGAAGAAATGTTGAGGGAACTTGGCCTTCTCTTTAGTGGTAACTTCTCGATGTTCCCGGTGTGTACCTCCTTGCCGGCCACATCCACGTAAGCTTTCAGATCGAAGTCCCACATCTTGAGATCCGTCAGGGAAGAATGAGCGAAGTACATGTTGCCAAGAGCCTAAGAAAAAAAAACAATAAATAACCATGACATGCCACGCTGGCACACATCGCCATCTAGCCGATAACTAAACCAAAGATTGCACTATGGGTACTTAGACAACTAATAAAGTTACTTAGATACTTTTTTTTGTATCACCAATGGATATGTCACGGAAAATAGCAAGAATCGTAAGTTGATCAATTTCCTAGGTATGTTTATTAACTTTCGGAAAATAACAACAGTAGTTGAAATGTATTATTAACGCAATCGATTTCAGTTAGTGATTAATTTACGGTAGCCTGACAGTCATTTAATAATTTTACGATTATGACACAAGTAATTCGTCCTCAAATGGGCCAATCGTTGCTCAATGTACTATTTAACGGTGCACTATTACCCGTAACTAAATACACTGTTCCCTGATCGGTTGCCGGGATAACGCCACGTGAGCCATTGAACCAATCAACGTTCACCTCACCTTCGTCGGATGATTTTACGGCAAGACTCCGTAAAATGATCAAATTTACTAAAATACATACGTTAAATAATACATTTCAACTGCCGTTTATTATTTTCCGGAAGTTAATCAACTACCTAGGAAATTGATCAACTTACGATTCTTGCTATTTTCCGGTGACAGATACAAGCTTGAAAAACTGTAAAGTCAATCTCCATATCCCATATGGGGTGGTCGTATTCTAAATCCGAAAACTAAATCCTTTTGCCGAAAGTTAAAAAGCAAACAAAACACTGCTCAATCCCAAGACTCTTACCGTGAACTTCTCCGGCGAGCTAAAGTCCTCATCCAGGAATATCCTGATCTTGTCATACAGCCTCAGCTCGGGACAGTCCATCAGCCTCTGCACGAAGTCCTGGACATACTGCATGGACTTCTCGTACGCCTTGCCCCCCACTTCCTGGAGGTGCAGCGCGATGAACGTCGGGTCCATCCGCGCTACGGCTTGCAGGAACTCGGAGGTCCAGATCGGAAGCATGACAGGTGGGCATCTCGCTCTTTTCCGCTGGCGGGGGGGCGGGGGGAGGGGAGGATGAGGGGCCGGCGGCGTGCTGTGTGTGGGTAAGGCTGGCGGACAGGCGCGGGGGGGGACAAGGGGGGCAGACTCAGGACGGGGGGCGGAAGGGGGGGGAGGGGAGGGGCGGAACCGGGCGGGGGGGAAGCGGGGCGTTCAAACACGGGAGGGGGGGATGTGGGCGACGCCGGAGGGGGCGGGGGGGGGGGCGAGGCGCGGGGGACTGGCAGGGGCGGGGCGGCGGACGGGCGGGCGGCGGCAGGGATGCAGGCCGCGGAGGCCGGCGCGCGGAGGGGACGGGAGGGAGCTCGGGGGCGCCAGGAGTGTACGGGGGGGGGGTGGGGCGGGGCCGGGGCACGCGGGCGGGCGCAGCGGGCGGCGGGATCGCGTAGGGCCGCGCGCGCGGCCGCCGCGGGGGGCAGCTGGCTCCGGCGCAGCGTGCGGGTGTCCCGTTTTTTTCTTGCTTCCCCGTCCTCTTTTTGGGCCTTTTTTTTTTTCTTTTGTTTTGCGATATTTTTTCCCTTTTTGTGAGTCTTTGTGCCTTGCGGTTTGTGTTGTCTTCTCCGCGTGTGGGGCCTTGCTTTGTCATTTATGGTTGTTCGGTTTGGTTGGCCTGGGTGGGGGGCACCTCCCTTTCCTTGTTTCTTCTACTGTCCTTGTTTTGTGTCTTGTTTTTTGGCGTCTGGTCTAGGGCTCGTCACTGCTCTTCGTGCCTGTTTTTGTTGGTCTTCACTGCCTTATGGTCTGTTCTTCTCTTGTTTTTTTTGTGGTGTTCCACATTTGTTCTGTTTTCTTTGCCCTTTTTTCTTCTGTTTTTTTTCTTATACTTTTTTTTTTCTCTTTTCTTTTTCCTTTCCCTCGCCGTTCTTTTCCGTTTT